>PUQB01000781.1:0-99361 GCA_003024785.1 Selaginella tamariscina | reverse complement strand
AACAGCTTGTTTGCTGCACAAGCTGCCTCAAACACTTTACATAGTCCTGCTCTCTCTGCAGCTGTTCCCACATCCACTGATGATACGTAGCAAAAACCCTGCATATGTGATTAGAGAGAGATTATATGATTTCTGGACTCTCCCTCCCTCTCTCTCTCTCCCCCTCCCTCCCTCCCCCTCCCTCCCTCCCTCTCTATACACACCACACACACATATACTGTATAACATATGTACGTGTATATCATGGTGGTTATATACCTCCTCAGTGCATGTGATATTGACGCCAAGACGAGTTTCATGCTCCGTGGGCCTGAGTGTGATGGCTAGTTCTCCTTCTGGGGGTGGTACAAAGCCTAATGGCCCGTGTTACGTTTATCTCAGTGCCTTCGAGCTCATGCAAAGGGTACATTCCTGAGTTAACCAAGTTTAAGGGGTCCTCAGTCCCACCTGATCCAAAGTATCTAGAAGTAGATGACTGCGTATGTATTAGTAGCATAGTTAGCAAAATGTTCTAAACATATATATGATACCAGTGTATCAAACTTACACAACACTCACACGCACGTACGCAGTGTACCTGTAGAAACAACGGCTCACTCTGAATGTTGACAAATATTATAGGCACACCAGAGCTTTGAGATGCAGACAACCAAGCCATAGCTCTAGCTGTCGTATCTTCTAGGTCCCCATCTCCTGTACTTACAAAAACCATACAAAGTAGAAGAATAAACTTAGTCAACTATATTATCTAGTATTCTCGATAATGTGAAAATGCTGGTTTAGATTATTTTAATCACTTCTTAACAATATAATAAGGTTACACGAATGTTTGCTACATAATTACCATACATGTTATCGTGCTTAAATAACAATTTCAGGAAGAACATTGTCGCAATAGTATAGTATAACAACAAATAAGCCATTCATACATACAGGAGGGTTGACGTGTTCATGCAACTTTGCATTCTCTCCCTCTCTCTCTCTCTCTCACACACACACACACACAAGTATAAGTAATCGAGTAAACAAATAAACTGTACCTGTACCACTGCTGTTAGGACGTTGATATGGCATTAAGATGAGTGAAAAGACCATCGCAGAGTTCGGAGAAGGAAGAAACTGCTGCATTTTCGTCTGCCAGGGATAGGACATAAGACGGTCCTTCATGGTAACCTGAAAAATACCGTTCTTTCTAGCGCTCTCCATAAGCACCCTTGTCTGGTCTAGAAAAGCATCCACGTTTCAAAGTCAATAAAGCAAAAAAGTAACAACGAATATATATATATATATAATATAATATATAATATAATAATATACATTATATATATGTATGTATAATATTCTTTTGTTCCGTATATTTAGTCGTTATTTCTTACCGACGCGCTCAGGTATGAAACTTTGACAACATAGCTGAGTTAATACATATGCCAAAAGATACATACGTATGTGTGTAAAGTTTTATATAACAAACACCGAGAAGTCAAGAAATCACGAAAACACTAGGAAAGTATGTATAATATATCATATACCAATTAATACCTTGTAAGGTAAGACATTCTTCCTCCGTGGCATCCATGAGGTAAGCTATATAATTCCGCTGTACACAATCCGCCAAAAAGTATGTTTTCTTCCTCATCATGGATTCCTCGGCTACGACGCATGCTCGCATATCCATCCTGCGCATGTATATGTATAACTGGTGTATGTATGTATGTATGAGTCATTATCTCAAGCTTCATTCATGTGTGTGTGTATGTGTGTGTCACTATATACGTACGAAGATGTGCGTCTCACACACACACACAAGCGCGTGTATAAACATCAAAACTTGCACATGGCTAATAGCTTGTACTTCGTATATACATATATACATGCATTTATACGTACCTGAACATATACAACATGACATAAATATGCACTCAACACACACGCGCGAGCGCGCGCACACACACACATGTCATACCTAGCATTTCCACGCTTTACTCTTACGAGAGCAGATTCTCCTGCTTGATGAATCTTTCTGAGCTCACGCTGAACACCAGACTTGCCCCCAGCAAACGGGGCACTTGCAATGAGCATCTTCTTCTTGACTTGGATCAGTTCTATGACATCCCCAGGTAGCAATCTTTCCTCGCTCCACTCCTCTATCCCACCTTGGATCGATTTCACCGCTACCAACTGTGCCATATTAGAATGGTTCGTCACACTGTACTTGTCATAGAATGTGCCTATTAGGGTAGAATCTCTCTTTCTCTCTAGAAAATTCTGTATAATCCGGCCTAGAAGGATCCCAAATGTGCAGAAGTGGGGAAATCGAGGAATGTGTGCAGAATACAAAGAAATCTCACCTTCCGTGAACAAAAATCGATCTTTTCCTCTCAAAATATGTACAATACAATCAAATCTTGCCTTCCGAGAACAAAAATCGATGGTTTTTTTCCCTTTCCGAAGATCTTTTCCTGCGTGATCTCAAAATCGATAGTTTTACTGGCTTAGGCTCACCGGATACAGATTTTTCTTCTCGGAGACAGGATTTCTTCAGGTTTTGATCGACATCTGAATAATCCGCGATCTTTTTCCTTCAATCTATGAAACCTGCACAGTATTTTCCTCAAGAAATGGATCGATCTGCCGAAATCCACATAAATCCTCGTTTCTTGAGCTCAAATTCGATCTTTACGGTAGAAAATCCATCAAAATCTTTAGAAATATACACAAAATCTGCTGAAATTCGTACATTCTTTGTAAAAAGGATAGGCGCACTTGCGTGTTGCAACTAGTGACTGAGAAAGAACAGAGTCCTGAATGCAGTGACAAAGTACTGCCGTACAAGCAAAATGGACTTTGGTGTCCTTATATCACTAGAATATACTGAGAATATTACAAGAATCTTACCTCAGAATATATTAAGAAATGGTTTTAGGTCTGATAAAAATTTAGGGTTCTTGGAGCGGAACACAGGTAAGAATTTAATGTGCGGCAATGCAAATACGTTTAATTTTCTCGAAATCCATATAACGATTTATATAAGAATATATGCTGAAATATTTTAAATTTTTTCTATGATGTCGTGTTACAGATTGGGTTAATGTTCTCTGTGAAGGTTCGGGATATGGACTCGTTACAAGACGAGCCTTCTGTTTCTAAAGATAATGAAGAATGTGTTGAAACTCTTAAGTTCTCTTCTGGGAATCCAAGGGTAGAAACCACTCGTGGGGAGCTGCATTTGTTTCGTAATACATCTGAGAAGCCTGGAGGTTTGCCGGTCAGAACTCTGTGCGTGCGTGCGTGCGTGCGTGTCTCATTTACATATTTTATATGTGTGTCTCTCTCTGTGTGTGTGTGTGTGTTTATATGCATGTATAATTCATTCCAGTGTTTCTCAGTATATATGAGCAATCTCTCTCCACTTAATGCGGTGGATATGTTAGTTTGTTCAGACACAAGTGCAATATAAGTCTCTCTATATATATTACTTAACTCAAAGCGTGTGTGTGTGTGTGTGTGTGTGTGTGTGTGTGTGTGTGTACGCGCTATATGTTCGATTTAGAGTCTAAGCTTAAGTTATTTACGGTTTATGCAGGCGGGTAGAAATGAGCAAGTTTGTGTACTCTCTGTTCCTACACACATGACAGGAGCCGATTTCTGTCAATACACGGGCTCCTTTTTCCAGAGTATTAAGGAAATGCGTATCGTCAGGTACTCTAAAACATTCTTAGTCATCTGTGTGCGTGTGTGTGCGTGTGCGTGTGCGTTTGTGATTAAATAATAATAACGGTGCATATCAGGAACGAGACAGGCAAGGACAGGTATAGTGTATTGATGAAGTTTGAAGATCAAAACTCGGCTGATGAGTTTTTTAAGCACTTTAATGGGAGTCCATTTTCGTCTTTAGAGGTTTGTATATAATATAACCATGTTTGTATTCATATATAATTACGTTTTTGTTTACAGGCAGACATATGTCATGTGCTCTTTGTGGCCGATGTTCAGTGCACTACTTCGGGTGATCCTGCATCTGGTGCACCTTCTGGACTCACAGAACTTCCTACTTGTCCCGTCTGCTTAGGTATACATATATATACATATTATATATATTTACGCACAGGCACACACTGCTTTTATGTGGCTTATATATTTATTTGCAGAAAGGCTCGATCAGCATGTGAGTGGGATTTTAACAACAGTTTGCAACCATTCATTTCACAGTTCCTGCATTTCCAAATGGACGGATTCTTCTTGTCCGGTATACACACGCACACACACACACACAAACGCTTTGCATGCACACACATAGACACACAAGAACGACTCATAATTGGTTCTATTTGCAGGTGTGTCGATACTGTCAGCTGAAATACGTAGATTCTACATGTACTGTTTGTTCATCTACAGAAAATCTCTGGATTTGTGTGATATGCGGCTTTGTTGGATGTGGAAGGTATACTATCTTAAATATATACTGTGTGTTTTACACCTATATGTGTGTGTGTTGTGTGTGTATTTGTATTATGTATAGTAATGGTGTTCTTTTAGATATCAGGGAGGACATGCTATTAAACATTGGAGGGAAACACAGCACTGTTACTCACTTGAATTGGAAACACAACGTGTGTGGGATTATGTGGGGGATAATTACGTTCATCGGTTGATCCAATCAAAGACCGACGGTAAACTGGTTGAGCTAAATGCTCCGTGTATTGAAGGCAAGGAGGACTCTGGTAGCTGTGGAAGTCGTGGGAGTGATTATGATGAAGTTATTAATCGCAGCAAGCTAGAAGCTGTAAGTGCATGGTATTTATATTACATTATAATGAAATAATGTATTTATTTCATTGATCCTTGCAGGCAAAGTATGAATATGAGCATTTGTTAAGCGTTCAAATGGAAAGCCAGCGACAGGTATTTTATGAATATTTCACAACGTTCTCTCTCTCTCTCTCTCTCTCTCTCTCTAAGTAGGCACACATGTATAATGTACATATATTTATATATAACTTTTGTGGTTTATTTTGTAAACTATACATTAGAATATATACGTTATATTTGTATATTTGCTAATATTGTGTAATTTAATAGTATTTTGAAGGGTTACTGGCACAAGCTATAGAAGCAAAGGACAGGGATTGTCGTTCTATCGAGAAAAATGTATCTGCAAAACTACAAAAGATAAACGAGACACTACTTAAAGCAGAGGAAGAAAAAGCCTTCCTTGGACAGGTAAAGTAGTCATATACTTATTTTTCAATGTGAGTTTTTAATTAGAGATTGATACAAATGTTATTGATTATTGTTATTGTTATCGTTAAATTTATTACATTGCAGATTAATGAGTCACTACGAAAGAATCAGGAGGAATGGAGAGCTAAGTTCCGTCAGCTTGAACAACAGTAAGTGTGTGTGTGTGTGTGTGTGTGAGAGAGAGAGAGAGAGAGAGATCCTACACATATATAGTATGCGATATACCTCTATCTTGTAACTAACAGATATATCGTGTGTGTGTGTATACACGCACGATATGAGTCTATACTTCTGTATATACATTATGTATCTGAGCATGTATATTGTAGAGGGAGGGAGGGAGGAGAGAGTATAACCATTTATATTCTGTTCAGGCAAGCGTTGTCGGTAAAGGAAAAAGATGATAAAATAGCTGATCTTGAGGAGCAGGTATCATTATATTATATTAATAAGACTAATTCTAAAGTATTTTAATATAGAAATTATATATGGACGTCTTCATATATATATATATATATAGAGAGAGAGGAGAGAGAGGAGAGAGAGAGAGAGAGAGAGAGAGATGCATTAAATTCTAGATTACTACCATTTAGTCGTGTATATTTGCATAGTCCCACATACATACCTCTATGTATATTAGTTAAATATATGCTTGAAATTATATTATTATTATTTTTATTAATATTAATAATTAATTACAGGTGAGAGATTTTATGGTGTTTATAGAAGCACAGAAGACAATTGCAAAGAACAATGATATGCGTGAAGGCAGCGTTATTGTTGGTGATGCACCTGAGAAACCCCGTGGACGTAAAGGTGGGCGTAGAAAAACATGAATATTTTCTAATTTAATTTGTAAATAAATAATAAATATTAAAAAGTCAATAATGCAAACTAAATTTGTGTTTAGTATTTTTAAAACTTGATTATATTTTAACATTATTGTTTAAGTGGTTTAATTTATCATTTAATAGTATTTATGGTTTGTATATTATTAGAATATATTTATATATTAAAGATAGCTTAAATTTTATTTTAGCATTAAATTTGGAAAATATAAATAAATTTAATATTAAACCCGAACAAGTGTGGAAACCCTTAATTATTAAAGATTTTAATATGAATATATACATGCTGTCATATTTTATATATATATATATATGAGAGAGAGAGAGAGAGAGAGAGAGAGTATTTTATTATGTGTATATATATGTATGTACATCCAAAGTAATATAAATTATTGTAAATTGTTATATAGCATTCATCCGAAATAACAATATAAAAAGCAAAGCTTGGGATATACAAATTATAGATAATTATGCAAATTCTATATAATTTTATATGTAAAACTCAGTAAAACAAATTAATTACCTAGTTTACTTACTGGATATATTACATGTAAAACATGCATTAATAAAACAGTATTTACATCAATATTTTTATATGAGAAAATACAGTTACTATACAACAATGGTATATAATATTGCAAATAATCACAAAATGTATAAAACAAAAGCATTATGTATATATGTGTATACAATATATATTTCATATGAAATATACATATAACTACCAACAAAACTAATGGTATATTTCATTAAATACTTTTTTGTATATATGTATATTACCTTGTCATCTTCATATACATTTGGGATTATATGTCTATGTGAAATATGTAAATATTTCACATACACATATATGTATATATACACGCACACATTTACACATTCCGCACATACATATATATATATATACACTCTCCACATTTCAATGTAGAAGTAATCCATAAACACTTTAATATTTTCTATTTTATAGATTTATAGCCTTTTAATAATTTATTAGTTTATTTAATTTATTCTATAGGTATTAGCTTTTAATACTTAATAATTCAAGGATTTTTTTATTAATATAAAATTCTAAACAAACCTTATGAACAAACCTTATGAACCTTTAAAATAAAAAAAGAAACATAATTAATTAACAACATAAATTAGTGAAATATATTTATTAAAATATTAAATATTATACATGTTTTAAAGTTAGCATGTTTTATACATTCCTATTATATCCATAATAATAATAATTTATTTATATTACACTTTTAGAAAATGATAACTTTTCAAGGTTAATGGTTGTGCATATGGTCATAATTAGTTCTAAGTATAACTTGTTGTTATGGTTAATCTCGATATTTATTAAAGAGTAAATTCCATGAAAAAGATTAAAATGATAGTCTATAATTTTATAAACTTTCAAATCTTGTTTAAAATATTTTATTATTTTTTCATAGTGTTTTAATTTTAAAAAAGTTGTATTTGGTTAAATTTTGAATTAAGAAATGAATTTCATTTTAAGTTAAATTTTAAATTAAAGAAATAAAATCAACAGTTAGCGGTCTACTAAATATATATATATATATATCTAAAGACTAAGATATTTTAAATAGTAAACACTATTTACAATGGACCAATAAGTTAAATGTTAAAACATTAGCAATTGATCAATAATGATTAATTATTAATTAATAATAAATAATTATGAAATACAAATATGATTTTTTTTAATTATTATCGAATTTATATAACCGTTTGATATATAAAAGTTTTACAAGTTAGATATAAATCTTATTCTAATTATTAAAAGTAAAGAGTTTAACCTATTATCATCTCACGTTTAAATAAGAATGAATTTTAAAATAAATATAAAATTTGTTGCATCCTTAGTATAAATTAAGCAAGGAAACATTTTAAATTATCAATTAAATTTAAACTAAATTATTTAAATGTCATATTAACAATTAATTAATAATGATTAAGTATTAATTATTAATAAATAATTATGAATTACAAACTTAAAAATGTTTTAATTATTATCAAACTTATATAACCTTAAAATGCTCTAGTTTGAATATTTAAAAAATATATATTCAAACTAGAGCATCTTAAGGTTATATAAGTTTGATATAAATCTTATTTGAATGATTAAAAGTAAGGAGCATAACGTATTGTCATGTCACGTTTGAATAGGAATGAATTTTAAAATAATATAAACTTTTTGCATTCTTAATATAAATTAAGATAACTTTTTAAATCAATTAAATTTAAACTAAATTATTTGAACATAATAACATAAATACAATATAAAATTGAAGGCATTTGAGAGTTGTACTAAGTCATAATATTAACATGTAAAAGTGTATATAAAGAATATTGGTTGATATGATATTTTTGATACAGTTTTTCATGATATTTTAATATGTGTAAAATTGTGTTGTTGATAAGTATATTGAATCTTTGTATTAATGTAGTTAGAAATTAATATAATTGACTTTGATCCACCGAAAAATTATTGAGAATAAATTTAATTATAAAGGAAAATATATTTATACAAAACTGATAAAACCAAAAAGATTAATTTTTTATGACAATTTAAATGAATTTAAATTATTTTTATCCATAACATTAGTGTAATGCTAACACCTTGGATTTGAAATCAAAAGGTTTATATAGAAATCAAAATATTTTTGAAAGTATCCATCATTTCTTTCTAAATAATAATGAACTATAAACAAAATTAATTTCTTATAATCAGAATGTTTTATGTTAAATAAATGAAGTTAATAAAATTTATTTTTAAATAGTACTCTCCTTTTCTAAATATAAATATAATATAATTCATATTTGTGTCGTCCGGTCGAAGTTTGTTGTGAAATATATTAAAACGCATCAAAAATATAAAACAGATATAACGTACACAAATTTAAGACAACTCAAAATGTAGATAAGATGTGGTTAAAATATAAAAATACTAATCGTAAGAAAGATAATATATATCAAGGAAAATAATATAAAATAATTATTATTATTATAGTTTCTAAAAGAAGCCAAGTGTCATCTGTATGTCAATGGCGAAGGGAGTGGCAGCGGCTATCGCATGTGTATTCATAAATGTGTATATTAAATATGCATATCTAATTAGTGTTTTTTATATAAATAAATAAGATTTGAGCAAGGAAATACAATTTATAACAAGGTAATATATATGCAACATCCTTTATATATATACAATAATCAGTATTTAATAAAATATATTATATTGATTATTTTGTTCTTTTTGACACATATATGTTGATGTATACATAATGTTTTTGTTTGTTATATATCGATAGTTTTAGGTATTATATGCAACATGTATATTAATAATCTTTTCTTATATACATAATTAACTGCGTATACAAATGTATATTGATAATTTTATATATGTATTGAAAATGTGTTCTTGCCCACTATTTAATTTACTTATAATAATTAAAACAGTATAATTTATTTATTAGATTATTGTGCGGAGTATTTATGAGAGAGAGAGTTAGTTTAGTTTATAACAAACTAAATCTATATACAGCAACAAAAACTTATATCATGAAGTTTTAAAGTAAAAGAAGTTTATATAAATATAAATAATGAATAACAATAAAATAATCTTATTTCTGTAACCAATCCGTATCACTATTTCATCATGTTAGTGTAGGAGCATGAGTATAATGTTTACATATCTAACGGCAATATTTACTTATGTATTATATATGTCTTACACATTATTTAATTATAATGTGTTTTATATATATTTATGGCTTATGAAATGCATGTATTTGCATTTACATGCAGATACACATACATGTACACACACACTTGTGTATGCATATGTAGGTTATACATCTCAAGGAAAGTGTTAAAGTTTTGACTCGAAAGGTCAACACATGGCTAGTAAGTGGTCGTTTGGTATTAATACACTGTGTGAACAATACTAAATCTTTAAATATGATTTCAAGAGTATAACTTGGATGCCTAAATAAGCACAAGACTCAGAGTTTTATCCTCAATTCTCTAGAACGATTATCTTTGAATTTTAAAGGATAAACCGAGTAGAATTTAGGATCTTGCCTCAAAATAAATAAGATCATGCTTTAACCTTATTAAGAAGGCATGCCTTGCACATACCCTTATGATAAAGCTAAATCATACCCTAGACCTAAAGGTAGTGTTTAATAAGGACACTATTGTGCACTGTATATGTATATGAGTGTTTTACTAAATAAACTCTCTAAGGCTAGGTTTGAATAACCTTAAATACACAACCTTACGAGTGCCTTATAAAAAAGCTCTTATTAATAAGTTTAGGTTGTTCAACCCTTGGATCCTAAGGTGAACACTCTTCCTAACCAAGCGTGCCAATAACACACCAAGTTACAAGACTTAACCTCCCTTGAACTAATGTCCAAGGTTTAACACCCTGATACAAGCACAAGCATGTGCGTTTGCTATAGTATTCAACCCCTTAACATTAAACTCATGACACAATCCTAAAGGGCGTGCTTCGGGTGTTGTATCGTGTGTTGTCTAGTCTAGTGTTACATGTTTATGTGATATTATTTTTAATGTGGGTTATCTTGCCATAGCCCCTAACTTAAGAGTTACATTTGGTGCCACAAACATAGCTCACAAATGCCAACTTTATATACCTCCTTGTTTATGAACCTTTAGGAACATAGTAAAGATAACTATCAGTCAAGATTCGATGCCCACAATTGGACAAGGGCATGGATGTGCTCTGTTTTGTTACTTTTAGCTTGACGTGAAGAAGGAGGTTGAAGATATGCTTCAACTTCTAACCCTTAAGATGTGCACTCAAACAAGACCTCTCAGGTATGATTCGTCAAAATTAAGGATAAGCTACCCCTATTGTTTGGAAGTTAAGGTGGCATAATACAGAGTTGTGCCTTAACGACACAAGCTTAAACTTGCATCGATAAAAAAAATAATAAACTTAATTAATTATGAATTCAAGAACTCTCACTACATGTCATAGTTTTTATTATAACTCGACCTTTATTTTGAAGGTTGATTGTTGTTACCTATTGGATTATGTGACTTACCTAGATGTAGTGAAAAATAGTCCCACTTAGTGCATTTAGGTGTTTAGGGATAGTACGGACGGTTGTCCTTAAATATTGCAAGAAACTCAGCACTTAATTTCTAAAAAGCCCACCCCCAATTTTGAGTTTATTATAAATTGGGTTTATCAATGAGTTCAGCATGTTAAATCTTAGGGTTGACCTAACTCTAGGGTTTAAAATCCCCACCCCTCGGGTAGGGTTTAGGGGTGGAAGCTAGATTCGACTTAAAACTCATCTTGTAACTAAGGGGCTAGCATTTTGTGCTAGCCCACTTACACATATAGGAAAAGAGGGGAGGAGGGGAGGAGGGGAGGAGGGGGGGGGGCTCCATCACATAAATAAGGTAGGTATATGTCGAAAAGTTTCTGGGTTTATGACTAAGTTTGTTACTCTTTTGCCAGTGCAAGCTTTAGCTTGTGTCATTAAGACACAACCCTTTGTTGTACCGCCCTAACTTCCAAACAATAGAGGTATGTCTCACCTTCGCCATTAACGTTGGCAAATCCATGACTAGAAGATCTTGTCAGAATGCACGTTTCAAGGGATATAAGTTGAGGAATGTTTCCAGTCTCCTCCTTCACATTAAGCTAGGTGTAACACTCATAACTAAGCAAGGCACATCCATGTCCCTATCCAATTGTGGGCGTGGGATCTTGGCTAATAGGTTCTCGTTACCTAAGTCTTGAGGGTTCATTAGAAGGTTCTAAAGTATGTTTGTAGTACTTAGTGTAACTCTTGAATCTAAGGGGCTAAGTCCACAGCTTTAGCATCTTTTTTGAGTGGTAAAAAACAAGCATACTTAGTTAGACGGTCTGTAATTGAGGAATGAACTATGATATTATGTGTTGTAAGTGGTGATATTATTGTTGCCACATAAGTGTATTTAGGCATTACAATAACAAAATATACTTTGAGTATATTCTAAAACATATATTAGAACTAAATATGGATATCATATAGGACAACCAAACATCTCCAAAAGTCTGTTAAATTAGTTGGTGAGCTAACGTCGTATTGGTTATTGTGTCAATGGTTAGAAAGGGCATTTTAGGGTTGTGTCATGGGGTTGTCATCAAAGGGTTGGATATTTTAACAAATAAGCATGCTTGTGGGTACTAAGCCTTGGACATCTGCTCAAGAGAGGTTAGGTTTTGTAATTAGGTGTGTTTTGCAACACTTGGTTAGAGGGGTTGTTCTCCTTGGAATTGAAGGGTTAAACAACCTAAGCTCATTAGCAGGAGCCCTTTCATGAGGCACTCGTGAATTCATGTACTTAGGGTTATTCAAACGGAGTTTGCTTAGCAAAACGCTCGTGTCCTCACTAACTCGTGTCCTCACTAAGTACTAACCCTAAGTCTAGGGTATGACTTGGCCACTCAAACCTTCAAAGGCTAGTTATGGTTCAGGGTACCCCTTGTCACCTTAAAGGGGTTGTATTCCCAGATGAGGTGATTCTTTTAGGGGTAAGTGACAATACCTTAGCTTTGTCACAAGGGTATGTGTAAGGTACATGAACCTGTTTAAGTCTACTAGAACAGGATCCTAAAGTCTACTCGGGTTATCCTTTAGGGTTCAAGGATAATCATTCTAGGGAACTTAGAGTAGGACTCTGAGTCTTTTGCCTAATTAGGCATCTACCAAGTGGCCATCTGACATCATCACTCTATGTAAGCAACGCTAAGTCTTCCAAGATGACCTCAAGAGTCTGACTCAGAAACCACATGTTGCTATGTGTTCGCTGTTAAGCCACGACCCAAGAGCACGATAAGAATAAGGAGGTTTGACTTAAGAGCAAGGCAAGAGTAAGGAATATGACAAGAATGATCTTAAAATGACTGGTGTTGACAGTAACTAATTGTACAACAATTAGGTCAGAGTTTTATACTCACAACTCCAAGAGCTAATTTAGGCATAAGCTAAAAATAATGTCCCTTATCCTGTAAAGCATATCATGTAGGCATATCATATAAGTATATTCTATAGGCATATCTTGTATCCCGTATCCTGTATCCTGTATCATATATCCTGTATGTCATATCCTGTAAGCATATCTTATATTCTATATCGGGTCAAGGCAACACCTCCCCCTAAGGACGAGTTCCACAAGTCCTGAGACCTAGTTTAATAGGATAACGTTGATGGAAGGTAGCAATCTTGGAAGAAGCATGGAGTAAATTGGATGCAAATTCCCAAGTGCGAGTAATGGGTAAATAGCCTTTCCAATTCACCAAGTATTGAAGTTGACGGCGATGAAGACGAAAATCAATGATGGTTGCAACTTAGTACTCAGGTTCATCGTCAATAACCACAGAAGGGGAAGGAGAATAAACACTACCATGAAGAGAAGAAGGATGATACAATTCTAACAAAGAGGTGTGAAACACATAATGAAATTTCACAGTAGATGGTAGCTCTAGTCGAAAAGTTACAGGATTGACCTTAGCTGGAATCCTATAAGGGCCCAATTGTTGAAAATCCAACTTAAAAGTAGGCTTGTTGGTGCGTATATACTGGCGTAAAAGCCACACGAGATCACCAGCCTTGTATAGAGGTTTCGGCTGACGATGAGAATCAGTGCGACGCTTGTACCGTTCTTGTGCTTGCTAAAGATGAAATTGGAGATCATCATGTACTTGATGAAGATGCTGGAGACGATCATGTACTATAGGAGCGAAAGAAGGAGAAGCATGAGGAGCAAAGTCAAAACGTGGATGGTAGTCTGTAAGAACGAAAAAAGGTGTTTGGCCTGTAGATGCATGAACGGAGTTGTTGTAAGCAAACTTCGCCATAGGAAGAAGGTCCAACTAATTGTCCTGTTGGTAACTGATAAAGCAACAAAGATACTGCTCCAAGGTCCGAATCATGCGTTTTGACTACCCATTAGTTTGCGGATGATATCTTGAAGAAATATTCGCTTTAACTTGTAGACTTCGAAGAAGCTCTCTCCAAAATATGAACATAAATGGTGAGTCTCGATCAAAACAATGCTCTCAAAAGACCATAATGTCGAAACACTTTGTGGATCACCAACTCAGTAATTGTCTGGCATGTAGCCGTCTTGTTACATGGCAAAAAAATGAGCATGTTTGGTGAAATAATTAACCACCACAAGAATTGCATCAAATTCACAAGAAGACGGAAGATCTGTGAGGAAATTCATAAAAATGGATCTCCAAAAGCAAAGGGAACAAGAAGAGGATAAAGAAGACTAGAGGGCACATGAGAGGCATCTTCGACCTGTTGCAGGTGTCACAACTCCGTACAAACTTTTTGACAAAACCTAACAACCCAGGCCACCAATAGTTGCGAGTCACCAACTCAACTGTCTTGGTCACACCAAAATGTCCTGTAGCCTGGGTATTATGACAATCATGTATCACATGAGTTTTATAAACACTAACATAAATGTACAGGAGACCTTCCCAGTACAGGAGTCCATCCTATATGGCAAACAACTTATAATCTGTACGGAACTAGAAGAAGAGGAGCTTGCGATGTCAAGACAAATGTGTGAGAAGACATTCTTCGCCAAGTTATTTGTAACCAATTGTAAACGGATGCCTTGTAGAAGTGTTAAATTTGCTAAAGCCTAGTGAACCTGTAGTGCCACAAGCCAAAATCGATCATGACCCAACAACACTTGCCTTTGATAATCGTATGCAGGATCGCCTGGGGTCGATGCAAGGTAAGAGCGCCTAGACAATGCATCTACTTTGTCATTCCGAAAACCAGCCTGTAGATGATGACAAAATTAAAACATGATAAGAATTCCGCCACCTAGCCTATTATCAACTAAGAACTCGAGTTGTTTTGAAAAAACTCTAGGTTCTTGTGATTTGTAAGAACTTGTATAGGATGCCCAGCACCTTTCAGAAAGTGTCACCACTTTTCGAACGAATCCATAATGACCTTGAGTTCCTTGTTATGAATCTCGTAATTGATCTTTGCTAAAAGGAACTTACAAGAGTGAAAAGTTACAGGATGGAGTAAGTGTCTTCTCCAATTTGTGATAGGATATAACCTACTGCAAAGTCCGAAGCATCTACTTCAACGAAGAAGGGACGAGAATGATCAAAATGTGTTAAAATCGAAGCTGTCGTGAAGGCGTCCTATGAATGCATGTTCCGCCTTGTCGACTAAGAAAAATTCCTTATGTGCTTGGTGAGTTCCGTGAGTGGAAGTACACGCTCGAAGAAGTTTTGTATGAATCGCTTGTAGAAATTTGTAAAGCCAAAAAAACATTGTACGTCTCGTATAGACTTAGGCCTCGCCCACTCCACGATAGTCTTCACTTTGTGCATGTCCATTGAGATGCAACCAAGAGAGACGATGTAGCCCAAGAACTCCATAATATCCATGTCAAAAAACACTTCTCCAACTTCGCATACAGGTCATGCTCGTGAAGCTTTGTAGAACTAATCGTACATGCTTGTCATATGCCACTTGGTCCTTAGAAAAAATTAGGATGTCATCGAGGTAAATCAGCACAAATTGGTCCAAGAAGTCGCAAAAGATGTCGTTCACCATGTGTTGGAACACGGCTGGGGCATTTGTAAGTCCGAAAGGCATCACCATGTACTCGAAGTGTCCATACCTTGTACAAAAGACGGTCTTCCACTCATCGTTTAGACGAATCTGTACAAGATTGTAGGCCCCTTGTAAGTCAATCTTCGTGAACACCTTTGCTCCTCATAGTCAATCGAGAAGTTTCGAGATCAATGGAAACAGGTACCAGTTCCAGATGGTGACTTAATTCAAACCTTTATAGTCCATAACCAAACGTAAACTCTTATCTTTTTTCTTGACAAAGAAGATAGGTTCTCATGTAAGGGACTTTGAGTGATGAATGAAGTCGGATGTCAAGTTGTTCTCGATGTACTGGCGAGGAACCTCCAATTCTGTAAGTGACAGTGCATAAATTAGTCTGAACAGTGGAGTCTTCCCTCCACAAGATCGATGGGACAGTCGTAGGACCTATGAATAAAAAGAATTACAACCTTGTGCTTATCAAAAACGTCCTGAAAGGGATGGCAGGCAGAAAGTAGGAGAAGAAGAAGGAGATTAAAAAACATGAGAGTCAGATATAGGAGAGGTAAAAGAAATATAAGAATTACTTGAAAAATAAAAAGATGAAAAGTAGCAGGGTCAGTGGCAAGTTTATGTATAGTAGTGAAAGAATGCGGAGATGAGAAGGAGAGAGCTGTGAATGAAAAAGAGGAAGGATCTTGGGGGATGGAACAGAAGCAGAGTAATGAAAGAGGCAAGATTGGGGAAAATGTGCTAATGTTGATGAGTATCCATGAATGCATAGGAGTAAGGAGAGCCTACAAATATGTTGACGAACTAACAAGGAGGTGTATCCTGTCGAGGAGGAACCTTCAACACTGATACAAGAGCAGCATGGTCAATCCTGTAGCTTGTACTGCCTCAGATACTAAGGTCATATCTTACATGCAGGAAGGTACAAGATTGATCCTAGTTGCCGGAGAGAAAAACGTGAGCGTCCTAGACCTCTAATCGATTTGAGGATTTTCAACCACGAACCATGGCATACCCAAAACAATGGGAGTTGTCCAAGTCTTGATCAAGTTGAAGAAAATCAAACAATTGAATGTGCCATGAGTGCAAGAAAAAGGTATAGTAGCATGGTAACTGCGCCAGAAACAATCAGACGACCATCTGCAACCTCTATAGGAACTGCATGCTTCAACTTTATCACCGGAATGCCATGCTAAGTTGCAAAAGTGTCATCCATGAAGCATGCATTTGCACCAGTGTTTATTAGGGTAGACTCCTTGAGTTCTCGATTGTTGAAGTGAATGTGTATAGGAAACTTGAGTGATGGAATGGTGTGAGCAGCACTAATGGAGCCTGCGCCTACGTCCAACTTCATAGCTCCTAGACAAAGTGGATATTGAAGTTTTCTAACTAAACTTCAGCTTCAACTTCATGCATCTTGAACTTCATGGCTTTAACAAGACATTTTACCACTTTGTGTCCTACTTCACCATAATACAAGCATAAGTTCTCACTGCGACGACGTTGCTTCTTAGTAGCTGAAAGTGGGCCACACTTGTATTTGTTGACCTTCATAGGAACTACTTCAGAAGATGTCATAGGAACATGTGCTATAGTTACAGGATTGGCTTGCATGAACTGCTGATAGGTTTTTCCTAACAACGCTCGAACAAATGGTTGTTGCAATAAACAACTTGTTGCATAATCTCCGTTAAGGTTTGGGCATCCAGTAACATAAGGTCCTTCATGTCATCCTTTAACCCAAAACGAAAGTGTTCAATCAATGCAATCTTGTCCCATGGAATGTTCGTGCAAAGTTGTTAAAATTTGGATGCATAGATAGAAATGGTCGGAATCCTTGTGCGAGCTTCCTTAACTTTGTGCATGTGGAATAATACTTATTGGAATCTCCAAAGCATGCTTTAAAGGCAGCCACAAATCCTTCAAAATCTTCCATCAATTGGTTGTCAAGGGGCAACCCAAGCCCATGGATATCCAACTAGTAAGGAATCCAAAAGGCCAACCTTTTGTGCATTAGTCAAGTAGCAATGGGTTGCATGCAAATCAAAAGCCTAATTTGATTCAGTAAACCATGGAAATCGACTCAATTGCCATTGAACTTCTCCGACATGCTCATCTTCGACTCCGAAGAAGAGTTCGATGAAGATGAAATCACGAATGCTTGAGAGAGAGCCTGCGCAGTAGCCTTGGAGGATGCCTCAATAGCTACATGGCCGCGTTGGTGGAACCTTGCAAATTTGTGACTACTTGGTACAAAGTGTGGGGGCCAGTTCATGAAGTAACATTTGGTGCTCACATTAAAATTGCTCAAAATCTGTCATGATTTGTGAAAGAAAAAAAATGAGGAAAACAAGGGAGAAGAACTAATAAAAAAAAAAGTAACTGAAAATCGGGGAGTTATGAAAAGAGTTATTATCAAATTGTCAAACCAGACCCAAGAGCATAATGAAAATAGAAGGCTTGACTCAAGAGCAAGGCAAGAGTAAGGAACAAGACAAGAACAAGGAACAGAATAAGAATGATTGTAGAATGACTAGTGTTTATAGTAACTGATTATACAACAATTAGTCGGAGTTTTTATACTCATAACTCCAAGAGCTAATCTAGGCATAAGCTAAAAATGATACTTCAAGAGCTAATCTAGGCATGAGATAAAAATAATGTCCCTTATCTTATAGGTACTGTTAACATACAAAACTTTCCTGTGTGCAGAAAACACTGTTCACAACGTAGGAAAAGCTTTGCAAGTTAAAGTGTAGGGATTTCGTCCAATAGAGAGCTCTATATATATACTTATCTCGTCTCTAAGGTCAAGGATAGGATTTTGCTTTGGCCATTGCCATGTATAAGCATTCACAATACACCATAAATATGCACTTGCATTACTATATGAATACAAAGAGATAGCAAGTGTGGAGACTTACTTCTCTCCCTAAGATACTCTCTCTCTCATGCATTGCTCTCCATAGCCTTCATAGCCTCTCTCTCCTTGCCCCAGCTTACCCTAACCGCATCATGTCCTCCTCCAACTGTCATAATTGTCTGCTTCCTGCAACCGTAGGATCCTTCCTACCCTGTAGGATTTTTCCTGTACACAGAATATTTCCTACTACTACTTTCCTACAAGTTATTCCTCCACCATAGGAAAGTCCTATGTATGCAGTTCCTACATGCTATATTTTTGGCCTTAACACTATTCCCCACCTTAAATCTTTGCAGTGTCCTCACTGCACCTGTCCTGCACCCTCATTCTCCTGCGGCTCCTCAGGATACTCTGTCTCGTATTCCTCCTTGTACCTCACAAACTCCGCCTTTACCTTCTCCATTTCCTGTGCCATGGATGCCACCTGCAGTCGGAGACCCTGGTTCTCCACCTGCAGTCGCTGAAGTTCCTCTCCCAGCACCGTCAGTAGTGCTCCTCCCTGTTAGAGTTCTTCCTGCGTCTTGATTATCTTCTGCGCCATCGACATAGGTTTGAAACACTCACAGGCTTGCTCTCAAGAACTGTAGGACTAGGAGTCCTTGCCTTCACCGGCCGTGCTCCTATCCTACTAATTGTAGCCTGCATGGTGTTGATCTTCGGCATTATCACTGCCTCCACCACTTCTGCAATCAACCTCCGAATCTCTGCTCTGTCCTTCACTGTATACCCCATATTCACAAACTGGTTGTACAATGCTGAAGCCAACTGTGGTACATCCTGCGATGCTGAACTCACCTTTGCCGATTTGTCCAGTATCTCCTGCTGCATACGGGACAAAACTTGCGCCAGCTGTACCTCAACCTCCATAGGCACTTCCTCATGTCTGAAGGATTTCCGACGCTTACCTCCATCCATGAACGTCCCTGGCTCCATAAACTCCGTTGCCATTTCTTCAGCCACAGCTTCGTAGCAATGAGTCATTCCCCCACCTGCGTGATGCATAGGATACCCTCCTCGTGCAAACGTACCTCTTCCTCTTGCAGAATGCCCTGCCGCTCCATGGTTGAACCATGGCTGCCATGTCATTGGAACACGTCCCATACCTTCACTTGGTGATTGAGCTTGCCCTGTTGGTAACTGCAACAAAACTGCAGTTGCCTCCTCAACTGTTCTTGGAATATCCCTGGGAATCTCCTTTCCCTTATTCCCTAACTGCTCTGGTGATAACTCCACCGATTTCCCTGTCTCCATTGTTGGTAGCTCCTCCTTCGTCATCTCCCGCAACTCAGGCGACTTCTCTTCCTTATTGTGTTCTCCAGACGTCCTATCATGCGATGTTCTTTCGGCTTATCCTTTGCTACCTTCGTCTGAGTCGCTGTACTTGTTCATGTGGCTTCTCTAGCTCCATTTGTACCACTTCCTCCAACGTCTTCTTCTCCGGATGCTGTCCCACCTTCTGTGGCTCCCTGGTTTTTAGCGGCTTCACCCTCAAAACTTGTTCCGAGTGCTCTTCCTCCTCCTCTTCTCCTGTTCCTGTCGAATCCTCATCATCCAAATGGATGCTCTCCGCCGCGGGCTTCGTCTTTCCCTTCCGCACGGACTTCCGCATCGGCATCACCCGTGATATCTTTTGCTTCTTCCCTGGTGGTGTCTTCATCACCTTACTGGTACTCTCCTGACGCTTCCCACTAGCCACTTCCTGTACCTTCTTTCCTACCAGCCTGTTCTGAGGTGTGAGCACCTTCTGCAACTTACTAGCATACTCTTGCTCCTCGACTTCTTCTCCACACTCCATCACATGATTCACAAGTGACTGTATCCACGCCAATGCAATCATCGGAGACTCCTTCTGCTGTATCTCCTTCTCCTGAGCAGTAAAAACATACTCACCCAGTTTCCTGAGGAGATAACGTGCGACTCCTGCACACTTCCCCGTCTTAAGTGCGTCATACAACGACATAACTGTCTTTGAGGCTGTAGTGGAAGAAAGTCTGAACTCAAAGGAGTTCACCAGAAAATTAACCACAAGCTCCACTTCTTCCTCTAGATCCGCCACACGCAAGCCAAGCTTGCTATTGTATTGCCTCCCCTCTTTCAGATAGATATCTAAATTCTTCTTATCTACCTCCAACTCTCCTTCTCCTAATGGCAGCCGAAATACCTCTGCGATTGCCTTCTCATTAATCAACATCCTTCTCTCTTCGGCATATGCAACAAAATTATCGCCAACCATCTTTTCCGCCATCATGATGAAATGATAGCACTGTAGCGCACCTGCGCTAGAAGGTGACTGTAAAATGGCCACATGCCAGATTCTCAGCCGCCTTATGCAGAGATCGGCAATTTTTCACCACAAGAGTATTCTTTCCTCCTGCCATATCCGAAAGAAGCTACAAACCCTAGATCTAGGTTTGGTGATTTCCAAGTGTATTGGAATATTCGTATAGAATATATCTCAACGTCTATAAATGATACTTCATACCTTCTCAATTTATTTATGTTTACCCTTTCCTGCATTCCGTCTCCTGTTAGGGTTTAACATTTACCACACCTTCCTCACTTATCTCCTTGACTTTGAATGGACCTAACCATTTCATTTTTAATTTATCCTGTGGTTTATCAACACTTCCTCTATACCACAAGACCAAATCTCCTTCTCTTATATCATGCTTCTTTTTTTCCTATTTACCAGGCTCTCCTTCTTTTCTGAATTGCCTGTACAGTCCATAAAGCATGTAATCTTATCTCATCCAGTTTTTTAATTCCTGTAGCCTACGTTGTAAGGATTCTTGCTCACCTAAATTATGCTTTACAGCAATCCTTAAGATGGCACAATATATTCAACAGGAGTTATTGCCTCAAGTCCATATGCTAACTTAAAAGGCGTCATTCCTGTTACAACCTTATAGGCTGTCCTGTAAGCCCACAAGACTTCAGGAAGTCTTTCATCCCAGTCTTTTCCATTTTCCTGAATCACTTTCCTTAAAACATTCTTAAGGACTTTATTTGTAGATTCAGCTTGACCATTCCCTTGAGGATAATAAGGTGTAGATTTCTTATGTTTTATGACAAATTCTTCCATAAGTGTTTGAATTGTTTCATTAATAAAGTGTTTTCCTCTATCACTTATGATTTCCTTAGGAATTCCATACCGCACTATAATCATATTATATATAGCACGCTGTATTATAAGCATCAGCTTTCCTCATAGGTTCTGCTTCTACCCACTTAGTCATATAATCCGTAAGTACCAGAATATATTGATTCCTTTTTGTACTCACAGGATTTATAGGTCCTATAAAATCCATTCCCCACCTTTGAAAAGGTTCTAGTGGTAGGATAGGATTTAGAGGATATACCTGTTTCTTAGGTGGTATATGTGCTCTTTGGCACTTATCACATTTCCTACAGAAATCTCCTACATCCTTCCATAATGTAGGCCACCATAACCCAGCCTGTAATATTTTCCTTGCAGTTATTTCCTCTGCAAAATGCCCTCCTGCTAGACCCGCATGGGCCTCTTTCAGGATATCCATAACCTCAAAAGGTTCCACCCAACGTCTTAACACTCCATCCTGACCCGTCTTATATAACTTTCCTCCCACCAAAGAATAACGTCGTGTCCTCACGACAAATAACTTTTTCTGATCATTAGTCTCATAGGATGGTGGAACTAGTCCAGTCGACAAATAAACTTTTATGTCCTCCATCCATGTAGGAGGAATGTGCACATGAAACAAGTGTGCATCAGGAAAGTCATCCATGTACTGGATTGGAACTTCTCCTGTCTTAATGCGGCTTAAATGGTCAGCCTGTTCATGCTGTCTACCAGGTTTATGTATGATTTGAAAATCATACTCCTGTAACAGGAGAAACCATCTAGCTAAACGTCCTGTTAGGACTGGCTTATTTAAAAGATGTAACAAAGCCTTATGATCTACAAAGATTTTGACTTTATTAGCTAATAAATAGTGTCTAAATTTATGAATTGCATATACCATTCCTAAAGCTTCTTTTTCTGTGGTAGTATAGTTTACCTCTGCCGGTGTTAACCTGCGACTTGCATAGTAGATAGGACGGTCCTTTCCATCTTCCTGCGTCTGCGTAAGGATAGCTCCTATTGCAATGTCTGAGGCATCAACCTGCACATGAAATTCCCTGTCCCATTTAGGATTCACTAATATAGGTGCTGTTACTAAAGATTTCCTTAATGTATCAAAAGCTTCCTGACACGCAGGAGTCCAATCATAGGATTTTCCTGCCTTTAAAAGGTCAGTTAAAGGTCTGGCTATTTGGGCATAATCCTTAATAAACCTCCTATGATAGCCAATCTTTCCTAAAAACCGCCTTAATTCTTTTAGATCCTGTGATTGTAAGGTAAGTATAACTTTAACCTTATCCTGATCCACCAGGATTCCTTCCTTACACACTACATGTCCTAAGAGAACTCCTGATTTTACAAAAAAATTACATTTCTCAGGATTTAAAGCAACCTGATTTTGCTTACATTTCTGAAAACACCTTTCTAAACAATAAAGATGATTCTCTTTATCACTATATACACTAAAATCATCCATAAAAACTTTCATAAAATCCAATAAATATTCCCTAAAGGTATCAGTTATGATCCTTTGGAAAGTAAAAGGTGCATTACATAAGCCAAATGGCATAACTTTATATGCATATGCACCCCATGGACTTATAAAAGCTGTTTTATGTTGGTCCTCCGGAGCTACTAAATCTGGTTATATCCTGAGAATCCATCCATAAAGGAATACATCTCATGTCCGGCCACACTATCCAACATTTCTTCTGTAAACGGGATAGGAAAAACATCCTTCTTTGTGGCATCATTTAACTTTTATAGTTTACACATACTCTCAACTTTCCATTCTTTTTAGGAACAATCACAAGTGGTGATAACCATTGTGCACCCTGTATAGGATAAATAAAACCTACACTTAACAGCTTATCTATCTCCTCCTTACAAGCTGTGCATAATTAGGATTCATCCTATATGCTCTCTGTTTCACAGGCTCACTTCCTGGTAATAATTGTATAGTGTGTGTACACAATTCAGGAGGTATGCCTTTAAGATCTTTATAGGACCAGGCAAAAACATCCTGATATTTTTGAAGCAAATTCAATCCTTTTTCCTGGAATTCTTTATCTAATTCCTGAGCAATGAATAGGTTTTTAGGTTCATTTTCTGTACCTATATTCACTTGCTGCAAAGGATCTGTAGTATACACATATGTATACTGCAGGTTGTTCCTGTAAATCAATCTCATATGGGATTGCCTTATAGAACTTTTCCTGCAATCCGGGCCTATCTTCTTCCTTCTGCTGAACAGTTTTCTTTCCTTTCAGCACTACGTTTAAGTCTATATCCGTCAGGACTTTTAAGTCAGGATATGCTTTCAGGATTTCTACTTCTTCCTGATCGTCTAAGCCATTAAACCAGTCATATCCTTCTAAAATAAGAGGTCTATTTTCCTTTTTAACATACCTTTTAGTATGATTGTATATCACCGGTTTTCCTTCTCCTTCTCCCAGCGTCATCTTTCCTGTTCCCCAATCCTGTATAACTTTAGCAGTTTTCAGCCAAGGCCTACCTAATAACATAGTATATACAGTATCTTTTCCTTCCATTTGGAGGACAATAAGGGACACTTTATATTTAAGACCCTTTATAGATATAGTCACTCCTCTCACTATACCTGTAGGCTTGACACTTCTCTGGTCTGCCATTTTTAAATTAAAAGGAGCAGGCTCAATGGGTCCTAAACCCATTTTCTTACAAGCATGTTCCTCAATAAAATTAACTCCTGAGCCTCCATCTATAAGGACTTCTTTTATCTTGTTTTTACCAATATATACAGTAATGCTGGGCACATACCCATCATAATCACCTTCTTTTTCATAATGTTTTTCTACTCGGTGAATTTCATTCCTGTATATGCAGGTAAGGATTTTGGAACAATGTTCAACATTTCCAAGATTTGATTTTTAATATATGGGGCAATATGTATTAATTGTCCCAACGTGATTGTAATTTCTTGGCTCAATGCACTTTGAGCCATTGATTTGCCACGTCATCCTGAATCCGTTTCACAGGAATGCTCTGTTTTCTAGGGTTACTCTGTTTTACAGGAATATTCTTTTTCTCTTGAATATTCTTCCCTAAAATAGAATCAGTTATTTTTAGATCTTTAGGTATATCCGTCGGTTGTGTATCATCATCCGAGATATACTCAGGGAGATCTCGTTCTTGGAGATGAGTGTCATCTCTCTCCATTGTTTGCGTACTATCCCGCAATGGATACACAGAATTTCCTTCTTCTGCTGGAAGGTATTCCTGTTTCTGACATATATTTCTTTTTGTACAGATTACTGCTCTCACGGCAGGATGGTTTTCTAGCTCATTCTCGTCCACATCAATGAACCGAGCTCCAAGCTCTCTCTTGGGAGCATTGTTTGAGGTGGAAGGCTGATTCTTAGGACAATTTGGAGAAATATGTCCTTTCTCTCCACATTGTATAACAAGTAAGATTAATAGAATTCCTTCCTTGTACTTATCTTTGTCTATAATTATTTTGATCTCCATAACTTTCTTTTCTTGGATATCTTTCTGGTCCTCTATAGGACGCCTCCTTCCTTCCCATATTAGGCTTATATGGTGGCATATCTAGTTTGATTCCCCTCATACAACCTATCATCTCCTCCTGTATAAGGAACATTCCCTCTGTTATCAAAAGGATTCCTATTTCTTCCTTCTTCCCAACTCTCAGGCTGTTCCTCATAATAGAGCTTCCTATTCCGAGATGGGAATGTGGTAACAGGTGGTTGTCTCACAGGAAACGGCCTGTTATACCAGCCTTCCTTTCTTCCTTCTTTTCTCCTTTCTTTTTCCACACGTGCCACATTTTGATTAATAAAATACTTACAGTCTTTTGCCAAATGTCCTTCTTTATCACATATTTGACATTTTGGCAACTGTAGTCTACACTCATCCTTAGTATGTCCAGGATTTTTACACTTGGCACACCATACTTTGGCATCTAATTCCTTATACACAGGATTACCTTTCAAGGATTTAACTAGTTGTAATAACATTCTCTCATCAGCCTTATAATCCCGAACTTTGATAGGTTCATCCTCATCATCTGAACTATCCTCATTTCTCCTTGAGGATTTTATCTTTCCTTCTGCTATATTTTATATTTGTCTCCTCTTCTTCTCATAATCTTTAAGGTGCTTATAAGATGCAAAGCTTCTTCCTTAACATATAGTGAGCATTTCTTTTCATGCTTTTTAAAACGGTGTGTATATTCCTCTAGAGTTTCAGTTTTTCCTTGTAGGATATTTCTGAGCTTCTCTAAGTGCTCTTCAGGCAACTCTTCCTTTTTAAAGTATTCTTTAAAAGCTTCTGTAACTTTCTCATAATCTTCTCTCACTTCTTCTCCAACTCATAATACCAATCAGATGCATTTCCTTTTAATGTGTGAGGAAATATAAGCAACTTATCTGCATTGCTTACTTTATACAACTTTACAACTTCCTCAAACTGCAATAAATGTCTTTTAGGATTTTCCTTCTTTCCTGCGGAAAATATTGGGAACATCAATGTGCCTCCCAACATTCCGGGGAAAAGTGTCATATTAGACATACTCGGTGGGTTTTCTCTACCACCTTCCTCCTCACCAAGAGGGGAATTTCCAGGAGATACTCCTCCTGGTCTAATAGGAAATCCTGTTCTCCGAGGAGTTCCTTCCAACTCCTCTTCTCCTGCAGTTTGATAGTCACCGTATTGTATATCCTCCACACCTTTAGCAGCACTTTCTCCTATCTGATCAATGAGTTTTATAAGAGCTTCTTGCCTATTAGCAAGCTCTATTTGCTCAGCTCGGGCAGCCTCTCTCTCGGCCTGCCTATTATCTCTCTCTCTTGCTAGAGACGAGTTAGGATTATGATGCCTCCAAGGCTCCATCCATCATCATATATATACACACTTCTTTTTCACTTAAGCTCTACTTCTCTCAGAGCTATGTCACTTCTCACTTAGGAATTCAACAAATTCCTCCACAACAATGGCGAAATCCCTCCGTGGTCGCCATGTGTTAACATACAAAACTTTCCTGTGTGCAGAAAACACTGTTCACAGCGCAGGAAAAGCTTTGCAAGTTAAAGTGTAGGGATTTCGTCCAATAGAGAGCTCTATATATATACTTATCTCGTCTCTAAGGTCAAGGATAGGATTTTGCTTTGGCCATTGCCATGTATAAGCATTCACAATACACCATAAATATGCACTTGCATTACTATATGAATACAAAGAGATAGCAAGTGTGGAGACTTACTTCTCTCCCTAAGATACTCTCTCTCTCATGCATTGCTCTCCATAGCCTTCATAGCCTCTCTCTCCTTGCCCCAGCTTGCCCTAACCGAATCCTGTCCTCCTCCAACCGTCATAACTGTCTGCTTCCTGCAACCGTAGGATCCTTCCTACCTGTAGGATTTTTCCTGTACACAGGATATTTCCTACTACTACTTTCCTACAAGTTATTCCTCCACCGTAGGAAAGTCCTATGTATGCAGTTCCTACATGCTATATTTTTGGCCTTTAACAGTACATTCTATAGGCATATCCTGTTGTAGATATATCATGTAGGCATATCATGTATCATGTATCATGTAGGTCGTATCATGTAAGCATATCATGTATTTTGTATCGGGTTATGACATTGACCCTTTAGGTTAAAACTTTAACACTACATATACTACTTAATGTCACGACCCGATACAGAATACTGAATATGCTTACAAGATACGACCTACATGATACATGATACAGGATATAGGATATTACAAAATATACTTAAAGGATATGCCTATAGGATTTACCTACAAGATAACGGACATTATTTTTAGTTCATGCCTAGATTAGCTCATCGAGTATCATTTTTAGCTTATGCCTAGATGAACTCTTGGAGTTGTGAGTAACCTAATTGTTGTATAATCAGTTACTATAAACACCAGTTATTCTACAATTATTTTTGTTCTTGTTTTGTTCCTTACTCTTGCCTTGCTCTTGAGTCAAGCCTTATTATTCTTATCTTGCTCTTGGGGGTTTGACACTTAATATATGTAATAGAGCCCCCTATTTTGTAATTGGGCTAGTACAAAATATCATTTCCAATAATGACACATGAATCCTTAAATCTTAATTTGAGGGGTTTAGGGTGTGGGGTTAGGTCAACCCTAAGTATATATCTAACATGTCAAACTCACCTGAATCAATCAAAAATCTAATAATTGAGATATAAAAAACTAGGGTAAAAGTTTTTAAATGGAAATACTAACATTTGCTTAGAGTTTTCTACAAATATGTAATAACACCCAATTAGATGATTGTTAAATACACAAGTGCACTAAGTGGGCTTTTTTTTAATACCTAGAACTTATTAACATATTTAATATGTAATAATAATCAATAATCAAAGTAAAGAGCTATTGTAATAAAACTATGGCAAGAAACAAATAAAATAACCTCTAAAATGAACAATGTTGAAAGATCTTTATGTTACTTTTATATGGTTTAGTTAATTTCATAAGAATAAATTTGTAAATATACATTCTTTTAAAAAATGTCATATGCATAGCTATACTAAACTCATAAAACTAGACTATACCTTTGAAGTATTAATTTGTTCGTATTATCAGGCAACAGTTTCACTCGAGACTTAAAAGTGCAAAGATAAATTAATATAGTTTTTAGATTTAAAATATCTTTCATAAATTGCTGTAAAATAATAATGCTATAGTGGATGCTTTGAATAAATATTTGAGTGTTTTACGTCTTTATAGATTAAATTGTACTCTTCATTATTATAGTTTAAAATATACAAGTGTTTTACACGTGTGACTCCAGTTATTTTATATAAAATAAATCTTATACAAATAGAAATTTTAATTTAGCATAAAATATATAATAAAATATACATTTTAAATGAGATGTACTTTCCAAAATATTCCAATTCTTATAAATTAAATTTCAAAAACTTATTGGTTACCCAAAATTTTGACTGGTCTCTCTTTAATGAAAACTTTAAATAGTTTTTAATTTACAAATTTAAGATTTTGCTAATTTAGCATTATTTAATTGGAGTACATCATTTCCTTACAATGAATATAAAACAAAATATTATTACAAAGAAAACCTACAAATAAATATTAGAAAGAAGATTCATAAAAGTATGTTCTACAAAATTGTAATTCTAATCCAGATTTTGCTGCAACAAGTATGTATATTTTAATTGTTTTTTAATTTTACCTTATAGTTATTCTACAAGTTGCTGTATATATAATGGAAATAAGATTTAAAAAAATAGAAAACACGGAAAAAAAATAAAATGGGCGGTTTCCACCAGAAAGATATTATTGAATAAATCAAATTTTAACATCTTCTAATATATTATATGTAGAGTTTGTATAATAAATCATGCCCGAGTTAAGCTTATCCCCATCTTCCCACTCTCCTTATTCCTATAGAAATGTACTTCGTCCCCTTCACCAGGCTGGTAAGTATGAACAAACTCACTCCAATCCGATCTAATTATCGTCTCCTTCTTATCATTAGTGTTGTAATTATAATTATACTCAAACTTCCACACTCTACCACTCTCATCGACAACCTCGAGCTCTATCTTCCCTTGTAACTTCACATAGGAGGTCTTGTTTAAGGTGTTTAATTCCTTAATGAATGTTTAGCAGTCTTGCTTGATAAACACAACCTCGAACTTTTAGGATTTGCATCACTGTGTGTGAGCGTCTTAGAGAAGAGATGCTCCCATTTACCACTTGTGCCATCTACTGGCTCAGAGTATTGTATTACTTGTGTATTACTTTGTGGATTTATTGGGCTTGTTATCTGCTTGGCGCCTTTGTTTCTTTGGACAAGGCACATGTATATGTTCTTCTTCTTCTTCTTGTGCTGCTGAATTGGTTAACCATGTTGGGCGTTTTAATCCCAGTGCTAAACCAAGTGCCTTCTCCATTTGTAAGATTAGGGTTATATTTTGTTTCATTTATACCCTTAGAAATTGCCTTTAATTCCTCTGAAAAGGTCATTTTATTATGTTACCTTTAAGTTGATTTATAACAAGAATATACCACGCATACACACACACACACAAGTGTGAGTGAGAATAATATTTAATATAATTTATATAGTATAAGGTTGATATATTTTCCTTCGCGATCTTTGTTGGTTATGTTAATATATAAATATTAATATGTAGATGATATGTGCATGTAAATGCAAACGCGGACGTACACATTTTATAAGCACAATAATATACACTATATATAATAAATTATTTTAATAATTAAACACATTATAATTATATTGTGTAAGACATATAGTGCATAAGTACATATTGCTGTTAGTAAACATGATTAAGGATTGGTTATATAAATGAGACTATTTAAATGCTATTCATTCTAAGTTCAAATGAATGCATTATATATTACTTTAACTTTTAAAACTCTATGGTATAAACTTTGTTTCACTAAACAATGATATTATCATTGCCAAGTTATGCAATATCTTAACTCCAGTCATATATATATTTAACTAAAGTTTTAAAATTACATAGATATCCCTTGATTCAATTTAAAACTTCATTCTAATCAAACTCAAAAACTGAACTATTTAGTTAATAAATAATTCAATATAATATATATTTTATTAAATCTGATTATTATATATAAAGGATATTGCATACATATTATTTAATCACTTTTTATTTTTCTTTTTGCGTGCTTTTAACTTGCAAGAATTTATACGTTATATTTGTTTCATTTTTTTTTTTTTTTTTTATGCGTTTTCACATCAATTTTTTGAAAGATACTGTGCAGGCAACAGGAGACCGGGTGAAGACTATTTAAAAAGTAAATTTTAATAACTTTGTGTTTTTAATATAAATGTTAATCAACTATAAACAATACCAATTCTAATTCTTCCGTAAACCTTTTTATTTCAAATCATTATGAGCATAACATACAATAAGTTTAAATTTCACTGTAATTTAATTTAAACTATCATCTCTCTGGTAAATATATAAAATTTATTTTCTTCATAATTAAATTTCATATACAAAAGGGTAGGTTCTAGTATACAGCCCCTCTTTAATCATAATTAATTAAATTAATTATTTTAATAATTTTATATGCATTTAGAGCATATAAATGAAAAAGACCCTCCGAGTTAATGTATAACCCTTCTACAGTGCTTATCTATGGAAGCTATTCATGTTGACACTCTATAATTGAGAGAATCGGTTTCTTTTACAATCCAGACAGACTGGCCCTTCTGTAAGGATTTGAGTTTCTTCTCTGTTGCAGCCACAGTACAAAACTAGTAACTCTCTATATACGTGGGATATATAGAGAGAGTATCAGCGTATAAACATTATCAGCACACATAAGCACGTTGTAACTAAATTAGACATGTCTATAGTCTCATTTTTTAATAATATAATAATTTTAAATATTTAATTAACATTTTTTAATATTAAAGGAATATTTTTTAAAATAATATATGTTTAAAAAAAGATTTAAATATATATTTATTAAATAATTAAATAAAAATTAAAACTTAAATATTAATTAATATTTATTTATATTCTCATTATGTCCATTTTAGTTATAACCTGCATACATGCACACAACACCGTATAACAAACTTATAAATTTAAGACATGTGATAAATGCATTAAATGTGGTGTGAATGTGAGGGAGTGGCCTTGACTGTTAGGCAAAAATATGTTAAACTTTTTTATTTAAAACCTTATCTAATTTAAATTTAAATTTGGTCTTAATATATTTAATTTAGACAGTTCTATTGTATAAACTTTATTTAATAACTAATACACACGCCCAATGTTAGTGCTTAATTATTTAATAAAATGAATCAATTGTTATCCCTAACCTAGTGAATTTATATCTAAACTGAATTTTTAATTTAATTATTATCTTAATAATATAAAGTTTATATATACCTAGGCTTAACTATTTAATTATAAAGATTATTCATTAATCTTAATTTAATGAGTTTATTTTAATCTAAATTTTTGATTTAATTATCATTTTTAACCTAGTGAATTTATTTTTTTAACTTCAGATTTACCTAATTTAATAATCCTTAACATAGTGAGTATTTCAATTATTATTTTTTTATGTATGAGTTTATTCTTTACTTAATTATTATTTTTAACTTGATAAGTTTATGCCTAAACACTTGGGTCATGCATATGACCCATGCATAGTTCATAATCTCATTAGTGTCATGTGAATTTAAGATTTAGGGTGATCGTTAATGAACTTAATTATTTAATTTAACATTTTAATTTAATATTATCTTTATCTTAATAAATATATTCCTAAGTTAACCCTTAACTGGGTTGTTATTTTTAACTTAGTGAATTATTCTTTAAATTTTATATATTGACATAATTATTTATTAATTATTAACTTAATTATTATGTTTAATATAATGAGTTTATTCTTAAGTTTTTAAATTTATCTATTTTTTGTTATCTTGAATAAAATATAATGAAATCTATATCCATATCAGAACAATTACTTAAGAAAATTAACGATTATATTATAAAGCCCTTTATATAAATAAATGCATATATTCTGGTTATAAATCCTATACATTTAACAAAGCAGTTAATTACCAAAGGTAACATAACCTTTTCAAAGGAATTAAAGGCAATTTCTAAGGGTATAAATGAAATAAAATATAACCCTAATCTTACAAATGGAGGTAGTACTGGGATTAAAACGCCCAACATGTTCACTAGCACACGAAGAAGAAGAACATATACATGTGCCTTGTCCAAAGAGACAAAGGCGCCAAGCAGATAACAAGCCCAATAAGCCCACAAGTAATACACAAGTAATACAATACTCTGAGCCGGTGGAGGGCACTAGTGGTAAATGGGAACATCTCTCTCTAAGAGGCTCACACACACTGATGCAAACCCTAAGAGTTTAAGGTTGTGTTTATCAAGCAAGACTGCTAAACACTTCATTAAGGAATTAAACACCTTAAACAAGACCTCCTCTGTGAAGTTACAAGGGAAGATAGAGCTCGAGGTCGTCGATGAGAGTGGTAGAGTGTGGAAGTTTGAGTAAATTATAATTACAACACTGATAAGACGATAATTAGATCGGATTGGAGTGAGTTTGTTCGTGCTTATGGGCCTCGTGAAGGGGACGAAGTACATTTCTATAGACATAAGGAGAGTGGCAAAATGGGATAAGCTTAACTCGGGCATGATTTATTACACAAACACATAATATAATATAGTAAAGATGTTAAAATTTATTTGTATGTTTTCTTTGTAAATATTGATGTATACAGTTTTATATGCTAATTATAAGTCTAAAACTAATCCAATTAAATAAAGCTAAATTAGTAAAATCTTAATTTGTATTAAAAATTATTTAAAGCCTTCGTTAAAGCATTTCATACAGCAGAGCGATGAGTCCTTTTCTTGGGTAACCAATGAGTTTTCAAAATTTAATTTAAACAAAAAAATTACTTCATTAATTAATTCTGGAATATTTTGAAGAGTCCTTATTTATAATAGTATATCTAATATTTATAATATATTATATGCTAAATTAAAATGTCTATTTATATGAGATTTTATATACAAAATAACTCTACTCCGGACATGTATGGAGTCACCTGTATGTTTTAAACAGTGATTAATAGTCAAAAAATACTTAGAAAATGTTTAATTTTTAATTTAATTACTAGTTTATTAATTATTAATTTAATTTAATTACTAATCCATAACATTTTTTTACTACGGCATATATCACTGGTTTTAAACAATAATGATGTAAAACACATATAATGTTTCAAATATTTATTCACAGCATTCACTACAGAATTATTATTTTTACAGCATATAGTCAAAACTAACGCCTGGATATAGTAATCATTTAAAGAAAGTCTCAACTTTATAATGTTGAATACTGTGAAGTTTTATAGTTAAAATTTGAGGGGTATATATCCATATAAAATGATATATAATGAGTTTAAATTAACCTCTGGTTACACTAATAAATCACCAATTTTGTAATGCTTAAGTTTTATGAATATAGTTTCGGGGTATATATGTAAATAGATGTATTCTCACACACACACGCACGTGCATATGCACATAAACATACACATTTGACTATGTATATATATATATATATATATATATATATATATATATAAACATTTATTAACTTAACCAAGCCACACATAAAAAAGTAAACTAAACACCACTAGCCTGGAGGCCATTTCATCTGCCTTCCTCCCAGGATGTGTATAAGTGATAAGTTGATTGACCTAATAAAAATTAAAAATTAATTATACAAGATTAAATAATGTATGTAAATGTATTTCCCGATAATGTGTATATACGTACACATATATATATATGTGTGTGTGTGTGTAAATATATGTACGTGTGTGTGTAAACTTACATCCATTAGGACCATCATTGATGACAATGCGATACCCGTCCTTAAGATTTTGCTGCTGGCCTATCTTCTTAGCAACGTATAGCAAATGCCCAAGAATGTCCTTGTGTCTATCCTCTGCCTGTAGTAATATACAACGTTAACAATGTTAATAATATTTATATATTGTTAAAAGTAATTAAAAATAAAATAAAGTAATTTTTATATATAATGGTTCAAGCATCTCATGTATAAAAAAAATTAAATAAATAAATTTAATCAGTTTACTTAGTGAGAGTTTACCTTTGCAAGGCGAGTAAGGCCGTCACGAACCTTGGGTATTAAGATGATATGAACTGGTGCCTGAGGATCGATATCTCGAAAAGCCAATGTCTGGGACAAAAATACTATACACAACATACACACACACAACATATATATGTGTGTTGTGTGTGTATTATTTATATTTATATCTATAAGTATATGAGTTTACACAATATACACCTCTCTCTCTCTTCGTTACATACTCCACAGTTGTATGCACAGTAATCTAATAAATAAATTATTGTTTTCTATTATTATTATATAATACTAATTAACTAATGGGTAAGAACAATATATAAAAATATCAATATACATTTAGTATAGACAGTTAAGATATATGAAAAAAGATTAATATATTTTAGATATATAATGTTGCATATAATACCTACAAAACATTATGTATACATCAACATATATGTGTCAAAAAGAAAGAACAAAATAACCAATATAATATATATTTATTAAATACTGATTATTGTATATATATTGCATATATATATTACCTTGTCATCTTCATATACAATATCAGACTGTATTTCCTTGCTCAAAATCTTGTCGAATCTTACATAAATACACAGTAATTAGATATACATACATACTGTATATGAATACACACATAATTATATGAATACACACACTCACACACGCACGCATATACACGTACATTGTTGGTGCTTCAGAATCTGCCATATCCGCTGCACTTGCGGCCGCCACTTCTTCTCCCTTCGCCATTGCCAAGACCCTAAACTTCTGTACAGCTGACACGTGGCTTCGTTTTATAATTGCGTATATTCTTATTCTTGCTTGGTATATAGCACGAAACATACACAATGATGATTTATATTTAAACCGGGTAAAGGAGAGTACTATTTAAGAAATAAATTTTAATTACTTCATTTATTTGATATAAATATTAATCAACTATAGACAATACGACAATCAGAACAGAAATTAAAAAATGTTTTAAGTTGAGAAATGAATATTCTGCAAATTTCATAAACCCTTTTATTACAAATCTATCATTGCACTAGAAGTTATGCATAATAATTTAATTTAGACCTTCATAAATAATTTCATTAAATATATCTCTCTTCATAATTAAATTTCATTCTTATAAATAATCTATCAACTACTGCTACGGCCAGTTTTTAAATATAAATTTAAAGAAAATACTCCAATTAAGATGCTTATATAGGTTTTTACATTTGAGTATATATTGTTTAATAGATTTTAATTATAATTTAGTATAAGTAAATAAATAGGATAAGGAGCTTCTCTCAAATGACTTCCCTCGTGGGTGTGTATGTACACGTGCACGCGTGTATTTTATATTGTTACATACTGTCATGCTCAATTAATTTTATTTTAAATTGAATTAATTATTAAAAAATTTACGTCAATTTATAAAACTATTATGATCAAATACAGTATATTAAAACAAAAAACTTTAAATTTATATTTATTTCAAAATTAATTCTTGTTCAAATGTACAATTATAAAACTAAGATTTATATCGAACTCGTAAAACTTTGACACGAAAGCATCTTAAGGTTGTAATTCATAATTAATGTACTGTTTAACTAATAATTAATCAACTAACTGGATAAAATTTAACTTAAAATAATTAATTGAAAATTAAATATGTGAAACACATAAATAGTTAAAAACCATTAGATTAAAACAGTAGTGGGTTCTACAAAAGTCTGTTACACATAAAAGCTCAGACCCTGCATATCTTCATTCATCAACCTGCATTTCAAAATACCCACAAAACAAAAACACATAATTAGCTCCAGCATACAACGTGTGTACACACATATCTATATATCCTGTAAAACCTGCAACAGGCTGTAAACACAAGAAAAACAAACATATGTATCTATGTATATCCTGTAAACACCTGCAAACACGTATACATATATATGTATCTATCACACATCCTGTAAAACACCTGTAACAGGCCTGTAAATAGAACATACACCCGACTGCATATATCCTGCTATGAGTTAGTAAGTAATGCATACACACACACATGAGAAAAATGTACAAAAGATGCAGCAGCACACACACAAGCACATACAAGAAGAGCTAAGGGAGTGCAACAACACTGCAAGAAAAGGTGGGTGCCCTGCACACCTGCACAGAGTAAGTTCTGTGAGATGCCACCTGGAGATAAGAGTACATACTATGGGAAAAGGGTAAAGGCCAACTCACCGGAATATCCGATCAATCGTCGGCCGCGACGTGGCCATTGTTGTTTCCGTTTGCTTCCTCCAAGGCGTTTTGCTCCTCGCGTTCACGGTTCCATTGCTCAATCCGAGCTCGCCTCTCCACACTGCACATTTAACAAATACAGATATATAAAACATACAGACATTGAAGCATTACGTGTGTGTGTGTGTGTGAAGAGAGAGAGAGAGAGAGCTTTACGAATAAACAACCAGAAACATTAGCTACTATATAATCACCATATAATCGGCATTATATGTACTCACAGAGAATAATAAACAATATGTACATGATTAAATTCTGAATTGAATACAGTTAGGGAGAGATGAGAAAATAAACATGTACATATACACATCCGTATATAGATTCTGAATTGAATACAGTTATGTCGTATATACACTAGAGACATACCTTCCCTCGCGGCCAGCGCGGCGGGGACTGCTGCTGCGGCTCTCTCTCTTACGAGATTTGTCGTGCTTGTGATATTCACGGTCGCGGTCACGGTCATCGTGCCTACTGCGGCGCCTGTCCCTGTCCCTGTCTCTATCGTCGTCCTTGCGCCTTTCTTCCCTGCGTGCTGGCGGACTGTAGCTCCTGCTCCTGCTACGCCCGCTTCGCCTGCCCCTATACCCCCGAACAACCTGCGCCTCAGTTCCCTGTACGTACAGAGAAGAGATACTTACAAAAGCTACATCAATAAGATTCACATACTTCTTATATAAATGTAATACATCTATTCATAGATCTACGGCAGTATATATACATAAACGTAGTAAGAAAATCTTCATTTAGAACGTTACCTGCCAATCCTCCTCAGATGCATGAAATTGCAGTAGCCGCCACGGTTGCATGTGTTTTCCTCATATTGGCGACAAGTTGCTTCACGAAAGTCAGTTACCGGGGAGAAATCCACAATAATAGGACGACCTGCATAGAAACGTCCTGTTAACGCCTTGAGAGCGGCAGCAGCTTCATCTTCCTCTCTGAATTGCACGTACACATTGCCAACCTGCAAACAAAACATAAGAATGATAAGTTCATCATTCCGAACCGAGAAAAAGAAAAAACAGTGTACCATCAATCAAACCGTCGATTTCACACAATGATTTCTTTTTCTCGCAAGTACCTAACTGTACACATAAAATTAACACTACGTTTCTTATAAACTCCTTATTCTAAGTACTTAATCTAAATACTGACACTTTTAATCTACCCCTTATGAAATAACATACCATATGGTCGGCCAGTTGTCGCAAACATTCAGACTCTCGATTTCACCATACTTGCTAAGCTCCTCAAACATGTCCTCATAGAAATCCTGTAAAAGAACAAAAGCCCACGTCAGAAATGGCAAATTTGCAACAGATTTGTATCATAATATACAAAGTTTTTAAATTAGACTAATTGTCAACACAAATCATTCGACCATAGATGGATTTTCACACAGCGCCATAACTAAAAAGAGGAATTTTCAGCAGATTAACGGAATTTCAATAGATGCGCAAGTAAGATTTTAAGGGATTAATAGAGCCATTAAGTTTTCAATAGATTTGAGAATTTTACCTCGAAATGTTCCTGGATCTTCTTCTGATCCAAGGTCTGGCCGTTCAGATCGACACCCGGAGCGGCCATATCGGGTCGCTGATACATGTTGGAGAGGAGAAGAGTGGGGCTGATTGTAGGCTTGTTGTGAAGCCTGGAGCAGCGATCGCCATGGCGGCAAGCACCGATCTTGAAGTAGAAAGGACAGTTGACACGATCCTTCTCTGTGCCGGAAGATGGAAGCCAAGTGCTCCGCCATAGCTGCTCAAATCTGTATACCCTAGCGCTCGAACCCTAGAACTGGCCACCGCCACACGATCCGTTGATTTTATACCCTAACATTAATTACATTTAAACATTTTCACAATGAGTCGACTGTTGATTTATTTAATTTAAACTTTACTATAAAAGTTTATTTAAACATTATATTTTAATACCATATAGTTATATCATTATTTATTAAATTTTTAAGTGCACAATACTCCTTTTTTTAATTTATTTGAATAACCATATATCGTTATATTACAATTACATAATAATTAGCCAATATCATTTTGTTATGAGCCAATTTATGTTGTTTCGATTTTATTTTGTTTTAAAATTTACTTAATACTAATTAAAAATTAATATGCAATATATTAAGGGGTTAAAAACTGTTATTAAATATATCTTAAAGATATATGCCTGATTAAAATAGCTTAGATTTGACTTTAGTTTAATAAGAAGATAAAGGATCTTATTAAATATATTAGAATTATATTTATTTAGATTTTATTTTGGGTATGATCATTTATATGGATATACACCTATGTTGTTTTACTATAATAATAATATTTTTCAAACATAAACTATATAAGTATTTATGTGTTAAAATGAATTAAATGAAATGTATATATATATATGTAAAAAAAATGTTTAGGAATAATAATCATATAAGATAATAATATATTAAATTTCATATATATATATATACATACACGGTGCATTTAGATAGACGCCCTAAAAACAGAGCGTCTTTCAGTTTCCTCAACTGTCGACTTCGCATGAATATCTAATCTACGGCTTCGGCGCTCCACGTGTCCATCCAATCTTGTACCAAGCGGCTTCACGGCTTCTGTCATCTGAATTTCCAGAATTCAAATTTTGAAAATTTGAAAATTAAAATTTTACGCGCGCTATGTAATTGGCACGATGAACAAATGTAGATCGCAACAGCCATGGCGCAAGCGCGTTCAATCCTTCAAGTTGTCGAGAGTTTCCAGAAATCCAGGACACTGTTTGCAAGAACAATAGCAGAGCTCGCATTAAGCCACAGGTTCTCTCTCTCTCTCTCTCTGCATTTTCGTATGGAGAAGCCGCACTGTGATCAAAACTTGAACATTGCATTGGGTCTTTCACAGAATGTGGAGATACTACACAATGCCGGAGTTATGGTGCTGCTCCGTCCCCTTCTATTGGATTGCATACCGCAGATACAGCAATTGGCAGCATTGGGACTATCGAGACTCGCTAACTACAGTGAGGAGCTTGCAGAGGTCTTTGTAACTGAGAAGATCCTTGAACAGGTTCTCTTCCCATTGAGGTATATATGATGTGTATATGTGTATGTGTACATATACACATGTATTCTGTAATACAGGGACAACAATAGACATAATAAGAAGGCAGCAGCAAATGTACTACGGGCAGTTGCTAAGCACACTGCAGACTTGCCCAGGCAGTAGTTGAATCTGGAGCGTTGGAACCACTTGTACAGTCTCTGGAAGAATTCGATCCATCGGTCAAGGAAGCAGGCGCTTCTACGCTCGCTAATATTGCTAGACATAATGCACGTCTAGCCCAAGCTGTTGCTGATGCAAGAGCAATTGGTTTTCTCATATTATGTTCAGGTACGTGCGTCCGTGCGCGTTGCGTGTGTGTAATGAGATAACGTCGTTCAGGAGCCTGAGGTAGCACTTCGTGGTTCATCTGCAACAGCACTTGCTGAGATAGGGAAACACACCCCGGAGTTGGCACAAGTGGTGATCGAAGCTGGTGCGTTACCCCATATTGCTACACTTATCACGCACGCTGATGTGAAGATAAGACGTGTGGTACGTGCGTTTCTATGTGTGTATGCAGGTGTGTATACTAAACTCTTATCTTCAGGCTTGTTTGTGCCTAAGTCATTTCGCAAAGCATATTGAAGATCAAGCAGAGGTGAGTTTTATACACACTTATACACACACGCGCACGCACACACACACTTGTGTATAGGCTGTTGTATCGCAAGAGATCTTTCCGAAAATGTTCGGTTGTCTGCGAGACTGTGATCCTCAGCTAAGAAGAAACGCTGCAACTTTAATACGAGAGGTTGTGAAACACACACCGGAGCTTGCCAGATTTTCGTGGGTGCCGGTGGACTCAATGTTCTCATTGAGAATATTGCTAACACATACGGGAACGAGCGTTTGCCTGGTATACGTGCGCGTGCGTGTGTGTTTGTTCTCATCTCTCGTGAATATTCCAGGCATTATGGCAATAGGATACATAGCAGCATTTGATGAGGTCCTATCGAGTTCAGTGATAGCCTCCGGGGTATACCCGCACTGTCGACTGCACTAATCCACGAGCAAGAGGACCACATAAAGAGCGCTGCTGCATGGTCACTCGGGCAGATAGGAAAGCACAGCCCTGTCCACGCCCTCGCCGTGGCCGAGGCAGGCGTTCTCCCCACCTCGTTTCCACGTATCTGTCTAAGACGAGTAGTGAAGATTTACAGTCTAAGTGCAAGAAGTCTCTCAAGAACATCTCTGATAAACTAACTCACCTTCCTGCATTGGATTCTCTATTACAGGTATGTTGTGTACGTTGTATATGCATATATGCACTATATAATTATAATTATATAATTAAAATTGAATTTAAAAATAATTAAATAAAATGTTATTATACAGGGGCCTATGTTACCTGAGGGCATATTAAAATATGTATTGGGTCAGCTGGCGAAGGTGTTGGGTGCAGATGGGGATGCAAGGGCAAAGTTTGTGACATCTGGAGGGTTTGAGAAGATTCAGAACATGCAGGCGGAGCCGGGAACGGAGTTACGGGAGTATATAGACGTGATTAACAGTGTTTATCCTGTGGAAATTGTGCATTATTACTCCCCAAGCTACCCGGAGGTTTTACTTAAGAAGCTTACTGGTGCTAAACCACCTATTTCTGTGGGTTAAGTGAGTAATTTTCCTGTATAAATAATAAACGTTTTGTTAACTCAGAGTCGAATATTCTGTTTAAAAATTTGTAGGTGGTTTTAAAAAAATTTATATGTATATTATATATTACCTGATTAACCTTCAAAGATCCGCAAAAAAGGAAGAATCGTTAGCCACACCTTCCCCTTAACTCCCCTGTTTCCTTCAGCCCTCACTTCATCGTCATCGAACTCCATAGCAACCGCAGTAGAGACAACTGTATTGCCCCTTGAATTCTCCAAATACCCCCAAATCCCATAGCTTCAACATTTTGTCATGGGATATACTCCCAAGAATAGCCCCATCATGAGAAACCCCCAGCCTCTCCACGGGATAATCTGAATGCTCCCCAATAACCCCTGTTATCCTGCTCATAACGTTGTCTTAGTTAAAATAAACTTAATACATATACATATATATGCATTAATTGTACTACTGCATATCCATCTACATTACTAAAAGTATGTGTGTAGGTCCGTATAATACAAAGATAGTATTATGTAATTGCTTAGAATTGTCACATTTAATTATCAAACAAACACACACACATCCACAAACGTACCTGGAGGGAAGTATAGACACTGTTCTAATAACACCATCTGCCGAACCCGTTATTACAGTGTCCTCATCCAACTTCAACATTGCATCTACCGAATTCGGAATCCCCACAAACCTGTATGTATGTATGTATAGATATAAACTTATATCTAAATATAATATAAACGAAAACATGAACGTCGTATGTATACACACACACACACACAATATATACCTGTCACTACAATCTGCAAACTCCCCCAAGTGTAAAGCAGAAGAACTCCTTGTTGAGATCCACATACAACTTTACGTCCATTTTTCACCCTCAACACAGATAAAAGCTCCTCTTCAGAGAACTCCGATTTAAAATCAACTCTGTTCCTGAATAAGTACGCCAAATATTAATGTACATACAGATGGTAACACAACACAATTATATTACATTGATTTAATGCACTAACATAACACACATGTGTGTGTCTGGAGCATATAAGCTTATAGCAAAAAATAGCAAAAAATGTATAGATAGTGTGTACTCCACATATACATGATTCTATGCATAACACATTATATATTCAAATCTATACATCATTAGAATATATATAATACCCAGGTATGAACTATATATAGATGTTCGTGATATAAATATGATATAAACACACACTCATGAGCATACGCAGAAACACGTCTATATGTATGATATACATATAATATATATCACATATGGTAAGTATAGATAGTAATGCATAGTAAATAGATTAAACTATGCCAATATATATGCATGCATGTATTTCTCTCTCTCTCCTGTACACACACACACACATATACATACATACATACATACATACATACATACATACATACATATATAATATATATATATATAATATATATATATATATATATATATATAGAGAGAGAGAGAGAGAGAGAGAGAGAGAGAGAGAGAGAGAGAGAGAGAGAGAGAGAGAGAGAGAGAGAGAGAGAGAGAAGAGAGAGAGAGAGAGAGAGAGAGACAGACACACACACCTTCTCATATTGCTGACACAAAGTGTACCATCACCACCCACAGAAAGAATCTGCATTGTATCAGGAACAAACTCAAAATCCGTAACATAATCTTCATGGCACTGTATCGATCCAATGCAGGAATTCTGCCGCGTGTCCCAGATCTTAACCATCCCTCATCATCACCGGTAACAACAGTAGACTCCGTCAGATTCTCAATCCGATTAATCGCCGCTTCGTGGGCATCCGGCAGCCGCGCGGTCGGCTGTCCGGTTTGCACATCGGTGGCCTGGATTGATCGGTCCGGGAAACAGAGAGCAGAGTCTGTCCCGTGTTACAAACCTTAGGGCTCGAACAGAGTCCTTTCTATGTGCCCGATATGACCAAATTCTGTGTGTCTCTGTGGGATCGGAGTACCTGTAGAGTGAAATTCTTCCTGAAATCAATCCTGCCGCGACAGATCTGCGCCTGGATGAAATGCTATATCAAACGGCTGCACTTTCATCTCAATCTCCATTGCAGCTGAAGAATTCCGATGAATTTGTGAAGAAGAAATTCTAAACCCTGCCAGGCGCTTAGGGTTTAGGGTTCTTAGCCACGACAGCATATGCCTTTGTAAACAGAATATTCTTTTGTATTTTGATATTCAAAAAATAAACTACTTACATTATCTTAATTTTATTTGGTCTGTAATTAAAAAGAATTGATTAATACAAGAAAATGATATACTTCATTTGAAGCAATATATAATACTCTTATATATGCATAATGTGATTTTGTTGAAGTATATAGGTAATATGTAACAATATTTAAATGAAACAATATGTAATATATGTATATGTGATTTTATTAACACACACAAGGGCTAACATGTAACAATACTTAAACGTCTTAATAAGATTTTATTAATATTAATTTGTAGATTGTAACATTATTTATGTCTTATTAGCTAGAAATGTAAGAGTTAATTAATGTTACCGTAAAGTCTTATCTAGTTCCTCATTTATTAGATAAGAATTGTGACAATGACTATTATAAGAGGTGAGAATTAATGAGTTAAAGAGTGATTATCATCGATTTTATGGACTTTATAATTGAATTAAAAAAGTGATTAACCATTTAACATAATCAACAACTTTAAAATGATCAATACTATCTACATTTTGATACCCAATTAGATATGTATCCTTTACACAATTACATATTATATAAAACTTTTTGTATTTTATATATATGTTATTTCGTAAAACCATAATCCTTTGTATACATCCATATTTTTATTTATTTACATCCCATCACTTATACTTATGCATTTTATACAATTAATATTAATGACTTTTTAAAAATTTTAAATACAACAAAATCATTTCATTGTTTACCCTTTCTATTTATTAGGATATCACATATAAATATATATATCTCCTTTGCAAACTTATATATTACAAAGAACCCCGTGTATATGGTATATATGACTATATTCTTTATTATTTATATCTATGTGTATCATATGACTAGTATTAATGAATTTTTTAAATATTTTAAGTAAGGTTTATTTTATTATTTACTTTTCTCAGAGAGTTTTGACTTAAAGGCCCGACACATGACTACCAAGTGGTCATCCGCCATCATCAACTTGTGTGAATAATGTTAATTCTTTCAAAACAACATCGGAAGTTTATATTAAATGCCTAAGTAGGCAAAAATTTACTATTCCACTTTAAGTTTTATAAAATAACTATTTTAAAACCCCAAAGAATAACATGATCAGACTTAGTATTTTACCTTAGGAGACCTAGATAGGCTCATGCCCTAGCTCCACCAAGGAGATATGTGCTCCACACATACCCTATAACATAGTTAAGACATCATTTTAACATCTTAAGGAATCACCCTCACCTAAGAATATAACTCTTTAAGGTGACGAGGGTAACTTAACTCACAACTAACCCTAAGGTTTTGTGTGACCAAACCATACCCTAGTGTATGCCGTTGGTGAAAACAAGTGTTCTCTTAAGCAAAACCCTAGTGAGGCTCTAACAAGCATAGATTGTTCAACCCTTGACATGTTCACACACCCTCAGATGAATATCCCTAGCTAAGGTTTTGAGACCTAATCTCTTTTGAATAGATGCCCAAGGCTTAACACTTTAATGAGAACATAAGCATGTCTATTTGTCAAAATCTCTAACCCCTCGATGTTAAACGGCTTCAAAGGTTGTGCCTTGTGTATCATTCAGTTACACATAATGTTACAAACATGGTTCACAAATGTCAACCCTACCATTGCACCCTTCAAGAACTTGATTGTTAAGAATCCACAGTTGGGTGCATTTTGCATATGTTTCAAAAACATGTTAATAAACTCATTTGATTTCACTTTGTTTTAGACCACATTCATGATGGGGTTTTCTTTTGGAACTAAAGGGCAAAATCCATTTAAAAAACCTAGACGCCCTTATTTTGGGGTGTGATGTGTGAGGCACATAAATGTCTAATGGAGCACACTTTTTTTTAGTACTGATTTTTTTTTATCTTAGTTGGGTCTATTGTGTTGACAAACTACTCACACTGAAGAAAATCCAATGACACTAGATGATGCAATCTTCAGCATCACATATGTATAAGGCACCCAAGACAGGAAAAGTTTTGTGGCTTTGTCATGAGCACCAATGTCAACTCAAGTCATCAATAGCCACAAAGATAATATTTGGATGACAAGATTTGAAAGTGCAAGGTTGAGTTTTGCAACATGCCCAAGGTTTAACTATTGGCTACTAAACAAAGAATGCATCGTCGAGCTCATCAAAAAATGAGGGATGAGAACTTGTACATTGTCCCATAGCATGGTGTTGTGTCTTTACATTCTAGATGGAGGTGGGGGTGTGGGTGATAGAGAACTTCATGAAGCACCAAAAGAGTAAGTCAGCACCATTGAGGTACTACATCATTGGGAACCAACACACAATAACAACAACTAGCATCTACAAAGAGTAGGTGACACAATCATGCAGCTTTGTGACAATTGAAAAAAGTAGTTTTTTTAGCAAAGTTGGGTTTTAATGACTAAACGTACCATAAATTATTTATGGAGTGGGACGTTATCAACACCAATCACTATAGTAGCAAGATATGGGAGAAGTTCCAACACACATGACAATGTGACTAAACCTTGGGCAACCACCATGGATGAACATAGTGTGCCATACCAAGTAAGAAAATTTCTTGGTGGGATTTAGCCACTCACTTTCTCAGTGAGATTATCTTGCCACAAATTTGCTTACTAATTACTCCACTTTTAAAAAGTTGAAAAAGTTGTAATTGTGGACTTGTCCAAGTGGGTAGAAGTCAAACATCCTTCCTAATTGTCATAGTTTTTATTATGACTTAACTTTTATTTTGAAGGTTGATTGTTGTCACTTATTGTACTATGTTGACGGGCCCTATATGTAATAGAAACAAGCCGCTTAATGCATTTGGGTATCTGGTGAGTGTCATTAAGTATTTACAAAAATTTAGCAAAGTTAAAACTTACTTTCTAGAAAACTCTCCCTTGGTTTACATTCCTAATTAGATTTCCTCAAGAGTATAGCTTGTCAAAAGGGCTGACCTAACCATAGGGTTGCCTAACCCGAGGTTAGGTTTAGGTTTAGGTTAAATTAGGTCTTCTCATTTTTCATTAAGGGCTAGCATTGCATGCCAACCCACTTACTCATTTAGAAAAACAAGGGGGGTGGGGTCTCTGTCACATAAATAAGGTAGAGTATATTAGTAAGAGTTCTTAGAGAATTCATTATTCTCCTACCAGTGCAAGCTAGCTTGTGTTCGTCAAAGCATAACTCTTTGTTATGCCACCCTAACTTCTACAAAGATAGGGGTACATCCCACTTTTGAGTTAGCCTACCCTTATCGTTGGCAGGATTTTGCCCTTGTGACTGGGTATGTCAAGCTAGTTAATTCTTTGATTTGTTAACCCACTCATAAACCTGGAAAGGATTGCTCAAGTTCACGTTCTGCAAGACTAGTGGATGAAGTCTTGCTCTGGCTGCCTTATCCCGGCAAGTTAGAAATGATACTTGCAGCTCGGTTAGCCCATGCTTTCTGATGCATAGGTGAGCATTGACTGTGGACTTGGCTAACTGGGGATATGAGTTCCTAAGAGATGGGTTCTTAACATGGGTTACTTTACCAGATTTTGTGGGGTTTTCAGAAAGGGATTACAGAGTTGGCATCTAGCAAGCTACCTTCGTGGGCACCAAGTAAAAACTTTAACAATTGATACCAGAGCAAGTTCTCTATGGTTAGTAGGACTGCCTAAAGTCATAGGGTTTTCAGTATTTAGATAATTTTAAATTCTTGATTTATTTTATCATTTTCGGTTGATATGTCTGTATTCTGCACAGAGAATTTGATCATGTGAGTTATCAATCTTCAAAGAACACTTGCTCAATGAGTCGGAGTGAAATTTTAGGTATGTCCAAAAGTCTTGTGCTAATTTAAGTTGATGTGTGTGGTGTTTAACATGTGCAAAGTGTTTCCAACTTTATATTGAGAATATTCCAAGCATATTCTCTTAGTGTTAAAATTATGGTTCAATACGATGAGCAAGAGAAAATAACCAAAGCCTGAGGCAAAGAGGGTTGTCGCAAAGGCTCAAAAGAGGAGATGGATAAAGTTGACACAGGTTGACCCCCTAGGGTTAGACAACGCTTGGTTGACGAGAAATAATGATGGATGCCCTGAACAAACTTCAAAGGAATGTTTTAAGGTTGAACGATCAAATCAATAATGTTGTCGTTCGGATTCTAGTGACTACCACAGTACCAAATGTTCTCCAACCAAATACATAGAAAAAGAAGAAGAAGTATAATTTAGAATAAGGTTTCTCTGGATCGAATTCTTTAACAGATGAAAACAGTAGTGGTCCGAGTAAGTTCAAGTCAATTAAACTTTCAAATTTATGGGTTCAAAAGACTATAAAGTTCTAAAGGACTAGTTGTATAATATAGAAAGTTATTTCAAGGTTGCTTCCATGAGAAAGGTAGAAAAGGTTGTGTGTACCAAATAGTTTCTCAAAGGAGAAGCTAAAACTTAGGCAAATTGTTGAAGGTGAACGTGGATATAAAACATCTGGAAACCATGAAAAAGAAGATCAAAAAGTAGTATATGTTGGATGAGCTTGGATTGTGATTGCATGTTGATTTGGCAACTTGTAGACAAGGCCACGGGAAAGCCCAATGACTATGCTTATTGTTTTGAAAGTGTACGGTGTTTAGTCTTGAATATGAACGATGATGAAGCTCGAAGTTACTTCATGGTTAACTTGAATGAAAAGATTCAAAGGGAGATTTTAAGGTACAAGCCAATAAGTTATTATGAATGTCAAGAGGTAGCTCAAAAGGTTGCTTATGGTATGTGTTAGAAGACTTGTACAATAAAGGTGAAGAACCAAACCTAAATCATAGAGTTATTCTCCAACGTCTGGGTGGAAAAGGTTCTATAAACGATTAACTCAGTTACCATCAAATTAAAGTGTAAGTCCTTTTGTTGGCAGTTCTAAGTTTTCGAACACATCAAGACCCATTGGATCTCGAAAACCGTTAACATTGCCACCACCTTAGCAGGTCAAGGCTCGACTCCAAAGTTTGCTCTTTCGCAGTTTGCAGGCGAAGCTCCAAAGTGTTTTAATTGCAGTAAGTATGGTCATTTGGCTAAAGAATGTTGGGCACCATCACAACAAGTAGAACATTTCAAGGCGATGGTAAAAGTTGAACCTAAAACACTTGGAGATTTAAAAAAACTAGTCAAAAAGGTAATGTTGTGCCAGACACAACTTGCCTTAGTTGCTATTTAAGACGAAACTAACCCTTTGCTATATTTGATAAGAAAGATATGAGGGGACTGAGTCCAAATGATGATCGATATTGGAGCAACATACAACTTCATATTGACTAGTTTAGCTCGTCAATTGAATTTGAATGTAATAAAGATGAGTGAAATAAAGATAAAGATTTTCAAAATACTAAGCAGTTTTCGTCTAAATTAACAGTTGAAAGGCTAAGCTAGACTTAATTATCTTGAATATGATGAGGTTTCGACTTTGTGTTGGCTATGAATAATTTCATAAACATGTAGTCGAAAATGAGGGGATCCAGGGATAATCAAATCACACTTGCAATGGACAAAGAAAAATATTAGAAAAACGATGCTCAAGATGGAAACACTAATTAATAAGGATTTGAATCCTATGTTTCTTACCTTAACTTAGTTGCATAAGGCAGTTAAGATTTTGTCAGGTTTGTTTCTTCTTAGTTAGAGCTCCTTATTGTTAAATCCTCAAGAGTTGATGAAACTGAAGAAATAATTGATAGAATTGATTGGTCGAGGACATATTGCCTAGCCGATCCCCATATGTGCATTAAACCTGTTTGTAATGAAAAAAGATGTATAATGCAAATGTGTGTGGATTATTGGGCGCTGAATGCAATAATTATAGAAAATAAGTATCTTCTTTTGCGAGTGGATGACTTGTTTGATAAGCTATTGAAAACAAAGTATATTTCAAGAATAAACTTGAGATCTGGGTACCATCGTATTCAAGTAGCAGAGAATGACATTGAGAAGATAGCTTTTGAACGCGTTATGAATTATTTGAGTTTCTAGTCTTGCTATTTGGGTTGTGCAATGCTTAACAACTTTTTGCACAATGATGGACGATGTGTTTAAGACTATTTAGATGAATCATATGGTGTATATTGTCAGTTCAACAATTAAGAAACATGTATAACACTTGGAAAAGGTGTTTAAATATTAAGGGAGAACAGTTGTATGTTAAGGAAAGCAAGTGCGCATTTGGTCAAACAAAATAGACTTCTTAAGACACTTGATCTCAATTGGGAAGGTTTCATATATCCAAAAAAATTGAACCTATTATCGAGTGGTCACGTTGAAAATATGCAAAATTAAATCATTTCTTGGTCTGACAGGGTATTACCATAGATTCATAAAAGATTATCAAAGATAATAACACCATTGATAAATCTCACGAAGAACATTCCATGGCAGTGGACTCAAGAGTACCGGCATTCGTTAAACTCAAAGAAGCTATCTCTTTGAACCAGTTTTGCAGTTGCGAAGATTCATTTGAGGTAGAGTGTGACGCTTCGACTTTGTAATTAGTGGTGTATTGCAACAAAAAAAACATTCGGTTCTTTTTCTTGAAGAAGTTAGATGCTGCACAAATTTCGATGGCTACTCACGAAAAAGACATGTATGCTATTATTACTTCCTTGAGATAATGTAATTCTAAGATACTTTGAAACGCATACTTATAACCTTCATTAAAAGATAGAGATACTTATATATATATATATATATATATATATATATATATATAATATCATACCCTATGATAATGTTGATATATACACACACATACATTATTATATCATAGCTCAAAACACGTCGTGGACCACAGCGTGTTGGCATGGTCTGCAAACACAGTTGGGAGCCGTGTTAACATGGTCCATTTGCATTGACCCGGTCAATGGTCCAAAACATGATTTGAAATACGATCAAACCATGTTATCATGACCATGTTCACCCTAAAAAGAAAACCCTCACGTGAGCTTTGAGAACACGATTCTTTCTTGGGGAGGAGAGGGGTTGCGCTTAGGGTTGGGCAATGCTATGGCGGCTTGGGGATTGTAGTGTGCACGCGCTTGGAGCAGTAATAGTAGCAGGGTGTTTACGTCGTCGTCCTGAGCGATTGTGTGTCAAATTTTGGAGGTCGATGACATATGGGAGCTGGAGTTGGAGGACTGCATCAACGGGGTGACATCTATCATCTCGTTGGTGGGAAGAGGTGATCCTTGGCAATCAAACAACCTATTGTAGTGGGCATCGGTAGTCTTGTAAGTGGTGTTCATTGAGAGACAAGGTTTCAAGTGCAGAATGTGTTAGGGGCATCTCACAGGGGAAGATGGTTATGACATCTTAAATTGCAATGTCATTTCGACAAAGAAGAAACACAACTCAAGGAGATGGTTAAAACCATTGATGACAGTTTTGGCTAGAAACAGAGAGCAAGAAATGAGTAGTTTCTACATGTGTTGAAGGTGTCCAAAACAATGGAGGTGAGAATTTTGTTACTTCCAAGAGTTCTACACTAGGCAACAATTCTACAGAAGGGATTTCCATGTTTTTTTGGTATGACAGCAGGGAATTAGGGATTCCCTTGATTCGAAAAGGAATGAAGTAATGGATATAGCATAGAACGATGTTTCTAGAACGAGCACATACCTTTTGTGAAAGCTCGTTCTCATCATTTCAAGGAGATGGTGCAACAAATTGTGAGGCATGGGATTCCTACGACCCTCCAACAGAGACGGCATTGTGAGAGCAATTGTTGCAAGTAGAAAAAGCCATCTCAAAGTTCAACTTGCCAAGGTGAAGGCACGCTGGAAGAATTATGGGGTTACTCTTGTTGCTGATGCATAGAACAACACAAAGAATTGGCATATCATGGCATATGTAGAGAACCATTGATATATCTTCTAGCAAAAAGATTGTTGATAATGTTTCACAACATGGGAGCGAGGTATCGAGATTGTCGGAGAGGAGAATATTCTCTTGTTGTCACGGATGGCAAGGCTTTAAATAGGGCTGCTACCAAGATTCTAGAGGCAAGGAGGCCAAAGATTGTGTGGGCTCCTTGCTTTGTTCATTATTTGAATAACATTCTCAAGGATTTTGCAAAAGTACCATGGATGGTTGGGCTTTTAGATGAGGGGAAGGCTCTTGTTGGCTTCCTTTGGAACCATTCACACATAGTGGCGATTTTAACATCTTTCTCTTCACAACGAGTGTTGAAGTTCAATGAAACACAATTCGGCAACAACTTTCTTATGATGGAGAGATTGGTGGAGCTAAGGTCAAAGCTATAGCAGATGTTTGTGAATGACACTTACAACGCAAGGCCAGAGTCGAGGATAGATGCCAAGAAAGGATATTGGGATGAGGTTCAACACATGCTTGTTGTTGTTTAGAGGAGGTGATGTATTTGCTACAAATGGTTGACGGAGACGTGCTTGTGATTGAGAAGGTCTACAAGGGGATGGACTAGATGAGTGAGAACATCCGTCAACTAAAGGAAGATGATCTTATGTACGACAAGGTGAACCAACTAATTCAAATAAGTGGTGGGATTATCATAGCACCTTTCACTCTGTAGCATACGTGCTTGATCTAGAGTTTCAGGGGCAAAGACAAGAAAAATCTAGGGAGGTTTCTAAGATTGGAACACATATTTGGAAATGCTGATTATCAGGTAGAGGTCGACTATAAAAAATCAGCTTTGCACTGGGGACTCCTAGATGGATTGTACAACAAATGGTTTTGTGCAATGGTGGGAGGACAACGGCTACTCTGGTCCAGATTTGCAGAGGTTGGCAATTCGAGTGCTTAGTTAGGCAAGTTTTACTCATCTGTGGAGCGATTGTTCAACATCTTTGGGCATGTCACTTCAAAGAAGAGGAATTGTTTGGCAATGAGCTGAACTGCTTACTTGATATTTATGGCCAGTAATACCAAGTTGATAGCCAGCCACACTTCCTACGACAAGTTCGTGAGATTGAGTCACGCGGGAAGTATTCCTCAGATTAGTGACATTAATATTGAAGCTATTAAAGAAAACGAAGATGATCATAATGTGATGAGAAGCTTCTAAACGAGATGAAGATGAATAAAATACTCTATAGAATATTTATCTTTTTATCTGTGTTCATTTCTATGTTTCGTGTTTGTATCTAAAAAATTGAATGTCGTATCCGTGTTCATGTCTTGAAGCTATGTATTATATATATACTAGTGCATATTATATATATATATATATATATATATATATATATATATATATATAATATGGTAATGTTTATATACACACACACACCGGGTTCAAATATCTCATAATAGGGTTTGCATAAGAAAAGTATCTAGTCACATAGAAATTAAGAATAATTTACTTAGATATATTAAAATAATTATTCTTGAAAGAAGTTGACCTACATATGATGTTATTTAATTCATACCCTAACAAGTCTTTGTGTTAAAGAGAATCTATATAACACACACATATACATTTAGATTTTTAAAGAACATTTATTGAGTTTGAAGCTCATTATTTAAAATAAACATAATCCTATTAAAAAATTCGAATATGTTTTGGATGAATTTCGTAATAAAACAGCAAAAAAGGCGAAGGTGCTCAACCATCTAATCATTTAATAATAATCTTCTCATCGTGTTCATCCTCGTCCTCCTCCTCGTCTTGTTCGTCCTCTTGGTTTGCCTCAATTGTTGTCCTCGTTCGCTTGGTTGTCGTCTTCGTTCCCCTCTTCATACACTATCTTATGCCGACTAAGGAACTTGCACCGAATCTTATCTACATCTGGATCCGTTCCTAAAACATTCTTGGGTTGCATACACCCTGGTTGCCTTGAGATATAAGGCTTGCAAGAAGAAGATGTCTGAGCTGAAACTTTGAAATTGGGGCAAGCTTTAGCACTGCTCCATAAAAGAAAGTAGAGAGCCTATCAATGCAAGCACGACTTAAACCTTCATCTATATGCACAACAACCATCTTCAACGAGCCCCTTATCATCCCCTCTGCCGGTAGATACTGCCGAAATATTAGGGATCTACACCATATTAAACCTTAATGTTTATATTTAAAACTATAATGTACCTTAAGAAACTCCTTTCCTACTTCCAAATGCTCAGACTTCTCAACGATCTTAGTGCAGAGTACATGTTCTCTTGGATATCCACACGTGATATGGATCCATCGCATGTGCAAAGGATGAAGTTAGGTCGCATGCACAACTTCACAAGGTTGGGTGCATTTCGCAAAAGAAGAGGAATTAATGAGTCCTTCCATGTGCCATGTGATATCTCCAAGGCTCTCAATACAGGAAAGTGAGTATTGAAGAGAATTGTGTTGCGTTGGACATTTATGCGCCTTAGAGTCAGGGTTTGCAATGCAAAAGTATCTTGGAAATACACAGAGTAGTATTGAGGTCCGACTAAGGTGAACTCTTTTAAGCAACTAACATAAATGGCGATACAATTGTGCCCAGGATAACCCTTCATGCCATCTGCTCTACTGTGTATCTCAAGAACTTCAAGTCTATTGCACCCAGATGTGAACTTTATATAAGCAGGATGTGTGAAAGGAGCTCTACGTAGAATGCATGTTTTGATACTGTTGTTCGGGAGAACCTGTGGAACCTCCATACCCCAGTTGAAGAAACCATGTTTTCTAGCTTGCCACTCTGAAAAACTCAAGCGAGGATGGCAATATAAAATGGTAGCCATGTTGCTAATTCTTGTACTCTATATCTAGATCCACCTATGACCTTGAGCGTAAGTGATCGTAGCCTCGACGAATAGCTGTGAGTAGGATCTAGAATAGAAGATTGTAGTTCCTTAGGTGTCCCTAACATTGATAGAGAGATTAAATTTGTAAAAGTCTCTAGCATCTTTAGAACAGCTTGAATTCCACACTCACAAGGCTCTTCCATATCATGTACCTTACAAGAGAGTACATCTTGCATGCTAATGTGGATTTGAGATTTAAATTCCCTGGATATATAGTGAGAGAGAAGAAAACTTTTATGCTTTTTTGAACACTCTTACACACACACGTTAACACACATGCATAAGGGACAAAGAATTGAGCCTTACAGACTTACTTGCTAGCAATTCTCCATTCCCTACAGACGGAAGACGCTGCCACCCTAGCAAAATTCACTAGTTAATTACAACTATTTCATCTTGTTTTATATGTTAGTAAATCATAATTTGAAATAATCATTAAACAGGGAGGTGAGATTTTGCTACATCAAACCCTAAGGATGAATAATATCAAGTACATGTGGAACTGCATATATATATATATACATCAATAGCATACGATGAAAAAAAAAGGGATATTTTGGAATACCTGACAAGGAAAATCGCTTTGCTTGGACATAATGTAGAGTACAACATCGATGGGAATGTACAAGTCCATTTTAAGAAACGATTTTAACTTAGGAACGGAGTAATTAAACGAAGAGAAGCCCGTACCTATAACCTAGGATAGTTCATACTGTGTAGATTCTATATACCTTTGGATTCACGCGTGTGCCATACGTGTGCGTGCATTTCAAAGTGTGCCGGGTGAATGTTTTATTTTCACGTTCTTCTTTTAATCATGTTATACACAATACGATAACATGATATTAACATACGTTTATTATAGCCTACCTTGAAAAACCTTTCTAAACGAGTAAAATATATAGCCAGGTGGACCTTCTATTAGATGACATGGCTGTTCAAAGTTTAATTGTTGTCGTACATCCCCTACATATAACTTATTTCCGTGTGCTACACTATCTCAATGGCCCTACAAGGACTTCCACCAGTGACCTCTATTGCTCTGGGTTACTTAGACCGACATCCACCATTTCTATGTGAAGAGAACAGAGAGTAGAAGATTGTTAACATTTTGAATTTAAGTAAGTTGAAAGTAGTACTCACAAACTCTTCATAAGTAATATCTTTGCGGTACCAAAATAGGGAGTTCAGTTTCGAAATAACTATTTAGAGACCATCATTATTACACCTCCTTAACACAAACTTGACAAAATCGTTCATCCAACAATAAGTTTATAAACAAATCATTCATTCAACAATAAGTTTGTAGTTCTTCCAATGAACTCGGCCTTCCACAGAGATGTAAACGAACACATAGAGGAGGCTCTCCACAGAAACGGTATGCCTGTGGTCCTACTAATACACTGTAGGATTGTACTAGTACCGGTAGGACATGAACATCATAAGTGTTGAAGCAAATCCTAAGTCAATCGAATATGCCTTGAAAGGGTTCCATGCGTTCCGTGGAATGCCCTTGCTTTCCCAAGTTCGTCGACCAATCCGGCTTTTCACATCCAGTAGAACTTCCGTACTCAAGTCGAAGGGGTGTTTCAGAGGTGTGAAACAGGGTGTAATGAGGTAGTCCTGCCCTTCGAAATCCTTTTCCTGATATCCATTGGCATGACCCCAATACCCTGGGGCAGCTCCAACATAGCTCGTACCTCCTTATTTTGACGACAACCTCTTTTTACGACAACTCCCTTGCTATTCGGAAATCCATCTCGAGGAAGTTTGCTTGTCCGGAAGTGGCATATACCCGTGAAGTTCTTGATGGGAATATAGCAGCTTCAAAAGCATATGTAGCCCAGCAGATGTGGGGACAAATCTGATGTTGTTCAAGTCTGAACGGACAGCAACATTAGCAACACCACACCTGTGAGTGTCCTCAGCCCTGTAGCAAATTGCAGCAGCTTGCAGCAGGCGACAGACCCTCCCGTGTACCAGCTGCACCACCCCCTCCCCCTTTGGAGCGCCCTTCATGCGTTCCTTTGCTCTGCTTCGGCTTCCCCTAACCTTCAGTAGCCAGAGAGTTCTTCCTCGTACCGTTTCACTGCATCTTCCTCCTCCTTACGTTGAAACCCACGATTTCTGTAGCAGACTTTTCACCTGGTCCGTCACATCGATGTCGAAAATGGAATGGGACTCCACCCAATCTAACCTCACTGGTCGAATAATCTGTTTGACTGGGAACATATTTGATTCTCTTCAACTCCAAATCATGGCGCTCTCCACGTGAATCCACGAGCGACAACTGCACGCCAATCTCGTCCAGCTTCCGCTTGAATGGGATTGAGCCAAACCCATGCTCTTCAACTCCAAATCATGGCGCGCCAATCTCGTCCAGCTTGCGCTTGATTACATTGAGTCTCCACTGCCTCGATCTGTTTCCAGGTAGCGGATTCAATGCGTAGGCGAGGGAATGCCCAATGCCTCCAACAAACAACTCGCCGCTGCCCAATATTGAAGGAGATAGAAGCAAAAGGCACAGCGCCATTAAGAATGCTCGCCACGCGTCGCGCAACCAGAACGTCCACGTCATCGGGTCTCCTCCGCCGCAGAAATCTTGTTATCCTCTGCACCAGCCGCCGCCGTCGCATTTAGGTTAGGGCTTGTGCCACTGGACGGCCCAGCAGGGGAGTCGTCGTATACCCGGCAAAACTGAGCTTCATCTGCAGGAAGAGGTATGAACTATGCCCCATGGCCGTGCCATTGTTGGCATATGGATATCAGGAAAAGGATTCGAAGAACAGTGGTGTGAAATAGGGAGTTCATCGAACTGTCTTACCACAGCTTATCACATCCAGTAGAACTTCCATACTCAAGTCGAAGGACAGAGGCGTGAAATAGGGTGTAACGAGGTAATCCCGCCATTGGAAATCCTTTGTTCCTGATATCCATATGCCAGCAATGGCAAGACCCCCGTAAGTCGGGGCAGCTCCAACATAGCTTGTACCTCCATTTTTGCCTGGTATACGACGACTCCCCTGCTAGGTGTGAATAATAGGGGACATCCACCTCACGACTTCTGTTGTTCTTGGTTAGTAAACACTCAGCTCTAACCAATTATTAAGGTCCATACTAACACATAATTAAAACAATGATACTGTAATTCACAATCTTATGTTATCTCTCCTCTTCTTAAGAGTTGTTACATTTGCACATCGTATAAAAGAATATGCATAATTAAAATATTAAAAACATGCATCTTATTATAATTCCATACCTCCTCCATTGGAAAAACAAACACAAGTTTGACTATTACGAGTCTAAATAACACATGTGTGCACACACATACGTGTATAGTGTATATATGTACTAACTATATGTATTGTGTAAGTTATTTAATAAATTAAATAGTAAAATTTAAATAAAATTTAATATATATAAAATTATGATAGGTTCACACACACACACATACAGATTTTTAAAGAACATATTATTGAGTTTGAAGTTCATTATTTAAAAAAAAAACATAATCCTATTCAGAATTTTGAATATGTTTCTTGATAAATTCATAAATAAAAAACAAAAAAAGGCAAAGGTGCTCAATCATCTAAACATGTTAATAATAATCTTTCATCATGTTTATACTTGTTTAATGTTCAATATATATGTAATCTATAGACTATAATATACATATACATACATGTGTGTGTGGTATATTCTTAACTTGAAGCACCTCAGGTGACTAATTGAATGCCTTGGTGTATCTTGACATGCACGGACGTGTTCTTCAATCCATTGAGTATGCTCCTTGGTCCTTTGCTCTTTCTCACACTCTACAAACAAAGGCTGGTGATCGCAAGGCTCCATCGACTGACCTTTCACACAAGCCTATATTGCACACGTGTTAACACACACCACACATACACACTTGAGAATAAAAAATACATGCATATATGTAAGCTATTTTCCTATGACACACACACACACACAACCTGAGTACTGCAATTCCCATGTATGTTAAGAATATACGGCCTTCGACCAGTAATTCCTTGTGCAACATATCCAAAAGTTGACATAGCACTTGTAATAATGTTGTCACTCATGCCAAGTAGCCACATCTCAGCAAGGGCCTGTACAAGGCGTGTGTGTGTGTGTGTGTGTGTGTGTGTGTGAGAGAGAGAGAGAGAGAGAGAGAGAGAGAAGAGAGAGAGTATGTACATCTGCAGCTTGCTCCAGGGATTCAGTTTGCACATTGTCATATGAAAATGTATGAACTGCCACAGTGGTGCCATCCAAAGTCGGTTGAGTTAAATAACGTCGCTTCAACTCCTCGTAAAAGCCCTTGTCCAAAGACGCTACTAACACGTCTATTCTTCTTTGAGAATTTACTTGGTGTTCCTTATAGTAAAGCAAAACAAACTATATAACTCGTCTGTGTGTGTGTGTGTGTGCGTGCGTGCGTGCATGCGTGCGTGTGTGTGTGTGTGTGTGTGAGAGAGAGAGAGAGAGTATGAGTATATACAAATCCACAGGCACTTACAACTACTAACCATATTGCAAGTAAAACACGCACGAGCGCACACACAGAGCTTACAATTGGATGATCCACCAAAGATGGTAAAACTCCTATACCAATCATGCACTTCATAACGAGTTCATGTGTGGGATAATTGGAAATGCCAGCACCTCTGTCAAATACACGAATCTGCAAGCCTAGTTTGCTTCCCGGTTTCATGAAGTAGCTTTCACGAACTCTAACAATTGTGTCCCAGATGCGGTCCTGTTCAATCATCATTAACACACACACACACACACGATATAACAAGTGGAAGGTGTATACCTGAGGAAGAACTAAGAACCTCACAACATGAGCAAATGTTAAAGATGGGTCTGGGAACAACTTAATTAGTGGCTTCCAAAACTCGGGAAGCATAAAGAGCCGAGGAATGGTGTATAAGTTACCACTCCATACTACCCATTTTACACTCTCTACTTGTGCACGGGTATCATGACAAAAGAACTTATTACTGTACAAAGATATGTTGTGTGTCATATCAACACATGTCCACTATGTTCTCTCTCTCTCTCTCACACAGACACACACGCACACACACGCACACACATGCACCTGCTGCTCGGCTGGTCTATAAATCGGAGACGGAGAATGTTACCATTGACAGTACTGGTCCGGAGTGCTTGTGCCTTGTAGAGGTAATGGTATGGGAAATCTGATGGGAGAAGCCAAGACGAGTTTCGAAAAGGCTCACATAGAAGCCTTGCAAGGTGTCCTCTCGGGTCTACCAGCAGTACACGATGTGTGAGTAGAGAGTAAACAAAAGCCGATGCTAATGTCAGTATACGGTTTCCAAGGCCGTCTGTCTCTATGTGCACCAAGTACTTACATTTGCTCCTGTACAAAGTGTTAGTAGAGTATATGTATCAGATGTATATGAAAATCTCTCTCTCTCTCTCTCTCTCTCTCTCACCACGCACACACACACGCACACACGCACACACGCACACGCACACGCACACGCACACCACAACCTTGGGTCAGGATGAAGAAGAGCATTTGTCAAGTCTATTTGGTTGTAACAAGAAGCATGGATTTTCTCATATTTATCTATGGCGTGAAGGAACATCGATGGAAGAGGTAAAGGCCTTATGAAATTCTTCAGCTCTACCTGGCTCATACACGAGCTCGTAGAGTTTCTGCTGAGCTGGTGTATGTCTGGAACAAATCAACATATATTATATCACACAACACACACACACACACACACATATGTGTGTGTGTGTGTGTGTGTAGAGAGAGACACACACACAAAAAATAGTTCGTACCAGAAGGTGAAGGTAGCAAAACAAGCAGCACTGTAGCAAACAGAGACAACAGAGATCCAATCCACCATGACCCCTTCTTTTGCATTCCTGTTATATATGTGTATATATACCATAATTAATATATTATCCCTTTATATATATTATATGTGTATACCATATCATATATAATTCTCTCATCTATAATCTATGATCTACAAATATAATATTGAACGATTTTGTGTGCGTGTGTGTGTGAAATACACACACACACACACACACACACATAGAGCCGAAAGGCTAAAGACGATATACGACTATGTAAAGGTTATCATTACCATTATTACAATTTTTATATATTCTGAATCATGATATATTAACTTATATAACAAATAAAACAGAGAATTTATATATATATGAATTACCATATGTATACATAAATTTTTACTAGATTAATCTATTTTACTTATTATATAATGATTCAATATATATACATATAGTTATTATTGCAAGATTTACCACTAGTCTGAATGACTTAACATCCACACACACACACACACACACACGTAGGTAGTAGATAAAGAGAGAAAGAACTGCATGAAATTGGGACAATTCGAGCCTACATTTTGGGGATTGGGATATGAGAGAGATAGAGGGATATTTTGGGATATGAGAGAGATAGAGGGATAGTTTGGGATATGGGAGCTTACCAATAGATCGCAGCACGGCCTTCTTCATATGTGTTAAACTTCCCTATTCTCTTCCCTCCAAAACTAAAGTTTGCCCTAGTAAACAAACATATTGTATTTACTATTTATAAACTTTCTAAATAATTAAACTATTAAACTATTAATTAATTTAAATTAGTATATTCTCAAATTTTTATTAATCTTTGAAAATTTCAGTTAACCATGCAATAATTACGGACCATTAGTGTTAAATACGAGTTTTATAATATTAACTTCATTCAAATTACAAGGCAGAATATATAAATGTGATAAACTGTAACATAGTAACATAATACATACATACATACATATATAGACACACACATACAAAGAGGATACATGTGTATACATATTTATAGGTGTGTAGATATATGTATACACAGCTGCGTGTGTGTCGCACGTTAGTGATGTCTTGCATTATGCTGTTCAGGGTCTAGCGAGAGAGCATATTCTAAGTTATGAGATATATAATATAGCAAATGATAAATTGTATACACACACACACACATACACACACACGTTAGTACATATTTGAAATAGTTCCGTATGTACGCATATACATGTAGAGATATGCATTATATTGTTATACCCATTCACTTACATTTCTACGTCTATATATAAGTGCATACAAAATATGTTTTAATATTCAAATATCCACATTTTGTTTAGCATATTATACTCTCAATTTTATTATGCTAAATAAATATAAATATTAATTAAAAAAAAGCATAAAGCCCCATGCCCATCATTCACGGAAAATAAACTACTAAAATAAACCATGTGATATGACCTCATAGTACACGATAAAGGAAAACACACATACACACACGCCAATCACATGTATATATACGTGCATAAAGTGATATACATATACGTAGCATACACTAGAATGTTGCATACATATACATATATATAATATGAAATGTAATGTTTATTAACTAAAATACGAAAATTTAAAAGAATGAAATGTTTTTGTTTTGCAATTTGTTTATATACGCTATTGTTCGACTTGCTTGCCTGTCATACCAGAGACCACGTTCTTGAGATTAGGAGGAGGAGGCTGGTCAGACTTGGACATGGCATTCCTTATTGGGGGCACAACCAGTGGCAAGATCAACCCTGTACACATAGTAAATATATAAGAGAGTGTGTGTATACTGTGACTACCATATTTTATATATATATATATATATATATAGCTTCTCTTATCTATGATGTCTGTGCATATAAATTTATAACTATGTAGTACTTATCTCATATATATCATAAACTTCTAGTCATAAAGGTAATGCTCAAATAAGTACATGTATAAGACACACACACACACATATACGTCTTACCGGGAACAGTCCACCATGTATAATACACACTATATATATCTATATATATAGCTTCCCTTATCTAATGATGTCTATGCATATAAATTTATAACTATGTAGTACTTATCTCATATATATCATAAACTTCTAGTCACACACAGATGTCTTACAGGGGAATAGTCAACCGCGTATAATACAATATATATATATATAATATATATATATATATATATATATATATATATAGAGAGAGAGAGAGAGAGAGAGAGCTTCTCTTATCTATGATGTCTGTGCATATAAATTTATAATTATGTAGTACTTATCTCATATATATCATAAACTTCTAGTCATAAAGGTAATGCTCAAATAAGTACATGTATAAGACACACACACACACAGATGTCTTACCGGAGAACAGTCAACCGTGTATAATACACAACACACACACACACACACATATAGCTTCTCTTATCTATGATGTCTGTGCATATAAATTTATAACTATGTAGTACTTATCTCATATATATCATAAATTTCTAGTCATAAAGGTAAATGCTCAAATAAGTACATATACAACGCACGCGCGCGCGCGCGCACACACACACACACGCACACACACACGTCTTACCGGGGAACAGTCAACCGTGTATAATACACAATATATGTGCATAAACTAAATAATGCCTATTTGTAAGTTAATAAAAAGACTTATATGTATGTATTGTGTCGAAAGATGTGAGGTTCTTGATATATAATTTAACTTATAATAAGTTAACGATAGAACAGTTACCATAATACACATTATATAATAATTCCATATGTGTTATGTGTGTTGGAGAGAAATATATAACATACACACAATATAATATGTGTGTGTAGGTTGGATTACGTAAATTGAGCCTACATTTTTGGATTTGGGATACGAGAGAGATAAAGGGGATTATTGGGAAATGAAAGAGAGCTTACCAATAGATCCTACAATGGCGCTGATGACAAGCACAGGCTCGTTAAGCATCACCGTCTTCATATATGTGTTAAATTTCCCCATTTCTTCTTCTCCTCCAAAACTAAACCCTAACCCTAGTTAAAGATCATTTAATTATTATACTTAATATTAATAAATTAGCACAATTTAAAAATGTATTAAAAATACCGCAAATATTTGTAAAGTGCAAATTTCGAGTATAAATTTTAATTAAAATTTCAAAAAAATATTCATAGTTAATAAAATATGTAATGCTGTGTGTGTGTGTGTGTGTGTATACACATATATACATTGCATATAAATTTAAAACGTCTTATCTAGAATTACAAATTGAATATTATTCTTTTAATGAAATCATTTTATAATTTAAATACAAAATATATATGATTCTGAAATATGTGTGTGTGTGTGTGTGCGTGTGTGTTATATGTAGGAGACAGAAATAGAGTGTATATATAATTTTAAAGCCAGTGATAAATTTCGGTCGTATATGTATAGCAGCTATACATACATGTATAAATATAAATACATTACCTACATAATATAAAGAATCAGTGAAAGTTATGTATGTAAGAGAATATACTTATTAATTCATTCATTAAGTCCACGGTTTAATTCTTCAGAGGTGTACGCTGTGTAATATACATGTCATGTATGTATACACTTGTATACGTATGTGTGCATATAAACTGAACTTATATAGAAATCAAATAATGCATAGTTTTATTGAAGAAATATTAATTTTTATAAAACACATTAGTATGAACTTTATATATATAATACATATGAATATACATAACCTTTGTCTCGTCTAACTGTGAACTCTCTCTATATAAATTTATATATATAATCATATCCATATAAACACATTTGTCTCTTCTAACTGTGAACTCTCTCTCTATATATAACATATATCTAACTCAGACATAGCTTATAACAACAAAAGTATCCGTATTGAATTATACAAATAAATAACACTAAGGCCCACTTTCCACTAGCGGGTGGTTATTTGGCCCTGGTAAATTAAAAAAATGCCACATCATTAATAATAACTACCACTGTGGTTTTCCACTAGAGTGGTTAATTGAATTAAAAATTAAATTACCAGTGAGCAGTTTCCATTTAACCGTGGTTAATGGGTTTTTTTTTTATTAATTAAGGTTTTTGGGCTTGAAGATATGAATACGTGTGTGTCATATATTGTAAAGATTAAGAATAAATTATATGAAAAAGATAGAAATAAAAATATATTAATAAGTAGCCTTTGTCAATATATAAGTCAATGTATATTGTGTTCATATATATGTATTAATTATATCAAATGGTATAATGATTCCTGTGTATATTAAATAATTAACCTATAAACATAAATTATAACTTTTCAATACATTTTTGTTTATATATATAAAGTTATATATTTTTTCTAGGCATTCTTGTTTTCAAAACTTGTGTGTATATGTAAAACAAATGCATCTACATACATAAAACATATCAATATACACACACATATATATACATATGTTTATATATGCATATATACATGCATAAAGAGAAAAAGAGATTACATGCATAATTATATGCACTCATGCATATGGGGCAAGTATTATACATGGAGAGAGAGATTACACACACATGGAAAGAGAGAGATTACATGCACACATGCAAAGGAGAGATATTACATGCATAATTATAGACACTCATATATTTTTATAATTCTAATATTGAGGCTTTTCTCTTCATAATTCAAAAATGAAATGTAATTAGAATATATATGAGTTACATAAATACATATATGCATAATTATAATATATGTTATATGTATATATTTATGTATTTTATAATATAAAAATACAGATTAAAGATGTATAAGTATCTCACCAGAATTCTTCTTTGTCTTAATCAGTATTGAGAAGCTTATGCATCTTCATTTAATAAAAAAAAAGTAATTAAATTAAAAAAGAGATCATTTGCAATAAATTGATTAATAACAAATGATAAAAAGATCGATTGGTATTTGCCACATGCTGTGGCGCCATGCCATCTTGTAATTCCTGTGGCGCATGTATTGTTAATTATGTGGCGCTTACTGTATTGTAATCCCGAATAAATCTCCATGGGCTCGTGCAAGGAAAATAAAAGAAAAGCTTAATAATAACCTACATATTTAAATTATACACGCGTCACTATTTTATGCATGGTAGCCGTATAACCGGGCAAAATTGCCGGTTATTTGGCTACCACCGAAAAAGCCATATACTGCGTGCCACGTAGGTGCCATGTAGATATTAAATTTTAAATAACCAGCAAGTGGAAAAACAAACTGCTGTAAATAAATAATTTATTAAATTTGATTGGTTGAGGCAATTAACCACCCGCTAGTGGACCACTAGTGGAAGTGGGCCTAAGATAAAATATATAATTATTTAATAAATTAATTAATTACAAACCGGAATTTTGAGCTCGTAGTCTCGCCAAGGTTGGGCCTAACGCAGCAGCTCTCATAGACTTCAGATGCCACCTGTCAGCTTTTGACAATGGCATATTCGCCGGCATTTTCCCAGGAATATCCCCATTTATGTGTGCCCTTTCTTAGAAAAAAAACAACATAAGGTTAATAGTATATTAATATTAACATAAGTATATTTAAACAATTATATCGTATATACAAGTATAATTAATATACATACCGGAATCATTCGTTTTCTCCTTGCTCTTTGTTGAAGAACCATTAGCTTCTACAAATTATAAAAATAATTTATATTAAAATTAATTTAGAACAATACTAATTACCATTAATTGAAATTTCTGCATTTATATCGTTATTATCAGCATATTCCACAACGTGGACGTCCAGAAGGGATGGAAAATCCACCTATCAAATTGCAAATAAAATTAGTTAGTGCTAATGAGTATATACTTTCAAATTTTCTATGTATATATTTGATATAATCTAAATTAAGCGTTTTGAACTGATTGTATCTCCCCTCTCTCAAACACACACACACGCACACACCCACTCGATATTTATTAAATATATTTGGTGAAGTGTATATAATATATATCCTAAAACATGTTATAAACACACACACACACACACACACACACACATATATTATCATTATAGTACTCAATATATTATACAAATTAATACTAAAATATTATTATAATATCTGACCTCCAAAGAGCCATCTTCCTGATAAGAATCAGGATATTCCTCGTTTATTTTCTCAATTGGATAGTTTGCCACAGGTGCGAGTTTAATGAGCTTTGACACAACATCAAAACTTATTACTTTCCCCACCTAATGAACAAACACGACGTTCATCAAACTAGTGTATATATATATATATATATATATATTATTACTCTGAAAGATGACACTTCTGGAGTTAGATTCGAAGATAGCTCAAGCAACTTGTAAGCAAGAATATCTCCTTTCTGCATAAGCACAGTCATATTTAGCTGTACGTACAAATTCATATATACAAATATGGATGTGTATATAACGAGAGAGACTCCTAAAAGCATATAAGAATATATTTGGCTTAGTGACAAATAGCTTTATCTAATGTTTAAGAAATATAAACATTAGAAACTCTCTCTCTCTCTCTCTCTCTCACACACACACACACACACACACACCTTGGGCGTGCCTTGAAGGTAAGGATAAGTGTTAAAGTCAATATTGACCTTTTCATTCTCTTGCATTCGCTTATCTTCGTTTTCTACGTTTCCATTCTCCAACGCATTTTCCTATATATGCATGTACACATTATTTACACTTGAATGATGTGTGTCTGTGTGTGTACTCACATTTTGTGCACATTCCTGTCTTCCTGAACGCTTCTGTTGTCCCCAGTTTTGCCCCTTTTTTTGCTTTTAAGTCCACTGGCAAAGTTTAGCGCAGGCTGCAAATTTAAGGTTCATTCATATATGTACGTATATATACGCGTACAGATAATATATATCTAACTGCGTGTATATTTATGGCTCTGACATTTGTCTTATATGAGCTTACCGTAGCTACATTTCTTGCGATTGTGATCTCTTCGTCTGCAGACATCAAAAAACTTGTAAATACACGTGCATGTGCATGTGCATTGTGTTGGTACAAGTGTTAATTGATGCAAAGGGCCGTCCATGGCATATTATAGGGTATATACACATATATGTAAACATAGTTCTGTATATAAAAAATGGGATAATTATAATATACCATCGTCTATACACAAGGACATGGACGTGTATATATGTTATATGTGAATATACCAGAATCAAGAGGTCCAAATCGAATATGCCCAGGAGCTACAGTCACTGATTGATGTTGATGAGTATCATCACGCGTCGGCTTAGTTGTAATCTCCTTCTGGTTAGCACTTAAGCCAGGATTACCGTGATCTGTCTTTGATTTAAACAAAATTTATTATATGTAATAAGTTTAACACTGTTAATGTCAAATAATATCAATATAAATAACTGAATATGAATTAGTAATTAGTCACAAGCTTACTGTTGCATTCTTGTTTGCTTTGGCCCATGCACGCTTCGCTTTCTTTCTCCTTGCACTCCTACTCACTCGCTGAATTTACAAAAGTTATAAATATACATAATAGAACGTAAGTATTTACATGTTATAAAATGGTGTGTGTGTGTGTGTTTCTCACCTTTGGTCCTTGTTCTTTCTGTTTTCTCAACAACGTCCTGCTTCTGAAAGTTCTATTTAGTTATGAACAAAACATATCACGTGTACGAGCATACATAGGTGTACATATCTTTTTGTGTATGTATACAACGTGTACTTACTCTTATTAGAGCCTTCTCATTCAATTTTTCAGTAGTAGCTCTGGAAGAAAAGAATATTAATAGAACACACACGGTACAAACAAATTACCTGCATTCCTCGTCTTCAGATTGTTCAGATTCATCCGAATCATCCTGCTCCTTTGTCTTCTCGGCAAGTTTTTGAGCATGTTTCCTGCATTCTCATACGTTAAAATAACACGGAGAGAGAGTGCGAGAGTATAAGCGGATAAATTATGAATACACAATATACACATTGTGTGTCTACATAGTACCTCACACACACACACACATATAACCTACCCGCATTCTTCTTCAGATTGCTCAGAATCTTCTTTCTGCTGTTGCTTCTTTTTCTTGTTGCTCACAGTTCCATCTTTTAATTTTCCATCAGGTCTCTGTGCAAGATTTCTGTATTTCCAATTTAGAATCATGGCATACGTACGCATACGCAACACACCATAAGCTTATGCTCTGTGTGTGTGTGTAGAGACTATTATATTGTAGCATAGAACATCATTGTCATATAATAATTTTATACAAGCATAATGTAGAATACACATGCTAATGGTATCGTTAGATATGCATGTATGTATGTACTGTTAAACGCCCGGTGGCTAGGTTATTGTTCCGCTAGGTTATGATCTATCTAATGCATTACTCACATGCTATGCACACACACACACATTCACAGGCGAGTATTGAACCCGAGACTTCCTGCTGACGTGACATGAAAAAAGAAATTATAATCTTATATATGTATACAGCAACTACTATGCTACCTGGTTTTGATCTTCTTATTCTTGCGTCTTCCATCTTCGGTAGATTTCTTCCTTTTCAAAGTCCTCGGTGATGGCTCCACTAAATATTTCTTTAGCCTGCAAATGCATTAATTATAATATAATTTTACATGTAAAGATAAATTATATGTATATATGCATGTGGTATGTATGTAATATAGTATACTATACGCTAAGGGATTAATACAACGTAGGACATTCTTATATAAGAAATACACTATGTATGTATGTAATATGTTATAATGTAGTACTAAGTATTTCAGCATTGTACACACACAGGCCTTCGGATGTCTTGGAGTGAGAATTCGGTGCTATTGGACACATTAGCTACAAGGTCCTCGCTTTCACTTTTGTAGCCACCAGATTCCTTCTCGAATTCTTCAAGTGCACGAAGCTCTTTAACAACGTCAACCTGTGCCTTTGTTAAATGACCCCATTGCACAGAGGGTTTCATAGGCATCCCTATCGGCTTCACACTGCAGGCACACATTCCTACTTAGCTCTGTGTGTGTGTTATGCATATATATACAAAAGTTTAAAATAACAAAGCATAAGATATTAGCTGTGTGTTCGTAATACATTATAAAACATATTGGGGTTCGTGGCATAGATACATATATACATACATATATATATATTCGTTTATATACAATGTAGAATTAGCATGATGCGGATTTATACATGCGTCCATATATATGCACACACAGAAATCGCCTTCTTTACCTTTACATAAGCACACACACACACACACACACACACACACACACACACACACACCTAACCAAGTCCTTGTCGTTTAACAAACATGCCGACTCCATTGGTGGTAAGGCAAAGTCATCCATCTGTTATAAGCAATCACAATGTGTCACACACACACACACAAACACACAAATTATAATCGGGTTATTATACATTACATAAATATACATAATATATCCATTATATTTGCGGGATTAAGTATGCGCATATATATGCATAGCGACGATTATGTCCCTTATGTATTAATGGTAATTAATTAAAACTGATTAATTAAAAATCAAGGAAAACATGTGTTTAAGAAAATTTATAGAATGCCTTAGATCTTTTTCATTCATATTCTTTAAATGCATATAAAATCGTTAAATAATTAACTTAATTAAGTATGATTAACTGTATAACAGAACCTACCCTAGATTAGGGCTACACTATATGTTAAATATAAACCTAGCGATTAAGAGAGATTAAGCGTGAGCATTAAGAGATTACCAGGAGTAAAACGCCATTTGGACAGCTCTGTTGGAGTCGGAAGAAGGACACAATGCCGGATGCGACATCTGCAATGGTGCTCATCGCCGGCGGTACAGCGAACCACCATTGAAGAACACCGTAAGACCTCGGATCGTCCGCCAGGCCGCAGGCGGCATCGAATCGCAGGCGCAGCCTCATCCCCATAGAAGAACCCTAAAACCATAAACCCTAAATTAAATTTAAACATTAACATAAACATTAGTAAGATTTATATGCGTTATAAAAGCTCATTTAAAAAATGTTCCAGTGGACTGAATAAATAGCCATTAAACATGTGTACAAATTTTTCATAGATAACATAATATATATACACATTTTATTAAATATACAAATACATATGTGTGTCTATATGTATATATGTGTGTGTGTGTAGGTTGCCCCCTTCCTTAATCATAATTAAATAAGTTAATTATTTTAACGATTTAATATGCATTTGGAAAATATATTCATTTTATTGTTAAATATATATATTTGTTCGTCTTTAACAATTATTAATTAATTAAGTTTTAATTAATTATCATTAACATAATAGTTTTTATAAATATTTGTCTACATTCTCTCGCACACACATGTTATTTAATACAGCTGTTAAATACTGCTATAAGCCACAGGAATATGCTTTGGATATTCCTTAAAATATCCTAAGTAAAAATTAAGATATATACTTTAATTTTATTGAAATGTATTTATGTATGCTATTTAAATATAAAATGCAAAATTATATATAAAAAATGTATTTTATAAACTTACATAGCATATTCCTGGGATATTATTTAAAACACTTGTTAAACGATTCCAATAAGCCGTACATCGTACAGTAAAGACTTTATTGTGTTGAAAATCAAACCGAATGTTCTTTAAGTATATATGTTGGTCAATTGGCTCATAACTTTGCCAACGCGTTCGCTATCACATATATACGGAATATTTACAATCAATTAGATTCGCATTATGTTTAAATAATTATAATTATTTAATTTTAAATAATGAGTTTACCTTCCTTTCACATAAGTACTTAAGTAATTATATAGCTATAATGTACACACATGCACGACGTACACGTATGTGTGAATGATTTCTTTTATTTCCCGTACTTTGGTTCCATATCGACCGTATCAAAGTTTACATCATGTTTAAACTTGTGTAAAGACATTTATTTTAAACTTATAAATATTATATATATATATATTATATTTCATAAGCTACTTTCAACATGGTTTTTAATGCTTTTTAAATATCTCTATATGTTTTCAAACATTTTGGTGCATGAAGAACGCATATAAAAGCTAGAATTAAAAGAACCAGACTTTTAAATACCAACCCTAACCCTAAATCACTTTTGAATTTAATGGGAATATTCTAATGATGTACAACACAAACCTTGTCATTATCAAATCAATCTATCTCATACAAAACAAACAAGAAATGCCAACCCCATGTGAGGGCAAGGCAAAAAGCAAAAGACCAGCTTATGTTTATTAATTAATATTATTAAACATTATTAAACATATTTAAATGATAACCTTGTTAATGTTACCCGTTGACGTTGATATCACCTCAAAAGACTTACTAACCTTTACCCTTATTCAATCCAATTAAGCCTTCCGGACCATCATTCATCATCATAGTCCCAATTAACCTTTTTCAGGTGCATCATGTCCTTTTAATCATATTGTTTCCCCAAAAGGTCATAAGGGCAACACTTCAAAAAAGGGTAACAAAAGTTGACCGGGGTAACATTTTTAAATGTACGGACTCGTACTAGTAAACCCTAAACAAAATGTACGTACACGAATACGTATTGTGTTGTGGTTAATAACGGATCAGATTGGATATGATGACTTAACGGGAAAACCATGAATCGGGAAATCGTTGTCCCCTCATCAATGTCGGACGCCGTCAGATCATTTGATGGAAAAATATAAAAGCAAAAAAAAATTAATTAAAAAGAAAATAAATGATTTAATAATGCAACGGGAGGTTTTCTATATTAAAAACAAAAACCACATTAATTATTTCGTGATCACTAATTCGATCCTCTAGAACGTGGTTATTGATAATCCCCTCTTTCCCTCCCTTAGGGCCAGTTTCACATTAGAGTTTCACATTTCTCTTTTTAGTTCAATTCTATATCCACATTCCTCAATGGACATCTTCCAGGCGCTCTTGAACGATCACAGTAACGATGATTCGCTAAACCACTTAGTAAGCAGTCACTTAATCTCCTCCTCGTCTTCTGTGTACGCTGGCCAAGGTCTTGCAGGCTACTGCAGTGAAGAATTCAATCCGTCCTCCTGTCTCCTTGTCTCCTCCTCGGCAGACAGTAGCAGTTCATCCTCGGGGGTTTCCACCAGCAATTATAACAGGTTTGAGTTCCCCGACCAGATGCTCGAGTGGCACTGCTTGCACTACTGCGACAATCTCCCGGGATTACTTCACATTCCAGACGAACCAATCTCCACTGCAGATGAATTCAGTTTAACCGCTGGGTACACTGGAAGCGAGCTGTACACAAATAAATTGAAACCAGCTTTTGTAGAGACAGCACCGAGGAAGCGCCAGCGGAACTGTTTCACACTGGAGAGCGTTCACGGAGCCTGCAGAGCCAGAATGCGGTCGTCCCCGTGTCTGCAGTGAGCAAGAATGTCTCTGAGGCTGTTACCAGGTTAAACTCCGGGATCCCGGTGGTTAACCACGGTGTGTCGGGTCGGTATAAAGAGAATGCAGAGCCTCAGAGTGTAGCTGCACGCGAGAGACGTAAGAAGATCAGTGAGAGAGTCCGGGAGCTGGAGAAGCTTATACCGGGCGGTAATAAATTAGACACTGCTTCTATGTTAGATGAAGCTATACGGTTTGTTAAGTTTCTACAGATACAAGTGCAGCTTCTTGAGGCCGTTGGTGGTAATAGTACTAATAATGAGGCTAATCAGGAGGTTAATCACAGTCTTAACGTGCGTAATAATAGCGGTAATGGGAGTAATCACGCATTAAGAAGCTTCCCGTTTGGGTCCACGGTCGATCCGACGGTTGTGTTAAGGAAGAGTACCGGATCTTCACCGTTGGTTCTCTCCGAGACTCTGCAGCATGCTTTGTTTAAGCACAGGCGTTGTGTTGCTACTATTGAGCAGTGTCCTTTCGAAAACTTGTTGCTTCTCTGAAGTTAAGCTTATTTGATTTAAATTAATGTATCAATAAGAGGTTAATTAATATATAAATTAAGAGGTTGGATGTGCTAACTACAAGATAAACACAGATATATACATTTTCAATTGCCTCATAACTTCTCTTATTAATGTGATGTTACGCAACATTCACTATCATTCTTTTAATTAATAATTTAATAGGTTTGACACAAAAATGTCTACGAAGATATACTTTAAACTCACTCCACGTCTTAACACACACACACACATAGAGCAGCTTCTGCTATAAAATTCCACACGCTTGGCTTCCCTGTCGTACGAATATTCCGACGTATATTAGTACCAGAGTACGGATTTCCTATTAATATACAGATTAAAGTGATTATAAATGTGTATATTTCTTATAATTTAACACGCACACACACACACACACATTTATACAACACATATACATCATGTCATCAAATGCTAAACGATTACTGTACCTTAAATCAAAATCAGCATTTCTAGTGTTGATGCAATGAATATGTATGACTTTCTTGTACGTGTACATACACATTTATATACGGTTTTCATATAGATATCGATATGATGTTTTAAAAAATACACACAAGTACGTAGGGCATATATAAGTATGTCCTGTATAGACGTATACAATGCATTTGATGAAAACGTGTAACCATTTAGATAGTGATGTTTTAATGAAATTACTTAAAGAATGTACGAGCAGGAAGGAAACGCGATCCAAGGCCAGTTTTCTCTAATAAACAAAAGCGTGTTTTCTTTTCTATTTTAAATTTTTTTCAACATATTTCATTGAATGTATACATTGCTGTATTAATTCCAAACGATGTGCTGCATGAAAAATGCACACGCATGGTGCTGTCTTGATAAAGATGGTGAAGTGAACGATCGAGATGTTCATTAAAAAGAAAAGAATAAAACGAGCCACGACTTTAAGTAAATTTTAATAAAAAAATTTTCAGTCCCATCAAATTTTAATCGTATATAATATACTCTTTAATAATAATTTTTTATCATTACAATCTTAATTAATTTCTTAAATTCAATATTAATAAAATTTATTGAAACTTCAATAAGAATATTTAATGATTGTTAAATTATCTTTATTTACATATGTAAATACCAGTCCATATACTATAGCTTGAACTACACACACACACATATATATACATATATAAGAATAGAGTAGATGCGAATCAATAAAAAATAAATGTAATTAAGCTATACCCTAATTATTCTTATGCTGCAATGGGTCACTGCAACTTCATATACTATGTATATGCGTAACGCGCGGGCACACACATGCACACGCGCACGCACACACATCAGATGCAGCACAGAACGTGCGAAGCTGTACGTAAACCCAGAGGCGACGTTATATACACGCAGCAGCAGCTTGCAGGGATGGCGAAATTCTTAGTTGGAGTCTTAGGAAGGCGCTTTGGTAGGAGACACCGTACCCCAGAGACACAGAGGAGCACTTGGAAATGGACAGAATGACACGTCGGAACCACAAATCTAGTAACCGGGACCACAGTAAGTGACTAGGGAAGAAGCTGGCCTGTCCAGAAATAGAATGCTTTATCCTTTGATGTCACTGTAATAGAATCCCTCGCAGGACGCTGATCTTCCTCGTCAAAAAGACAAACGAAATGTGACCAAACACAGCCTAGCATGTGCAGATACTTGTGCAGAAAGCCGCTTTTAGAAAATCTCAACCATTAATATACTAATATATTTATTCTCAAATCCCTATCGTCCAGATTTAACGAGGAACCTCTTCTATACAAAATGACTGCAGAAGGAAATATACACACACGTACATAACTAGGTTTATTTATTCATATATGTATGTTTTTTAAAAGCCTTGTCTCAAGTTTAAAACTTCTGGTTTAAATTATGTAGTCGATATTTATGCAGTGATATATGCCGTAGTAAAAAAACATGTTACGGATTAGTAATTAAATTAGATTAGTAATTAGTAAATTAATAATTAAAATTAGTAATTAAACATTTCTGTAGCATTTTTTCGACTACAGATTTAATCACTGTATTTATGTGATATGTTTTTCTAATATTTAAACCTCACCAAGAGCATATGTCATCATATTTTTTTTTACATAATTATTATTTTTTAAATATTAATATATAGCATGTCTAAGATAAACCTACTTATTTTAAATAAAGCGTGTGCAAAATATAGAAATATTTCCTATCGTGTGACAGCGTCATCCTTCCAACCGAAATCCCTCAACAGACGTCTTCCTCTTTCTCTCTCACAGACTAAATGTGTGGCTTCTGCCGTTTCCACAGGCACTGCACTACTCAGCAATCTGAACCATATATATATATAATATATATATATATATATATATATATATATATAGATATAGACACACACACACACACACAAACCTATATATGTATATATATATCGTTATCGTGGATTAAATTCTCTAGGTCATTTACCGAGGGACCACCTTGTACCTATGTAATGTCGGAGCAGTTATATCATGCTCAGCTCTTTGGAGACATCTATATAGAAACTTTCCGACTATGAGGTATGGACCGGCAGATGCGCTTCTGGTTATTACGTCGTCGAAGACATATGACACAAATCCAGGAATGTGTATGTATGTATATTCAAAACACACACACACACACACACACATGATGATTATAGAAAGAAAGACATGTTTCAAGTTTAACTGTGCTCCAGGTTTCACACTTGTATGTATATTTATTTCTGAGTATGAAATGTATATATAAAGAAACAAATCATAGATGTATACATTGATATGATTTAAAATTGAAATGCCTTATAGATGTGTATGCATGTACATTTAGCAATATATATATGTATATGTTTATATAATTTTTTTTAATATTCATTATTAACTTATAGAATTGACATCTAATATAATTTTATAAATATATAAAGTTTTCTTTATATATAATGTTTTATTACTTAAACTCAATATTTAATGATGGTTAAATTATCTTTATTTACATATGTTAAATACTTTAATGTCCAGTCCCATATAATATAACTTGAACTACACACACACAAACATATATATATATATATATAAAAGAATAATGAATAGTTGTTTAGAGTAGGCATATACCTTGAGATGCGAATCAATAAAAAATATATGTAATTAAACGTGGGGTGTGTTTATTTAATTTTCACTTTATTTACTTCTTAACTATTCTTATGCGGCAATCGGTCACTGCAACTTCATATACTATGCATATGCGTAGCGCGCGCGCACGCACACGCACACGCACACACATCAGATGCAGCACAGAACGCGCAAAGCTGTACGTAAACCCAGAGGCGACGTTATATACACACAGTAGCAGCTTGCAGAGATGGCAAAATTCTTAGTTGGAGTCCTAGGAGGCGCTTTTGGTAGGAGACCCGTACCCCAGAGACACGGAAGAGCACTTGGAAATGACAGACTGACACACGTCGGAACCTCGCACAAATCTAGTAACCGGGACTAACTAGGGAAGAAGCTGGCCTGTCCAAAAATAGAGTGCTCCATCCATTGATGTCACTGTAATAGAATCCCTCGCAAGACGCTGATCTTCCTCGTCTAAAAGACAAAGGAAATGTGACCAAACACAGCCTAGCATGTGCAGATACTTGTGCAAAAGCCGCTTTTAGAAAATCTCAACCATTAATATACTAAATATATTTATTCTCAAATCCTATCGTCCAGATTTAACGAGGAATCTCTTCTATACAAACATGATAATATACACAACGTACATAAAGAAAGGAAAATTAACTGCAATCGACAGTAACAATCAATAATTATCATAAAATTTATATTTATACTTTGTATGCTTTATTTACAGGCGTGTGGGTATTGCTATAACAAATATTTTTCATAGTATATACAAAGATTAAATTTATATAGAATATAACATGTTTGTTAAATGTTACTTTATACTTTTAATTCTTATATCAGATTGTCAGTAATAAAGAAACACTCCAATTCAAACATCGTTTTAAAGTAGAGAATATGAATATGAGTGAGGTTTAGTTGTGTATAATAGTTTAATATGAATGTCAGCTTTTAAATTAGTTTAATATGAACTGAGTTTTTAAAATATTATTTATTATTTATTTGTAATTATATATATATGAATATGAGCATAGTTCTCTCAACTTAATAACTCAATATAAAAAGGATTATCTTACAGTGAATGAAACAAAATATTTTATAAGAAAAGAATCATATTTAACAAGAATTCAAGACAATCGTGTTTTTATATTAGTATAATTTTATTTTTTATATATTTATTTATTATTTATTTAAATTATCACACAAGACGTCAGAATGGACTCAATCTTTAAACATAATAGATAATGCAACATCTCTCTCGTAAAAGAGTGTATATATGCAGTGATTAAATCCGTAGTCGAAAGATGCTACGGAAATATTTAATTACTAATTTAATTATTAATTTATTAATTATTAATTTAATTTAATTACTAATCCATAACATTTTTTTACTGCAGCATATATCACTGTCCAGTTATTAAATCCGTAGTCGAAAAATGCTACACAAATGTTTAATTATTAATTTAATTATTAATTTATTAATTACTAATCTAGTTTAATTATTAATCCATAGCATTTTTTTACTACGCCATATATCACTGTTAAATTTATGTTTAGGTTTATTTTATTCATATATGTTTTTTAAAAGCTTCTGGTTTTAATTATGGAGTCCATATTTATGTGATATTTTTTTCTAATGATGAAGAGCAAAGGATTTAAACCTCACCAAGAACATATTCATAATATATATATCTGCATATTTTTATTTTACATAATCATTATTTCTTTAAATTAAAATATAGCATGTCTAAAGATAAACCTACTTATTTTAAATAAAGCGTGTGCGTGTGACAGCGTCATCCTTCCAACCGAAATCCCTCAACAGACGTTGCTCTTCCTCTTCCTTGTCCTCGTTTAATCACAGACTAAATGTGTGGCGTCTGCTGTTTCCACAGGCACTGCACTACTCAACAATCTGAACCAAATATATATACATATACACTGCATACATGCATACATATATATACATATATATATATATATATATATATATATATATATATTATATATCGTTATCGTGGATTAAATTCTCTAGGTCATTTGCCGAGGACCACCTTGTACCTCACTCTCTCTAAATGCACGCAGACGACGTGATAACCAGAGTGCATCTGCCGGCAGATACCTCATAGTCGGAAAGTTTCTATATAGATGTCTGAAAGAGCTGAGCATGATATAACTGCTCCAACATTACACAGAAGACATATGACACAAATCCAGGAATGTGTATGTATGTATGTGCCAATGCATATTCAACACACACACACACACATTTATAGAAGAAAGAAAGAAGTGACATGTTTTATATAAAAACAAGTTTGACTTTCACACTTTATATGTATACAACAGTACGTATATATTTATGAGATATAAAATGTATATAAAGAAACAAATCATAGATGTATACATTGATATGATTTAAAATTGAAATGCCTTATAGATGTGTATGCATGTACATTTAGCAATATATGTTTTTTTTAATATTCATTATTAACTTATGATATTAACATCTTATAATCTAATATAATTTTATAAAGACATATGTATATAAAGTTTTCTTTATATATAATGGAAAATGTTGATTTTAAAATGTTTAATGTAATTATTAATTGGTACTGAAAAGTAAGTTTTTTTTTTTCTTTCTTTTGTGGAAGATAATGATTCGAGAATATGCCACTCTCATATTCTCCTAATTTAAGAGAATATTTTTATTAAATTTCCTTACATTACATTCTATTATACACAGGCTAGTGGCAATCCAAAAATACTAGTTTAATAGATTTATTTAATAGTACCTGTATATACTGAGTTAGGGAAGCCCTACCACCGAGGGTAGACTATGCTATATTATGTCACATTTAGTTTGTCTTTTAGCACGGAGTTAACGAGGAAGAAAACATAATAAAATAAAAGTAAATAATTATCACTAAATATTGGTAAATAATCGAGTAAAAAACTCAGTTCCAAACAGGCCTGAATATGTTAAAACTCTACAATATTTGTGTGAGTGATCTATTATACTAAATTATATAAGAACATAAGATTATTCCAAAATTGAGTATATTTAGGCAAATATGTAAATGTATATAAACTGAAAAGTTTATTTATAACCATTTACAAATTATATAGAGTTTAAATAATTTAGGAAAATGATTAATATTTACTTTGAAAGTCTTGGCTCTTTTTATTTTTGTTAAAACAAATGCACAAGTGTGTACATAACGCCTTCACTATGCAAGCCTCTTATACTCATAATCAAGAAATATAAATAACATTTTTATTTACCATTTATCTCAAAACTACATTGATAAAAATACAATATTAAATCCATGTACTAGCATAATCTCACAAAAATATAAACGAGTTAGCCAATTAACTAATTTTAACATATATATTTAATTAAGGTTTAATGTTATATTTGTTCAAATAAAGGAATTTGAACGTAACAACACAATCAACATAATGTTAGTTGTATTTAGCATCATTGAAATAATGTGAATATTAAATAATATGTTAACTATATTATATCTTCAACCAATTATTTCATATATTCATTATATATTTATATTTAACTTTTTGTCATATCATAAGTTGAAACAACATAGTTTGCTTTTTTAAGTTATACTTTTTAAAACAAGTGTTACAATGAGAAACTTATTTTACATTTTTTATTATAATATAATGTTCATTCTTATGTTTTAATGTCTCTTTTGTCAAAGATAAACATTTAAACATAAACCATTTTCCATTTAAATATTATTATTAAAATTGATATTGAATCTTGACTTAAGCCAAAACTCAACATATATTGTTATGTTTTTAGACCATGTATTATCCTATATTCATACACCTTAAAGAAAAAGAAAAAGTTCAATAACATGTAAATTTAGCATATTACATAATTCACTTTACAAAATTTAATTTATAAACTAAAAGAAATTAACTCACTACGTTTTATGGAAGTGTATGGTAAATTAATATGTGACAACTTAAGATAAGTAACTTGAACAACCATAAAGATAAATAACTTGGACAATCATAAGGTAAAGTAACTTGGGATACAACATGGAAGTTCCTTCAACGTTAAAGTTCATAAACCATACCACTTACTAAACAAGTGTTCTCTGAAGAGTTATAGATCTTAAGACAAATCTTTGTATATAATTTAAACATGTTAGCCAAAAAAGATACAATACTTTAATAATTTAGAACAAGTTAAACCTTGAAATACATTACAACCTTAGGTAGCTTTATTGACTATAGAGAATAAACTTCGATACTAATTGTCAGAGTTTTAATTCAAAAAAACTAACACGTGGATACTAAATGGCCATTTGATGTCAATACCATGTATAGCAACATTAAGTTTTTTAAGATAACCATGAAAGTTTAATCAGATGCTCAAATAGGCACAAAACTTAAAATTGTTCCTAAATCTATTAGAAAAACTATCCTTCGAACCTCAAAGGACAACCCGAGTAGACTTTAAGTCATGTCACAAAATCCTAAATAAGTCATCTTCATTCGGGAGTATAACCCCTTTATAACGACAAAGGGTATTCACAATTAATCTTTAAGGGTTAGATTAGACCTATGGTTAATACTTAGTGAGGACATGAATGTACGCCATAGGCAAACACAAGTGTTCTACTAAGTAAACTCTATAAGGCTAAGTTTAAACAACCCCAAACATGTAACCACATTAATGCTTTACAAAAGGGCTTTTGCTAATGAGTTAGGTTGTTTAACCCTGAACATATTTATACACCCCAAAAGAAAACACTCTTAGCCAAGTGTGCTAACTAGCACACCTAGCTAGGAGACTTAAGCTTCCTTGGGCAGATGTCCAAAGCTTAACACCCTAATGCGAACACAAACATGCTTATTTATTAAAGTATCCAACTTTACAACACCAAACTCATGACATAACTCCTCAAGTTGTGTCTTGGTCATTATTCATATACCAACTTTTTATGTGACAGTTTCTCAAGATGTGAATTATTTTATCACAACCCCTTATATTCAAAAGCTACATATGGTGTCACAAGCGTGGCTTCGCAAATGTCGACCCTAGAACCCCTCTTTGTGAACCTTTAAGAATATGATAAAGAAAACATATTAACCAAGATGCCATGCCTATAGTTGGACAATGACACCAATGTGCTATATTTAATTATGAATGTTACTCTTAACTTGACGTGGAAGAGGAAATTAAAGACATACCTTAACCTTTGACTATTAGAACGTGTACTACAACATGACTTCATAGGCATGAATTTGCCATTTGACAAGCCTTAGGGTGTGATGTATGTCAGAGTTTTTACCTGGTGCCACAAAGGCGGCTTGCCAGGTGCCAACCCTGGAATCCCCTCTCTGGAAACCCCACGGAATCTGGTAAAGTAACCCGTATTAGGAACCCAACCCTTAGGAACTTAAACCCTAACTGACCAAGTCCACGAACGAGACTCACCTTGTGAATCAGGATGCACGGACTGGCCGAGTTATAGGTGTTGTTCCTAGCTTGGCGTGGTTGAGGCGGCCGGAGCAAGGCCTCAACCACTAGTTCTGCGGAACGTGAACTCGGGCAATACCTTTGAGCTTGCGAGCAGGTTTTCGGACCAAGGAATCTGGCTAACTCCTTGGAAGTGACGTGCCCTTGTCTCAAAGGCAAGATCCTGCCAACGATAAGGATAGTCTAACCCTAGGGTGGGTTGTACCCCTGTCGTGTGGAAGTTTGGGCGGCACAACAGAGGGTTGCACCTTGACGACACAAGCTTAGCTTGCACCGGTAGGAGGTTAACGAGCTCTCTTTTGAACCCAGGAAGCCTCACTACATATACTCTACCTTATTTATGTGACGGACCCCCCCCCCCTGTTTACCTAAATGAGTAAGTGGGCTGGCACAAAAATGCCAGCCCTTAGAGAAAATGGTTGTCCTAACCTAACCCTAAACCTAACCCCTAGGGGGGGGTATTAGGGCGTGGGGTTAGGGCAACCCTAGGGTTAGGTCAACCCTAGGGTGTCCCTAACCCTTTTTGACAAGCTATATTTAACGGAAAACCTACGTCAAACGGGGGAGAGTTTCTAGAAGGTAAGTTCTAGCTTCGCCTAGAGTTTCCTGCAAATACCTAATGACACCCGGCCGGACCATCACCAGATACCCAAGTGCACTAAGTGGGCCTGTTTCCTACTACATCTAGGGTTCGTCACACAACTCGGTAGGTAACAACAGTCAAACCCCAAAGTAAAGGGTCGAGTCATAGTAAAAACTATGACACACTCCCCGCCTTTGAAAATGTCAACGTCCTCGTTGACGTCTAACTCCAAGACTAGATAATGTTAGAAAAAACTAACCAAAACTAACATATCACTCTATGCGGAGTCAGCCAAAAGTTCACAAGTTTTATTACCCCCTTGCATTACGCGAAGCCAAGTACTTCAGAACCGTCGTTCACTGAGTCGTAGACCCAGCTGCCGGAGGCACCACCTGCGACATGAAGTCACCTGGAGACCTTTTGCACGTCTGCAAAGTCTGTCACCCGACGCACACAACACAGTGGTTAATTTCTTTATTAACTAGAATTTATATTGGAGGCCTCTAGTTAGTGTTGTTGCCGGCCCCTTGGTTAATAAGAAATAAAGGTTCACTTTATTTCTGATCATCATTACTAACAGTTTGAGACCTCGCCTCAAACTCATTCACTACCTCCATCGCGTTCTGCAGATTCTCCAATGGTTCCCATGTCGACTCGCATGCCGGGTAACCTTTCCACTTAACAAGATATTCACGTTTACGTTTTCGTCGTCCATGAATGTTCCTCCCTTTAATATCGCCTCAACTTCAAATTCTTTTTCCTCACCAACTAATTCTGGCGGCGGACGTAAACTACGATATCTATCCGGATGTTTCTCATCCTTGTGGAATGGCTCGAGTAAACTGACATGAAACACATTGTGTATTCCTTCCAACTCTGGAGGAAGATCTAACCATAAGCCACTTTCCCTACTTGCTTCACCACCTTGTATGGACCTATGTAGTGCGATAGAAACTTCCTCGAAAGAGTCGTTGGAACCTTCAGGTTTTTGGTACTCAACAATACCATATCCCCAACCTGATACTCTACATCCCGCGATGTTTATCGTACTGCTGACGATACCTTTCCTGTGCTGCAGCCATCGCTTGACGAGCAGCTTCCCATGTTCGATACAATTGTCCCGTGAACTCTGCTACAGATGGAACTCGATTGCTATCGTCTTTCGGTAACACCATACTCTGAGGAATACCACCCTTATTCCCAGTTAACACTTCCATCGGGCTACATCCGATTGCAGTGTGCATCGAGTTATTGTAACATATCTCAGCCATATCTAAGTGTTCAGCCCAATCAAGTTGATCACCTTGAACATAGCATCTGAGATAGTCCTCGACTTGTCGGTTTACCCTCTCCGTCTGACCATCCGTTTGTGGATGATAAGCCGTACTAAACCTCAGCATCGTCCCAAATTGAACAACGTTCCCCAAAACTTGCCAGTAAATCGAGGATCCCGATCTGAGATCATCGTTTCCGGTAGCCCTCGCACTCTTACGACTTCGTGGAAGAACAACTTTGCTGCTTGTTTTGCATTCACTGTCTCTACAGTTGGAATGAAATGAGCAACCTTTGAAAATCGATCGACCACCACCATAAGAGCATTGAAACCACAAGATTTTGGCAATCCCATGATAAAGTCCAAAGTAACACTTTGAAATGGCCGCTCTGGAATCGGTATACATTGTAACTTCCCAGCTCGTTTTTGCGAACGACTTTTCACTTGTTGACATGTGGGGCATGTCTTGACATACTTGGCAACATCGTCTATCATACCCGGCCAATAGAATCCCTGTTTCAACAAAGCCAACGTCTTGTGCCTTCCACCATGCCCTGCCAAAGGAACGTCGTGATGCTCTCTTAATAGCCTCTCCCTCCATGTCCCTTCTGGAACATAGAGTCTCTTTTCTTTATAATAAAGAACTCCATCTCGTACTGCAAAATGGGCCTGTTTGAGTGCATCCATTCGACTTTCTATTCCTGCTGGAATATTACCATCTCTTCGTAATTGATGAACTTGTTTCCTCTTTGCCACCAGGCTCAAAGCTTCCTTGGCAAACTTGTCCTGAGGATACGCCGTCACAAATTCATCCACCAAAGTTGACACGGGTGCTGACATAATACGAAGATGACCCTTTCTACTGAGTGCATCAGCTACCACATTGTCCTTTCCCGCCTTATGTCTGATTTCAGGCTGAAATCGTGCCAACTTCTGCTGCCATCTAGCATACTTTGGTGATAGCTTCGGCTGCGTTTCAAAATACCTTAGAGTTACACTATCTGTCCAAACCACAGTGCCATGACTTGGAAGATAATGACGCCAATACTCCAAGGAAGCAACAATAGCATACATCTCCTTTTCGTGGTAGGCCATCGAGTTTGCGCGGCATCTAACTTCTTCGAGAAGAAAGACACTGGATGTCCTTTTTGTTGCAATACACCACCAATTGCAAAGTCGGAAGCGTCACATTCTACTTCAAAGGGATCTTCAAAGATGGGCAACTGCAAAACTGGCTCAGAAGAGATAGCCTCTTTGAGTTTGACGAAGCACGTTGGCACTCTGGAGTCCAATGCCATGGAATGTTTTCGTAAGATCTGTCAATGGGGCCGCTATTTCCGAGTAACCCTTTATGAATCTTCGGTAATACCCTGTCAGACCAAGAAATGATCTAACTTCATGCACGTCTTTTAAAGTCATCCACTCAGTAATAGCTTGAATTTTCTTTGGGTCCATGGCAACCTCCCCACCTGAGATCAAGTGTCCCAAGAAATCTATCTTGGTTTGACCAAATGCGCACTTGCTTTCTTTAGCATACAACTGGTTCTCTCTCAACCTCTGAAACACTTTTTCTAAGTGTTCCACATGTTCTTCAATTGTCGAACTGAAAACAGAATGTCATCAATATACACCACCACGAACTCGTCTAGATAGTCTCTAAACACATCATCCATCATTGTGCAAAAAGTTGCTGGAGCATTGCACAACCCGAATGGCAAGACTAGAAACTCAAATGATCCATAACGCGTTCGAAAAGCGGTCTTCTCAATGTCATTCTCTGCTACCCGAATCTGATGGTACCAGACCTCAAGTCTATTCTTGAAAAGTACTTTGCTTTTGATAGTCTATCAAACAAGTCGTCCACTCGCGGAAGAGGATACTTGTTTTTGATAGTTATCGCGTTCAGTGCTCGATAGTCCACACACATTCGCATCGTACCATCCTTTTTCATTACAAACAAGATCGGTGCACCATATGGTGATCGACTAGGTCGAATGTGTCCTCGACCAACCAATTCCGTCAGCTGTCTCTTCAATTCAATCAACTCTTGAGGATTTAACCGATATGGGGCTCTTGCCGGTGGAGACGAACCCGGCAAAACCTCTATTCTGTGGTCCACAGCTCGACGTGGAGGTAACTCAGGCGGCAAATCTTCCGGTAACACATCCCTAAACATGTTCAAGACTTCCAAAATAGGTTCGGGAACAGTTCTTGACCATCTCCTATTTTGACTTCACCAGTATCCAAAACCATTGCAAGAAACACACGTTCCCGATGTCTAACTGCTTTACGCAACTGAGTCAAGGTAAGGAACATAGGATTCCAATCCTTATCAGTTAGCGTTTCCATTCTGAGCGTCGTTTTTCTAATGGCTTCTTTATCTGCTGCAAGCGTGATTCGATTATCTCCGGAACCCCTCATTTCGATTACATGTTTATGGAACCATTCCATACCCAGAACAAAGTCAAACCCCGTCATATTCAAGACAACTAAGTCTAGCTTAGCCTTCCAATCTTTGATTTGGACAGGAACTGCCCTTGCTATATTATTAGTATTTTGAGAACCTTTGCCAAAATTGATCTTTATTTCACACATCTTTATTACATCCAAATTCAATCGACGAGCTAGACTAGTCGATATGAAGTTGTATGTTGCTCCAGTATCGATCATCATTCGGACTCGGTCCCCTCGTATCCTTCCTGTCAAATATAGCAAAGGGTCAGTTTTGTCTTGAATAGCGAATAAGGCAGGTTGTGTCTGGCACAACATTACCTCTTCTGACTCATCTTCCGGATCTTCAAGCGTTTCTGGTTCAGCAACTTCCTCTTCTACCATCGCCTTGAAATGTCCTGATTGTTGTGAGGGTGCCGGACACTCTTTAGCAAAATGACCAGGCTTGTTACAATTATAACATTTCACGACCCCGCCTGCGGAACGCGGGGGAGCAGACTTTGGAGCCGATCCTTTGGTCTGCTGAGGAGGTGGTAACGCCAATGGTTTCCGAAATCCGGTGGGTCTTGATGTGTCCGAAAACTTGGAACTGCCGACAAAGGGACTTGCACTTCGAATTGATGGCGATTGATCTGGTCGCCTATCAAACCTTCTGAACCCAGACTTTGGAGGAAACCTCCTTGGTTTAGGTTTTGCTTCCTCCCCTTTGTACAAGTCTTCTAACGACATGCCATAAGCAACCTTTTGAGCTGCCTCTTGACATTCCCGATAGCTTGTGGGCTTGTACCTTAAGATCTCCCTTCGCGTTTTCTCATTCAAGCTAGCCATGAAGCAACTTCGAGCTTCATCATCGCTCATATTTGGCACCAATCGCCGTACACTTTCGAATCGATAAACGTGGTCCATAGGACTTCCCCGAACTCCCTGTTGACAAAGTGCCAGGTCAGCACGCAATCGCAAACCGAGATCATCCGGCATATACTGCTTTTTGATCTCCTTTTTCATGTGCTTCCAGCTGTTTCGGTATCCACGTTCACCTTCAACAATTCGCCACCAAGTCTTAGCTTCTTCTTTAAGAAACTGCTTGCACATGCAACCTTTTCTGTCTTTCTCACGGAAGCAGCCTCGAAATAGCTTTCCATATCATACAACCAGTCATCCAAAACCTTGTAATCCTTTGAACCCATGAAATTCGAAGGCTTTACCGGTTTGAATTTACTGGGACCTCCACCAACTACTTCCGTCGAAGAATCTGATTCAGAGGAACCTGACTCTGAGTCATGCTTCTTCTTCTTTTTCCGTGTGTCTGGTTGCGGAACGTCTGGCACTGCCGTATTCGTTGGAATCCGAACGGCAACATTATCGATTCTGTCATTCAATCCCAAGACATCCCCTCGAAGTTCGTTTAGGGCATCCATCATTATTTCACGCCAACCAGGTCGCTGCCTAGCCTAGGGGTCGACCTCTTTATAATTATCTTACCTAAGTTATGTGATAGAGGCCCTTTTGTTTTTTAATTGAGTAAGTGGGTTGGCATGGAGTACTAACCCTTAATGTTTCATATATGACCCTGGCTAAACCCTACCCAATGAGAGGCTAGAACAACCTTAGGTGTTCCTAACCTAGACCAATAGGCTGAATTTGTCATAATTAATTAAAAGACTTTATAGGGACCTAATCGGACATAAAAAACCAAGGGAAGAGTTTTTAAAATATAAATGCTATCTTCGCTTAGAATTTCTTGAAGTATTTAGTGATAACTAACCAGACTACTATTAAATACTTAAGTGCACCAAATGAACATTTAGGATTTATCACATAATTTAGTAGGTAACAACATACAACCAACTCCAAAAACTATAGTAAAAACAATAATTGGAACTCCCTAGGCACACATTAATCAAGAGGTTTGGTGCACATTTTAATCATCACTAGGCACAAGGCTAGAGGTGGGTGTTTCTAACAACGCCTTACACATTGGGGACACAGTTGTCCATCTGACCTGCACAAAGGCACAATGAATGTTATGCTGCACAATGATGTGACAAAGGTGCAACTAACAAGTGAGGAAGTTTAAGCAAGTGGTTGAGAATGAGGAAATAGTTAGTAACTTAACCGTCTTGCATGATTTGTGACATACTTTAAGAATTAGCTTAAATATACATACTTTATTTTAAAAATAATTATCTACTAAACATGTTTGGCTATTTTTTCAAACATTAGTAAACTCGTTCACAGTCGTTAAAGCATTCGGTTGCTGCTACTATTGAATCAGCAACATCCATAGTACTTTCAAATTTACACACATGCATTTAATATTGAAGCCATCTAATTAAAAGCATATTATTATTGAAAACCATTTTACACAATATATTTTTAATTTTTTAATAGTTATATGAAATTTGTTGTCAATTCTTTAATAAGCATTTTCTTGTTTTCAACATACTTCAAATGATTATTAATGTATATTAATTCTAAATAATTTGCTACATTTTTCTAAAACACTTCTATATAATTTGGTAAATGGTGTATATACATACATTTACATATTAAATATACTTAATTTTGTTGCATATAATTTAGTGGCGTGATTCAACTGAGCTTTTTACTTGGTTAATTACCATGTGTAGTTCAAGCAGCTATAAGAATATTTAGTGATAATTGTTTATCTTTATTTATAAGTATGCTTTCTTCCTCATTAACTCCGTGCTAAAAGACATGTGCCAGCTTCCCATTTGAGTTTTCTTTCATGTAGACTTCCTCACTAACTCCAGAAGCGTTTCTTTTTGGGACAGAAAAATTTGATAGTAAATTAAGAATTACCAAAAGAAAAAAACAAGTAACATTTAACAAAAACGCTTTAAATTTTATATAAAAGAATCTTTACTGCTGGTTTTGATTATTATTAATTGCCGATCCTCCCACCCGCGGATCCCCGCCGACGGGCTGGTGGGACGGGTGGGCGACTTACATTGCAGTGATTTGATAAATTTTCCTTTCTTTCTGCAATCATGAGAGGGTGTGAAGAGTTCCTCGTCAAATCTGCGAGATAGGGATTTGAGAGAATAAATATTTAGTATATTAATGGCTGAGATTTTCTAACAGCGGCCTTTTGCACAAGTATCTGCACATGCTAGGCTGTATTTGGTCACATGTAGTTTGTCTTTAGACGAGGAACAGCAGCGTCTTGCGAGGGATTCTATTTCAGTGGCCTCAAAGGGTGGAGGATTCTATTTTTGGACAGGCAAGCTTTCCTGTAAATGGTGCCCATTTGTGGGAGGTTTGCACATGTCAGTCTGTCCATTTCCAAGTGCTCTTCTGTGTTTTCTGTCCTGTGATACAACTCTGGGGTACGGTGTCTCCTACCAAAGCGAAGACTTTCGTCATCCACTGTGTGTATATAACGTCGCCTCTGGGTTTACGTACAGCTTTGTACGTGCTATGCATATACATACTGCATAGTTGTATGCGGACGCGTCTGCGCTGTCTGGCGGACGTCTGCGAAACAGTAAATATATAAAAAAAATTAAGGTTTTTTTTGTGTTCTTACTCAAATACGCTTTGGTGGTCAATAATTAATAATTGATAACTACCTGTATAAAAAGACAGTAAGTTTCAAGTGTAATGATGAATTTTTAATAAAACTATATGATAAAATTTATATATTTTAATATTTTAAATTTGAAGTTATAATAATATATTATAATATTTAAAATATAAAACGTAAAATTATATAACATGTAAATGGGAACACGAAACAAAACCTGGTTAAACACGCACACGCGTTCGTACATGTAAATGGGAACATGAAACAAAACCTGGTTAAACACGCACACGCGTTCGTACAAATTTGTGGACGTTTGCAGACGTGTGTGGACGTCCGCGTCCCAGTGCAACCAGTCTGCAGACGTCTGCGTCCCCAGTGCAACCATAACACAATATATGAAGTTGAGTGGCTGATTGCAACATAAGAATAGTTACGAAAGTGGGAAAAGTACATAAACCTTGGAATTTATTAAATTACATTCATTTTAATTCTCAAGGTATGTGCATAAAGATTCTCCTACTCTAAGCAATAATTCATTATTCTTGTGTGTGTGTGTGTATAAATATCTATATATATATTAAGTTTCAAAATTCTTGAAATTCATATGCATAAGATAAAGACCTCAAAATAGAATATATAAGTTTAAATAAATTCACCTTACTAAATATAATAAGTGTATAAATTTCATCATCATCATCATCATCATCATATATATATATAATATATATATATATATATATAAATCATGACCATTTCAAATAGGAGACAATTGAATGTTTTCAATGTTAATCAAACACAAGTTTGTTACAAACATGGGTGGTTATTGAAAAATGGGTTTCTTATGGGCATGGATAGAACATGTGGTAACGAATGTACAAGAGATGGCAACCTTGGTACATCTGCGATTGGTTCCAACAACACACTATCTGGAATATGTAAATATCCATATCACAATGTATGATTTCAGTTCTAAAACGTAACATCAACATTGTGAAGAGTTTGTCACATCTGTGTGAAGAGGTTACATACATGAACGAAATAGATAATTTGGAAAGTTTCACAACATTCACAAGTAACTTACATAGCATATTCAATAGGAGATTTACGTAGGGATAAAGCATGTTTATGACAAAGTGTTAGTTTTTATCCCTCTCCCCTTAACCAACAAGATAAACAGCCTTAAACACTTTGAATTGCCAAGTTAGAATTATGATACTCACCACCTTTTAAGAGAGTTTAACTTAGAATAGGTGCCAAACATAGACACATAGGGCTTGATTGCATAGTTGTTTTCATATATGTCATTGTACATATAAATAGTCTATACAAATAAAACTTCATTTACATGGCTATTCTCAATTGACATATGTCATCATATATAAACCTATGTAACATATACAACCAATAAATTTTGTACAATAAATTACCAACAAAGCGTGAACTTAAAACAATTCAACATGAAAAGAATTGTTCAATGGCAATATTAATTGAGCTTACTAGTGATGGAAAAAAATTAAAATGCTGATGTTGAATCAGGAATCAAATTTATATGATGTAATTCCCATCTTGTGATTATAGGACATTAAAAAACATAACAAATTATGTTTTAACTAGGTAAACACCTTTTATTTTATTTCATTTTCATTAATATTATGAATTGCCTAATAGTGATATTTGTAATTTTCAATTAACACTTTCAAATAAAGATGTAAATATCATAATTTTAAACATTTTTTTTTCATTTATTTCTTATATATTTGCATTAATAATGGATCTCTTTTTATAGAATATATCAAATATTCCTCGTATTTTGTTATAATATGCTAGCTAAGTGCTTTAGCTAGGAATATTTGATCTAACTAAGAACAAACATTCTAATGTAATATTAAAATGTAACGGAATATAGGGTATGTTATTGTGTGAAGCTCAAGAATATACTTTGAGAATTACACTTTCCTAGGGTGTTTAATTAAAACACTTTTAAAAATTTAAAATATTAACTTTAAGACCAAATTGAGTTTTGAGTTGTTTAGTTTAAGCATTTGTTACAATAAATGATATATGTCCGATCTACACATTGGTTAATATTACATTAATTTTCACTAACACTTGCCCGATATAGGCATTTGCATTCCAAACAACTTCTTTTACATTTTTATAATCAAGATTCACTTGTATAACATAGTTGAAAATGTGTTTTTACAATGTTTTTTAACATTTATAGGCGAATTGAGAGCTTCAAAAGAAGAAATTGTTTGTTTTCTAACTCTTTTGAGGTGTGCTTTAATCACATTAAACCTGCCTTTAAATATATTTCCACAATAAAATTACACATTCAATGTTTAACACTCTTGTTACTTTTAAATTCTTTACATTTTTTAAATCTTTAACCTTCCTTATACTAGTTTTCATCTTTATAATTGATAATAAATAAATAATTAATTTGTTTTTATGAAATATTATAGAAAGAATTGTGCATATGTGATGGAAATATTTGATGCATGTGAAGATGTTAAACATGTTTCCTTTAAAATAATAATGAGTTGAATGACTTTGGTAAATTAAATATAAGTTGTCGTAACAAAGGGACTTGAATAACAAGTTTTACTATTCATTTAGTAGTAGGTGGGGTGGTGACAATTATGGACAATGATTTGTGAAGAACCCCAATTTAACATTAGTTTTCTTTTTTGGTTTCTTTAGGGTTTTCAAAACAAGGAACCATCATGAACATGTTGTTGAACATTTGTATGTGATTCCGAACATATTTAGTTACTACCTTGTTTATGGCTAGGTTAGCATGCATGCATGAAAAAGTATGGGTCAATTATGGGTTGATGGCCTTTTTAACACTTTAAACACATCACTAAAATATTAGTATATTTCAAATGTGTAAATCATATTTTACTTACAATCTCAATCTATTTAAAAACTATATAATTTTTATTTTTATATTCTAAATTCTAAATTATATTTATTAATATTTTATACATGCATGAACAAAACACTTACATTTAAATATATGTTAATATGAATATTATATTATTGTATTAGTATATATAAATATATAAAAGCACATTATTGACTTTAACATAGAAGCTAAAAATTTTAAGATTTTCACCTTCAAATATAAATCCCACTATTAAAATTAAAATTTATAAAGCTTTCATTTTAAACTTAAAATGTAGTAATGAATTTGTTACTATTTATAATGAATTTATTGTTTTTTTTTTGCCATAATCTACTCTTGTCTATTCAATTGATTTATTTGTCTTTATAAAATATATATCGCAAATTAAATCTTATATTAATATTAAAAAGAACTATAATAAATGTAAGATGAAGTAGACTATACAATTTTTAGAAATATGTAAAATTTCTTTTTAAATCTTATAAAAACATTAACCTAAATCATATGAAGGGCAATTGCCACTTGTTAGAACAAATGTTCGATTTGGGCATTTACCATTTGCTGCATCAAATGCCCAAATTGGGCATCTAATATGTTACAATCCCCTATAAACTATTATTGTCCACAATAAGCTAGCACACTTATTACTAGTGGATAGCTAAAAGCGTTATCTAAGTCTCTTTACTGCCACAACCTATGTTAGTCTTGCAAGGTTGCCAAACTAATTGTTATATATTCTAAAAGCATGGATTATTTAGTCTTGCAAGGTTGCCAAACTAGTTGTTATATATTCTAAAAGCATGGATTATTTAGGGCAACCTTAACCAAACTAGCAAAGGCAATGACTTAATCAAACCCTCATGCAAGTTATACTCATCCCATATCCAACTTTGTACCATGGTATGTAATAATTTATTATTGACTCTATTAAGTTAAAATTTCCTATGCCTACAAACATAATTGTGATTGCCATTATCAACTTGTGATAAAGGATGAACGGAATAATGTGATACGTGATAAGACATAAATCAGACTTTAGAAGGTCGGAAAGAGTAAGGATGACAAGGTATATGCAAATAATATTGCAGATCCTGATGCAATAGCAAAGAGAGAGAAGTATACTAAGAAAACAAGGTATCAGACAAAAAGACATAGTGAGAGTAAGATGAGAGTATATATTATGTTCAAACAATGGCACATAGTACAATATTCATTATACCCGAGATCCCTTCCTTCTGAACCATATTTGATTAGTTATGCAACCTCTTCATTGCTGTTATGATAACTTCTGCATAGGCTGTATTTCATTGACTTTTTAGATGCATATTCCATCTCTGACAGTTGTAGTTCATAATTCTATGTTCTCATTTAACTCTCGTATTTTCAATATATATATTATTTTGTATTTTTCTCATTATATGTCCCAAAAAAAGAAACATAACTAAAAAGAAAACTCTTAGGTGATTAAATATGACCCTAACATCCCCCAAACTAGAACTATTTCATTGCCTCAATGTAGCCTTAAATGGTCCCATTGTAGTCCTGCAAATAGAGGCAACAACTACCTTCAACTTCTTGTTTTCTTCTTGAAATTTTTGGAGTTTCTCATATTCTTAGGTGGTGGTTGTACTCATTGGATTTAGACTCTCCAGCTTAGTAAGGATATATTTGCTCCCCATGTGTCTAGACCATGTCGGTAAGTACCTTTAGTTGGTCATATTGATGACACATGATTTTGTTTAAGGAGTTGCATTGTTCTTGAACCTATTTGCTCAAAGAGTTGCACTGTTCTTGAACCTATCGTGCTATACTTTCCTCACCATGGTGTACATCCCCTTGATGTATTAGCGTCTTTACCACACTCTACAGATGCAATAGTTGGCCTCTTGAACTTGCTTCACTCAATATTAGTTATGGTGACCCCGCTTGGTCCCTACAAACTCCTAGATGCATATCGCTCCTGATGCTCTGTCACATGTTGCCCCATATCTTGTTGTTTGGAATAGGGTTCTTGCTACAACTCTTTATCCAAGGTGTTGTTCTTGGTCTACTCTCTAGGTGTCCTAAATGACGGATCCACTTCTTGATGCTCCTTCTCAATGTTCATATTTTGTACCTCCTCTGGTATCCCCTCTCTGATCATACTCCCACTAGGTGCTTGGCACATGGTAGATGTAGTTACCTGTGTCAACCCGCCTCCTTCCTGTGATTCTCCCAATGGTATGATTACTAGTATTTGTGCTCCTCGTAATTCTGATTGTGATGTTGTGTCCTCACATTCCATGGGCGTTACAGTAGTTAATGTTGGCTATTTGGCTTGTAACACCTTCTCTTTCTGTTAGACATCTCCTTATGTTATCGGTCTTTGTTCTAAAAGTCAATCATCCTCCTCATTGTACTCCACAAATTGATACATGGGTTCCTGTATTTGTCCTTCCTCCGGTCTTCTCCCATGTGACTTGGACATCTTCTTGGGCTTTAACGACAACATAGCATCCAAATCATGAGTATCAAAGATGTTATCTGGATATTGTGACGAAAGCCCTAACCAAAAAGCCATCTTCCTTGGTATTATGGGTGTTTATGTAGGTACTAGATCTTCATATGTAATCTGTAGTGCCATCAAAACCTGGTACAAATTAGGAAATATTGTTGTCTCTTTATTCTTAGTTTTGGGGTTGTGTAGGGTTTGAAGCTCACGTTGCAAACCTACTACAACCAATCCCCCCAATCTACCTTATTACCTCGTTCACTTAAATGATAAGTGTACCCGATTTCCTTGTTGAACCCTACGGGAGTCCTTCAGAATCCAAATACAATTGTTATCGCCTTAATATGGCTCTTGTGTGGCTCCCATAACACAGATGTTGGTACTACATTAGAAGTCTTTTGTTTTTGTAAAACCTATCGTACTGATTAGTGTACGCATGGATGTATTTATGAATATGTGGAACCGCCTCCAAACATTCATTAGGCTATGGTAATTTAAATACATCCCTAATTATCTTACCGGTGAATGCGAATGCTGCTTTGTGTAATTGCAATGCTTTGAACTATGGTACATATGCCTTGATTGCCTAATTAACCAAGTGTTCCTCCTATTCGTCCAATCTCTTGTGCACAAAAGTGTTAAAGTATCGCTCCAACTATTGCCGATGTATCCATTCTTGAATGTTTGTGATCAAAGTGGGAGATGATCGAGCCACACTCAGGGAGACTTCTGTGGGGGCCCGGATTGTGACTTTGGTTGTGGCCTTGTGGATGATCTGCTCCCATTGTCAATGCAATATTCCATCCTATCGGTTGATAGGCGTTCTACAAATGATGGAGATTGAAGTGATGGCCCAATCAGACATGGTGGAAAGAGGAAAATCACCTATAGACACTCCTATTTGTGCCGGAAGAAGAAGAAGAAAAAGAAATTTTTTGAAGATGGAAACCTAATAGGGTTTCTTTTGCGGCACTACCCCTTTTTATCATTACTATATTTATGGCATGCCAGATATTTTAGAGCAGTCCATCTGTCACCTTTTGATTTGTCCACCATAATGATGTCTCGATTTTCAATAAATTTTGCAGTGGATATTTAGTTATTGAATATTGTGAACCTTGATTTCCTTTGCTTGTTGAAAATGGTGTCACACTCATGTAAGCTATGTTGTCTATATCTTGAAAAGATTTTACTTACCTGTATCCTCAAAACAAGAATGTTCTTTTCTTCCTCCTCGTCCCCCTTGTTATCAATGTGACCTTCCTGTGTTACTGTCTTGTTTTGATTAATTTCTTGCCCTTCTCCGCTTCCCCCATAGGATCCTCCTTTATGTGTAGTCCTCTTATTTTAGTGACTTCTTTGTTGTTCATGCTTCCATTGTTTGTATTGTCCTTTGGTTTGTTTGTTGTGTATTTCCATATTCAATTAGCATATATTGTCCTCCGGTTTATTTGTTGTGCATTCCCGTATTTCAATTAACATTTGTTGTAACTAGAAATTGGGTAGTGTTGTCCATAAGTATCATGGTGTTGTTGGATCGGATTTCTATACTAATATAAGGTTCATACCACTTGGATTTAAACTTATGTTCAATTTGTCATATATTTCCTTGGTAATGTCATACCAATTTGCCTACTCAAAAAATAGGTCATTGTTTGTACCCTCTAAAGTGATCATGCCATGCCTTAATTTGTGCTTGAATAGCTTGTATGTTAAACACAACCTGTTGCCTTTTCTCATTGAGTTTCCAATTATAATAGTCTTTGTCTCACTTATTTAGTTTCCCCAATATTGTATTCCATGACATGCGTAATGATGGTATGATAAATTCAATGGGTGTAATTGCTTCCAACCCGTATGTCAATTGAAAAGGCATAAATTTTGTGGTGACCTTGTATGTAGTACGATATGTCCACAATGCTCGATTTGTATTGACTACTTTAGTTAATACGGTCTTCAATATCTTGTTAATAAATTCTACTTGTCCGTTGCCTTGTGAATAGTACACTATAAACACATAATGTTTGACTAGATACTCTGCACACAATACTTTGATAACATTATTGACAAAATGCATTCCCTGATCACTGATAAGTTCCATTGGAGCACTATAACGTACTATAATGTTTTCATATATAACTTGGTAACTCATGTTGCTTAACAATCATGCAATGCAATAGCTCTGCCCATTTGGTATCATAATCCATCAATACCAAGGTGTATTGATTTCTTTTATTGCTCTTAGGATTAATTGGTCCCATGAAGTCCATTCCTTATTTTATGAATGGTCCTAATGGTACTGCAAGATGTAATGGCTATACTTGGTGATGCAATATTGGTTGATGTTCATTGCATTTATGACACTTCTTATAATATTCCATTGCATCCTTGAATAATGTCAACCACCATAATCCGGATTTTAATACCTTGTGCGCTATGAATGTCCCCACAAAATGTTCACCATGCTCTCTTGAGTGCACTTCTTGCAATATTATGTCTACTTAATTTTCCAACACACACCTTCTTAATGCCTCATCCCTTCCTTGTTTGTATAATATTCTAGCGATTATGCAATATGGCTTCAAACATAGTACTAGTTGTTTCCTTTGTTGAGTATACTTCTCGGGTACTTGTCTTGTCCTTAGGAACTCCTCAATATCTTGTAAATATCCATGTTGTAAATAACATCTTGGTTGTTCTCCTTCTCTTTCAACTTAAAATAAACTTGCATTGGGTAAATCATTGTTGATCCCTATTCCTTCTTCTCTCATCGAAATCCAACTAAGGTAATTTGCTTGTTGATGTAGTTTTCCTGGTTTGTGAATAGTTTGAAATCAAACTCTTGTAGTAGTAAGAACCATCGCACCAGCCTTCCCTTGAGTTTTGTTTTGCTCAATAAATGGATGAGTGCCTAGTGATCTACAATAAATTTCACCTTATTAGCTAGTAGATAATGTCAAAACTTCTTTGTAGGGTAAACCATTCCTAGAGCTTCTTTCTTCATGGTCGTGTAATTTTCTTCTGCATGTGCTAATCTTCTACTGGAGTAATACAGTGATGATCTTTTCCATCTTCTTGCGTCTGAGTTAGTATACATTCAATGGCCTAATATGATGCGTTTACTTGTATGTGAAATTCTTGTGTCCAATTTGGGCTAATCAAAATAGGTGCTTTTATCAATGTTGCCTTCAACATTTGGAAAGTCTTCTCGCATTCCAAGTTCCATTCAAACGGTTGTCCTTTCCTCAATAACATGGTGAGTGGTTTTGCTATTGATGCATAATTGCCAAGTAGTCGTCATATTCTGCTCACAATTGTAGGTGCCTCCATAGTCTATATTACCTTAACTTTATCTTAATCCACCATTATCCCTTCCTTGCATATAACATGTCCGAGTAGTACTTCGAATTTTATGCAGAAGACACTTTTTTGGGTTTAATGCTATATTGGTTTGTCGACACTTCTCAAAACACTTCGCTAAACATTCTAAATGGTCGTCCTTCGTCCCATAAATGCTGAAGTCGTTTAAGAAAACTTTCAGAAATGATGTGAGATAGTCCCAAAATGTCTCACTAACCAACCACTGAAAAGTAAATGGTGCATTGCACACCCAAAGGGCATGATGTGGCATGCATAAGCTCACCATGGATTGATGAAGGTTGTCTTTGGTTGATCCGCTTTCTCTACTTGTACTTGGTTGTATCCTGAGAATCCGTTTAAAAATGAGTACATGTCGTGTCCCACTACCGTATCCAATAATTCCTTAATAAAGGGTATTGGATATGTATCCCACTTTGCTACATTATTTAGTTTCTTATAATTGACGTAGATGCATAATTTCCCATTTTTCTTTGGCACTACTATGATTGATGATTTCTCAATTGGGTATATGAACCCGGCTTGTAATAACTTGTCTACTTCTTCCTTTACTTTCGCTAAAAAAGTTGGATTCATTCGGTATGCTTGTTGTTTCTTGCGTATTGCATGGGGTGATTATCTTGTGGGTACATATTGTTGCTGGAACTCTCTTCAAATCTTCATAGCTCCATGCAAACACATTTGCATTTAGTCGCAATAC
>PUQB01000780.1:0-99734 GCA_003024785.1 Selaginella tamariscina | reverse complement strand
CTGCATACGTATATGTGACTTCCAGGAAAAGTTCATCCAAGTATATGTAAAAGTTACATATTATAGACACTTATGTGTGTAAAAACATCTTTGTATACTTGAAATAATACAGTATGAAACCCCATATATGCGTTGTACTGTGTTATATAGATGAACTTCGCAAACTATGTCTATACACGTGTATATGCATGTATATAACCTTGTGATAATTCCAGTAAGAAGCTTGTTGTACTAACCGGCGCTGGAGTTAGCACTGAATCAGGCATCCCGGATTACAGAGGGTACAACTATCTTAATTATCTTGTTAGGAGGCATTAACTGAATTACTGTTTGTAAACCAGCCCAAATGGCGCTTACAGTAGTGGTTTTAAGCCTACAACACATCAGGTATGATAGATATATTTTTAGAATCCATCACACACACATTGCACACAGATGAACCATATCTACATGCTTCACATTTAAAACTGTAACTTTTTCAAACTTTATTGTATACGTAGAATTGAACAACAAACTGATAAGCTTTATCATATATACGTTCTTATATTTAATTATATGGACTATGTTCAGGTTATAATATATTTTTCTGTTTGCATATTACAGCAATTTGTAGCATCTTCTAAAGTGAGAGAAGATACTGGGCAAGAAGTTATATTGGATGGAGGAGATTTTCTAATACACTGCCAGGGCCTAGCCATATTAGCCTTGCACAACTTGAGAAATCAGGACGAGTCATGGGAATGATCACTCAAAACGTCGATAGGTGAGCTATTGTAATTTATTAGTTCACACATGCATAGGTACAGTATGTTGTTTCTGTAATGAAAGAGAAAGAAATACTGTTTAGGTACCATCATATTATGTCTTTCACTTACTATGATGTATATGAATGTTTGTTCTTATACATACAGCCTGACATGTATGTGTGTACGTACATCTACTAACTTGCATGCATCAGATTACATCATAAAGCAGGGAGCAACCCGATTGAATTACATGGGACAACTCACGAAGTAATCTGCTTAAACTGCAGCGATTTGTCCAGCAGACAAGCTTTTCAAGATCGTATGAAACATCTTAATCCAGAGGTACTACTGTCTCTCTCTCCCTCTCTCTCAATTGTGGTTTATAAAGTGGGCAGCAGCAGTAGGAGAGCTGGAAAGGGGTGAGCCAGGCTCGGATGGAAGCTTTGGAATGCAACAGCGACCAGATGGAGACATTGAAATCGACGATAGTGTTTTCGAAAGACAGGATTTTCAGATTCCCTCTTGTATACTCTGCAGTGGAGCCTTGAAGCCTGACGTAAGTTTTCATATGCCTCTCACCGGGCAAAATAATTTTTTGCATATGCATTAGCATGCCTATTTAATATCCTAATTCATTGATTCACACAGTATCTTTTTATGCATAACTGGTTCTGATTTGTTGTATTGTATATGTGCGTGTGCGTGTGCGTGTGCGTGTTATTTTATGTCAGATTAAACTCACGCACAGATATTTTGTAGGTTGTTTTCTTTGGGATAGCGTGCCTCGAGAGAGAGTTCAAGCAGCTGCAAGTATGGTTCAAAACTCAGATGCTTTACTGGTTGTTGGCTCTTCTCTCATGGTTTTCTCTGCTTTTCGTCTCGCAAGGTCAGTGATTATTGGTCAGATTAATTGTTAACCTACATGTTTAGCTAAATAAGTCATATCTATATATATGTGTTTGTGTATAAATGTATATATGTATTTATGTATATACTTTTATGCAGTTCTGCACACCAATGGGATTCCTATTGCCTTGCTGAATTCTGGCGAAACAAGAGCTGATGATATTGCTTCTTTAAAGGTCCAATGTCGTGCTGGTGAGGTACGTTTTTATTGTATGCATATAGCCCGCCTAAAGACATTAACCATGGAACTGTACTAAAGGACACCATATATTTGCATGCTTATGCCGCCTTGTATACGCCCACTGGTATATACATACATATATACTAACACCATACATCTATGTACCATTATGTCTTCATAAAAAACTAGTCAGTCTCCCCCCCCCCCCCCCCCCTCTCTCTTTATATATATATATATATATATATATATATAGTGTGTGTGTGTGTGTGTGTGTGTACAGTATTGCATGCTACACATACCCATATTAATGTATGTATATATCCCAGCTTTTATCAAGAGCTGGCAGTGGGATCGTTAAGCTTCAATCCCTTGTAAATAATACAGAATTAATTAATGACATATTCTACTTTTTAGAATATTAATAAATTACAACAATTACCTAAATTTAAGAATTTTCTAAATCCAGAGAGGAAGTATGTTATTATGGTCGTGAAAATCATATTCTAGTTTACTTCAGACCGTTTTCTTGCAGACTGGGGGTGTAAATTATATATGTCGTTTGCATTGGTCATTAAATTATTAAACTCTTTTATTATTAATTTTTTTAACTCTTAGATAATTTTACCAAAATCTTGTGTGTGTGTGTGTGTGTGTGAAGTTGATGGTTCTGAAGCTCTACACAAGAGGGAAAAGTTTTTATAAGTTAAATAAAAAATTATAATAATAAATTACGTACCTTTGTTATTCTGGCAAACATTTAAATTATCTTATAAATTAATTTAATTGTTAATGATTCTTTGAGTTTGTGTTCTTGTTAGCAGAAAATAACTTGACATTAGCATATATTTTAATTGTTTGTATGGATTATAAACTTATAGAGATTATATTTTTTTTATAATCTATATACTATATAGTTTTTATTTGTATATTTTAAATTTTTATATTATAACCACTAGTAATTGATATTGTATACATGCATAAACATATATACACTTATAAATATATTTTAGTTTTAATTTATATTATAATATTAGTATAAATTAAAAAAAACACAGTAAAAATTTGCAAAGGATTTTGTATCAATCCCACTTAGAATTTATTAAATTTTGTGATAAAAAAATTCTTATTGAATTTATTATTCCATAATCTCTAATTTGTGTTATTTATTATTTGTTTTGTACTAATCTATTTTTATTTGTTCAATCTTAAATACATAAATATTAAGTTAAATTGTTAATGTCATTAACCTGCAGAATATATATATTCCTTAAAAATATGTTCTTTAAATCTTATTAAAACATGAACTTATTTTAATGGACGTTATTTAAAACTCAAGATTTAACATGGAGAACCCTAAGCACATGACCTTGCGAGCCCTTCATGAAAGGGCTCCTGCTAACATGTTTAGGTTGTTTAACCATAGTAGCATTGTACATGCCTTAATGTATTAAAACCCTCTAAAATGGGTAGCAATTTTAATTATTTAACATTTATTAATAATTAATTAATTTTTAATTTTCATCAATTATATTTGACTAATCATTTTATCATTATATTCCCAATTTAGTTTGAAGATTACAAGACCTTTCAAGTTTTCAAAGAGTTTTCGAAACTGTTTCTGTTTACTCACCTGTAAAAGTACACACACACATATATATTTTTTATACATAATGTTATATATATCTATAACGACCTACCTAAATTTTGGAGAGCTTCACCACGGACATCCTTTTTTAGGAATAGAAGACAAAATTAAGCTTGTATCAATCAACACTAAAAAGAAAACAGAATATGTTGTATTATCAAATTCAGCTTAAAAAGTAAAGATCAAATGAACCGGTGCCAAGTGACCCATTGATGATACTCTCGAAAGAAAGACAAAGGGGTCACCAACTTATTTGCACAAGGACCCTCCTTTACTTATGTGATTCTTCATTTCCTAAAAGATTCACCAGTGTGACTTAGGATTTCAATTACTAGGTGTCAAAGTTTTAACCCAAAAGGCCAACATGGCTACCAAGTGGCCATTCGACGTCATCACCCTATGTGAGCAACGCTAAGTCTTCCAAAATAACCCTAAGAGTCTGACTCAGGAGCCCAATTAGGCAAAAGACTTAAAGTCCTACCCTAAATCCCTTATAATGATCATCCCCTGAACCCAAAGGATAACCCGAATAGACTTTAGGATCCTGTCCCAATAGACCTAGACATGCTCATGCCCTAACCACACAAAGGAGATGTGTCTCACACATAACCCCGTGATAGAGTTAAGGCATCGTCACTTACCCCTTGAGGAATCACCCTCACCCGGGAGTACAACCCCTTTAGGGCGACAAGGGGTACCCTGAACCACGACTAACCCCTAAGGGTTTGAGTGGCCAAGTCATACCCTAGACCTAGGGCTAGTACTTAGTGAGAACACGAGTGTGCGCCGTAGGTGGACACGAGTGTTCTGCTAAGTAAACTCCCTAAGGTTAGGTTTGGATAACCCTAAGTACATGACCTTGCAAGTGCTTCACGAAAAGGCTCCTGCTAACAAGCTTAGGTTGCTCAACCCCTGGATTCCAAGGAGAACACTCCCCTAGCCAAGTGTGCCTAAACACACCTAGTTACGAGACCTAACCTCCCTTGAGAAAATGCCCAAAGCTTAGCACCCTAGCGCGAGCACAAGCATGCTTGTTTGTCAGAGTATCCAACCCCTTGGTGACAAGCCCATGACACAACCCCAAAGGGCATGCCTCGGGCGTTGTATTGTGTGACTTTTAATCCAGTGTCACATCTCCATGTGACAATGCCTTCCACGATGTGAGTTATCATGTCATAGCCCTTAGATTCGAGAGTTGCACCAAGTGCCACCAACGTGGCCCTTAACTGCCAACTCTAGAACCCTTAGTGAACCCTCAGGAACTGGTAATGTGAACCTGTCAAACAAGGTCCCACACTCACAACCGGTCAAGGACACGGATGTGCCTTGCTTAGCCATGAGTGCTACACCTAGCTTGACGTGGAGGAGGAGGCTAAAGACAAGCCACAACCTCTGCCTCTTGGAACGTGCATCCCGACAAGACCTCCCAGGCATAGATTCGTAAACGTTAAGGGTAAGTTACCCCGAAGGTGGGACGTACCCCTATCATCTGAAAGTTAGGGCAGCACAACAAAGGGTTGTACCTTAACGACACAAGCTAAAGCTCGCACCGGCAGAAGAGCAACGAACTCATTCATGAACCCAGGAGCTCTCCTACATATACTCTACCTTATTTATGTGACGGAGCCCCCCCCCTTTCTTTTCCTATATGTGTAAGTGGGCTGGCACTAAATGCCAGCCCCTTAGTTAATGAGATGAGTTTTGCACTAACCCCTACCCCTAAACCCTACCCAAGGGGGGTGGGGTTTTAGGGCGTGGGTTAGGGAAACCCTAGGGGTGTTCCTAACCCTATTTAACATGCCAAACTCATCTTAACTAGGACGTCAAAATTGGGGGTGGGTTTTCTAGAAGGTAAGTGCTACCTTCGCTTAGAGTTTCTCGCGACATCTAAAGATAGTCGGCCGAACTACCCCTAAACACCTAAGTGCACTAAGCGGGGTTGTTTCTCACTACATCTAAGGTCTGTCAACATAGTACAGTAGGTAACAGCAATCAACGTCCAAAGTAAAGGTTCGAATCATATTAAAAACTATGACATACTCCCCACTTTTGAAAATGTCAATGTCCTCGTTGATGTCCAACTCCAAGACTAGATAATGTTAAAAAAATTAACCAAAACTAACATATCACTTTATGTGGAGTCAGCCAAAAGTTCACATAAGTTTTATTACCCCCCTTGCATTATGCGAAACCAAGTACTTCAGAACCGTCGTTCACTGAGTCGTAAACCCAGATGTCGGAGGCACCACTACAACATGAAGTCACTTGGAGACCTTTTGCACATCTGCAAAGTCTGTCACTCGACGCACACAACACTGGTTAATTTCTTTACTTAATTAGAATTTATATTGGAGGCCTCTAGTTAGTGTTGTTGCCAGCCCCTTGGTTAATAACAAATAAAGACTTGCTTTATTCCTTAATATCAAACGCTATTAACGACCCTATCGTCTTAGCACACAACAAGCACTTTGACGTCCATCTCAAGTGCTTAACCAAATGCCTTCACGTTTCTCCAATTGTTCCACATTTCCACATGTCACAGTATTATAGCCTCACTGTTCTGTATCCCTCGGTGTTTCTCATTACCCCTTTACGTAAGGGTCTGCTACTATGCCTATCCCTTGTTAGTATATAGATACGTCAGACTAGGTATGAGACTTTATCAGAATCAAGCTCTTTTCCGATACTAGAGTACTATTCCCGAAACCCTATTCAGAGTGTGTGCCGCTGTGAGAGTGTGAGTAAGGGAAGTAAAGCCAAGAAAGAGAAGAGGGGATTGAAGCAGAGTGGGTCGATGTGAGAGTGGGAGTAAGGGAAGTGAAGCCAAGAGAGAAAGGGGACACGACGGCTTTGAATCAGAGTGTGCCGATGTGAGAGTGGAATGAAGCCAAAGAGAGAAGGGGGATGAGGGCTTTGAAGCAGAGACAATGGGTTGTGTGAGAGTGAAAGTAACAGCAAAAGATGGGGGAGAATCTAATGGCGCCTAGCGAGAGAAAGAATTACTAGGAGTAAAACAAAGTACCCCTTCATTGACGAAACAATCGCTCCCATGTAGGAGGAAATGCTCTAGACCTACTTGTCCCATGTAAATGCATGGGAACGCGTGTGAGCCACGTTGGCACATGATAGTTGTCCACGTGTAAAAAGTATTGATTTATGTGCCTTGTAACAATTAAATTACCATTTGAATTAAGACTTCACATTAAAGAGAATAATATATTTCTATAATTTTAAAATAATTCTATTGCAGTTAATAAAAGGCATAAAATTCATTCTAGCATTCATATTTATGTCACAAGCAAACCATTTTATAGTTTTCCTTAACACAATAAAAATAACAAAGCTAAAATATTAACGTAATTATATATTATATATATATATATTAATATTTAACGTCATTTGAATTTATAATACTGTTTATTATAAATGCATTATATGTACTTTATATATTATAGTGCTTTAGTTTTACCGTCTAAATAATTAAATAATGATGGTGGTCTATACACACACGTGTGTGTTTGTGTACATAAATATCTTACATTTTATTACTAAAGATTTATCCTTATTAGTTAAAAATATTCTTAGAATAATCTAGAATATGAACGGTCCGGATTGACGTGTGAACTATAAATAGAATCTAGAAAGTATATTCAAAATTTATAATATTTGTATTTATGTACACGTGCATTTCTATATAAAAACATTACTATTTGATAATACTTATTAAAATAAAGCACTATAACAAAAAGAATTATATTCTATTTTACATATAATTTATGGACTATAAATTACTCCAAATTTGAATTATAAATAATAAAAGTTTATAGCAAATGAAATGCTAACCTTATAAGCTAATTAATTTACGAGGAATGTAAATATACATATGTAACTTTATACTACATATATTTTAATAAAAAATTAGAAACCTAAATAATCGTATATATCACGTTTAAAATATATTATCATTAATTAAAGACTCTTAAGACTTGTTTTTAAGTGGTTGCCCCGTGATTTATAAACTTATGCATTTAGGAATTAAACTTATTAAGATCGTACTTAACAAGACGTGTGATGCATCCTTGTATGTGAACATACATACACACGGGCATTTAACCTTATCAAAATCATATGTGTTACTGTGGTATACATACCATATGCATCCTTTTGCCCTTGGATCTTTCATAAGTTAACGGGATTTCAACCACTCATATGATAGTGAACCATGCTGCAACTTAATAGAACTAAATTTATAGTTAGTATTTTAATTTTCACATAATTAAATTTAGCTGGCTGAATAATACATGATCATAAATCAATAGAATAATACCTTCTTACCGTGTTTAAAACCAAAAAAAGGAGAAGAAAGAAGAAAGAAAATTGGACTTCTACAATACACAATATTCAACAACTAGACGTATGTGAACTTTCATGTCCATGCGAGGTTAACCATATATTCTAAATAAATGAATGCATACCTAAAGTATTGTTTTCACGTGTAAGTTATATTGCATCCCAATATACAATTTAGATTAAACTATTTTAAACTCTAGTTTTTAATCTATACCAAAAGAAATGATTCGAAAACCTTTTAGATTAAATCATTGTGAACTTTAGTTTTTTATATGTACCAAAATAATCAGTTTAAAAACCTTTTACCTTATACACATTAGGTAACGCATGTTGTATATAGCTTTTTTTTTTCTTTTTTTTTTCAAAATTAAAATCAACACGCTTAATACCCATCCATTAAATATTCAGTTTAAACATGTATATGAGCGGTAGAAATACCAAAAACTCACAATTACAGGATAAAGCTTAGGAAATGCAAGAGATGCTCATGCGGAAGACGACACTTTTTATGTTGTCACGTAGAGTGTGTAAAAGCTAATAGTTTCAAACATTAGTGTTTGACTTTTTTTTTCTTGTCATAAGCAATATATCCTAAGAATATGCTCTAAATTTATGGTTCAAATTAATTAAATAATTTAGCATTAACTTTAAACTTTGTTTAGTAAATCTAGGATATGGGATGATGAGCATATCTTAACAATAAATAAAAGACGACTTGAGACTAGAATATGCTCCATTATTTAAATAATATGAATATTATAAACATGTAAATATATTTGTCTTTATGTAGACATATAAAGATGTATATTATACCAATGCAAGACATGGTCCATGAGCCTTCAACGAGCTTGTTTTAATAAATTTTTATACACACAATGGTACAGGATATTTTTAGACTAAATCAGTTATCTTATTTAAGGCCTATAGTTGCATTTACGAGAATTTTTATAAAAGAGTCAATTCCTGAAAAATATTTTATATTTAACTTGTATTTATTATAAAGTTTATTCTATATATATATATATCGTAAAGGGTCTTAAAATTCAAGGTTTTTCAATAGCAAGGTAAAAATCATAATTTATATAATGAAGTAGTAATATATTTATATTAACAATTAATCATCAGTAATTAATAAGACTATCACTTATATAGGTACGTATACACAACTTTGAAAAAAATTTATTTACATATGCTTGTACATATATAGTTGATTGTATGTTTCAAAATAGGGGTATGTTAACATAAACAATTAATAATTATCAAGTATATTGGATATTGAGATATTAACAAATGGTTAAATGAAAAATGTAAATGTAAAATGAACCTTCTGGATAGTGTGAGTGTGTACCTACGTGTTTATGCAGCAGCGTATGTAAAATAAATACATTAAATGTAGATGCACATATCCCCAAGAGTAATAGTATAAAATTGAGGTTTTCATTGTGTTTTTCTGCTTCTCTTATTAAAGAACGTCTTGAACGGCCACGTGTCCAGCCACGTCACCACATTTATATACCCAAAGCCCTAATTATTTTCCTATTCTGTTCTCAAGGGATTCCTAGCTATGGCAGCGCTCATGAGAGCTTTTCTCCCCTCTTTATGGCTGTTCTCGTTCTCCCGACAACTTGTAAGTCTCTCCCTCTCTATCTCTCTCTCACGCACACAAATCTGTGATTGTTTCCCCTTTTTTATACCCTTAATACCAATCAGTATTTTTTTATCTAGATAGAAAATTTTAAATTTATTTTTGAATCGAATTCTAAAATATTTAATTATTAGAAGAGTCATTGAGAAAAATGTAGTTTTTATTTCTTATTTGTTTATGTGTTGATTTAAGACTTTTATGTGTGAACATTAGTTTAATCTTGGGTATCTATCTTTCATATGTACACGCATACATGTCAGCTGAACATAGTAAGACTTATTGAATTACTCTGTGTATGTATTGTCTATATATACACGTGAGTACCAAATCAATGGTCCATATCTTATTACAGAGATCCTATGGCTGTTAATATACTCACATGTTACCTCAACAGATTGTTTCCAAGCATCCCACTATAGAGAAGCACTCTCAAAATCGATTCTATATTATGAAGCCCAACGATCCGGTAGTTTGCCACCCAACCAGCGGGTCAGATGGCGTGGGGACTCTGCTCTAGAGGATGGCAGTGATGGACATGTATGTATCTATATTATGTATATATAGAGAGAGACTTTACATATATTGTCCATGCATTTCACACACACATGCATGCTTTTAAGAACAAACACATGCTCACACATGTTTGACTACTCAGGTTGATCTAGTAGGGGGCTACTACGACGCTGGAGACAATGTCAAATTTGGGTTCCCTATGGCCTTCACAATCACTATGCTCTCATGGAGTTTTATAGAGTATAGGCACGCGATTGCTCGTGCCGATGAGCTCGACAATCTCAAGGAAGCAATACGTTGGGGCACAGACTACTTCCTTAAGGCTCATACTGGTCCTACAGAACTATGGGTGCAGGTAAATAATCTAAAGCATATTTATAATTGTTATTTATTATTATATATGCATAACTTAGAGTTGATCTTTTAAGGTGGGAAATCCGATCAAGGATCACGATTGTTGGCAGCGACCCGAAGACATGCAGCCACCGAGAGAGGCTTATCTTGTTAACGAAAAGTCACCTGGTACAGAGATTGTAGCGGAGACAGCAGCAGCATTTGCAGCTTCCTCTCTAGTGTTCAGAGACTCAGACCCAGTTTATGCGAAGAGGTTATTGCGTTCTGCTATTCAGGTTCTCTCTCTCCACCCTTTTTGTATCTTTAGGTTTTAGGTATCTATGTGTAGATGTAGGTGTACATGTTCTCCGTACATGCTTGTGTGTTCAATAGAAGTCTTGTGTGTATGTATTTCTATACATATCTATTATCTACATTTATAAACGTTTGTGTATGACATAGTTTATGTGCACTTGTCTATGTCTTGTTATGCACGTGTGTGTGTGCACATCTCCTCCACCTCCCTCTCAATTAATATATTTTCAATAAAGATAGACATTATAATGTGTACTTATATGTGTGTGTACATGTGCATGTTGACATTCATACATATAGTATGCATGTGTATATGAGCGTCTCTTTTGTTATGTAATTTATGTATATTATTAAGAGTCATAGGTATATACAAATGTTGTGTTGTGTATTTATAAATTATATATGTATACATGTGAATATGCTATGTGCACGTGTATGTTCTTGCATGTTGTGTGCACACACGTGCGTGTGTGGTTAACTTATGCATTCACAATATATTTATTAGACCCTTATTATACCAAATTTAAATTTAACTTCATATTATATACTTCCAAATTTATATAATGTACATAACAGAAGTTGGATGTAAATATGCATATATATTAATCTTTATCACTTTGTCTTTAAATATCTAAAGCTACCCAATATAAATACAATGTAAACAATAAATCCCTCTACATGTCATGTGTATGATATGTGTTTGCATGTGTGTAAAGGTTTGTGTTTCACATGAACGCCTATGTGTATATGTGTGTCTCTATCTGCATAGGTGTTTGTGTGTTTATGTACATATATATGTCACATACAGCTCAAGTACATGAGAATGGTGTGTACATGGGCCTTTCTTTTCGTGAACTTTTATACTTTTGTATATAGTAATAAATAACATTCTAATTTACTTTCTTACAGCTATTCAAGTTTGCTAATACATTCCATATATCGTCGCTTGCTGAATGCCCATTTTACTGCTCCAAATCAGGATATAATGTAAGTATATCATTTTAATACTAGTTACTCTATAACATAAGTTTAATCTATATACATACGGTAGCAAGTCTAATTTAGTCTTGCAACATGCTTATGAGTTTTGACTTAGGACGAGCTTTTATGGGCTGCTGCATGGTTGTACAAAGCCACTGGGAGAACCAAGTACTTCAAGCATGTAGTCCACAACAAGACACTCACCATGCCTGTTAGTGAGTTCAGTTGGGAGAACAAGCATGCAGGTGTTCAAGTGCTACTTTCTACAGTAAGTTTTAGCAATTAAGATATACACTTTAAGATACTAATGAAATTGTAGGTCTATCTCAAGGTGAACTACCATGGTTTGAGGCGGTATAACGATTATGCTCAGGCATTCTTATGCTGGAATCTTCCAAACACATCCAAAACCGTTATCAACAGAACTCCAGGTATGACAATGTGTGCATGCATGTGTGTGTATGTATATATAATATATATATGCATATGTACAGTTTTAGTCGCATATATGTGTGTGTGTGTGTAGAACATGGTGTTAGGATATAAGGTTTTCTTATAGTACGGGCTATAGCTAATGTGTGTCTTAGTGCAGTACATAATTAGTGTTGAAGTACTTTTAGCATTGCATATATGTTTTGGAGTGCTACATAATAGTCAATAGATTTTGTATGTATTGAATATTTATTATTATATTTATCTCATGGTTTTATGTAGGTGGATTGGTCTTTGTGAGGAATGGGAACAACATCCAATACTCCATAAATGCAGCATTCCTTGCATCCGTTTATGCAGACCACCTAGATACAGGCGGGTTTTCATGTGGATCTAACTTGCTCACCTCTAAAGAGTTGACTGACTTTGCAACAAGTCAAGTCAATTATATACTAGGTGAGAACCCATTAAGGATGTCCTACATGGTTGGATTTGGAGATAGGTTTCCACAGCAAGCACACCATCGAGGAGCGTCTATCCCATCTATACATACACACCCTGAACCAATTGTGTGCGGTGATGGATTTCTAGAGTGGTTTGACATGGATGCACCAAACCCTAATGTCTTGACTGGTGCAATTGTTGGAGGGCCAGATGAAAATGATGAATTTAGTGATGTGAGATCTAATGCAGCTCAACTAGAACCTACTACCTACAACAACGCACCTTTTGTAGGGCTCGTTGCAAAGCTGGCATATAATGGATATCTCTAGTTTTTCGTCAAAGGTCGTTTAACACCAAATAGTGGATGGGTCCATCCAATATTTGATTACACATGGAGTAGTTCTATAGCTTTGGAATAGAGAGTTCAAGGGTTATAAAATATACCTTTATAGAGTAGTCTTCTTCTAATTTTGCTAATTAAGAACAAATGATGTTATGATTCAATAATTTATTATGGTTTCCTTGTTATTGAGTCGTTCCACAAAGATTCCATGGTGCATCAACATCCTTGCAAGACCATTTGTGCATCTACATCCACAACGCGCACACACATACACACATATTTCATACTATATACATAATTATGTCTGCTTACACTAGTTTTAAGCCTATATACATGATTGGGGTACATTATGTACATACGCATACATCATAGATACAAGCATAATATACATATATTCATATATTATACATATGCAATGTGTCATTATGTTTATACGGTGTATATGTGAGGTAAACACAACAGCTCCAATATGGACATGACAATCCATCTCAATTTCCACTATCCTAAAAACATGAATATAGTAAACCTGAAAATAGAGAGATAGTAATAAATAAAAATATATATGCGTGTTTCGTTATCCGAGGATGCGTCCCTTTACACATACCTCAATATGTATATTTAACTAGCTTAAAAGGACATTTTATTTAGAACATAAAACACACATACTAATTGTTATTTACACCATAATCACCATAAGTTTTCAGCTATCTACGTCTTGTTCTTGCATAAGCTGCATGCGAGTGAAAGCCATCTCAAACCATGTCTCATCCTTCTCATCCAAAACCCACGCACGCTCGACCTAATGACATGAACCCTGTTTCGGTACCTATATAGCTTTGATATTGGCTCGGTCACAATCGTGCACGTTATGATCGTGTACCAAGGCCGATTGTTGTGTACCCAAGCTGTTAACCAACCCATGGCCTCCATCTTGATGTATTTCAGCGTTTTACCATTCCAATCCTTCACATGCAGGAATTGACCTCTCCCCGCTTCGTCCACTAAACATATTTCTTCTCAATACGGTTGTTCCTATCTCGTTGTGTAACCACATTACCATGGGGCTTCCGCTTGAGCTTGTGCATTTGGGCTTTCACCTTTTGAAAGCACGTTTTTGCCTTCATCGGAGAGGTTGCTGCAAAAGCAAACACCATAATTGTGTAAGACATGTGTGTGCATGTATACATCCACGCTGCAAGTATCCTTATTACCTCTGAAAACTGAACTCTAGAGGCGAGATCTAGTAACCACAATAGAGCTCCTTAGCGTTTTTCTACAAAAAACACATAGCATGGCTATATGACCGGAACCCAAGTACGGAAAAGCCTTGTCCTGCAACCTAAGAAATCTAATCGAAAATCCATATAAAACCCAATGCGAATTGGACAAAGCGATTGATGGGTATGTTTAGTAGTAGTAAGTGACACTGTGTGTGAGAGAGAGGGGGGAGGGAGATAAGGGTGTGGGGACGAGGGCTTTGAAGCAGAGTGTGTGCCGTTGTGAGAGTGCGAGTAAGGGAAGTAAAGCCAAGAAAGAGAAGAGGGGATTGAAGCAGAGTGGGTCGATGTGAGAGTGGGATTAAGGGAAGTGAAGCCAAGAGAGAGAAGGGGGACACGACGGCTTTGAATCAGAGTGTGCCGATGTGAAGTGGAATGAAGCCAAGAGAGAGAGGGGGATGAGGGCTTTGAAGCAGAGACAATGGGTTGTGTGAGAGTGAAAGTAACAGCAAAAGATGGGGAGAATCTAATGGCGCCTAGCGAGAGAAAAGAATTACTAGGAGTAAAACAAAGTACCCCTTCATTGACGAAACAATCGCTCCCATGTAGAAGGAAATGCTCTAGACCTACTTGTCCATGTAAATGCATGGGAACGCGTGTGAGCCACGTTGGCACATGATAATTGTCCACGTGTATAAAAGTATTGATTTATGTGCCTTGTAACAAATTAAATTACCATTTGAATTAAGACTTCACATTAAAGAGAATAATATATTTTTTATAATTTTAAAATAATTCTATTGCAGTTAATAAAAGGCATAAAATTCATTCTAGCATTCAATTTATGTCACAAGCAAACCATTTTATAGTTTTCCTTAAGAAAATAAAAATAAAAAAGCTAAAATATTAACGTAATTATATATATAAACATGAATAGGGTTTTCACTGGACACAAGAGGGAAAAGTTTTTATAAGTTAAATTAAAAAATTATAATAATAAATTTAAGTACCTTTGTTATTCTGGCAAAACATTTAAATTATCTTATAAATTAATTTAATTGTTAATGATTTTTTGAGTTTGTTTTTTGTTAGCAGAAAATAACTTGACATTAGCATATATATTTTAATTGTATGGATTATAAACTTATAGAGATTATATTTTTTATTTATAATCTATATACTATATAGTTTTTATTTGTATATTTTAAATTTTATATTATAACCACTAGTAATTGATATTGTATACATGCATAAACTATATACACTTATAAATATATTTTAGTTTTAATTTATATTATAATATTAGTATAAATTAAAAAAACATAGTAAAAATTTGCGAAGGATTTTGTATCAATCCCACTTAGAATTTATTAAATTTTGTGATAAAATAATTCTTATTGAATTTATTATTCCATAATCTATAATTTGTGTTATTTATTATTTTTGTTTTGTACTAATCTATTTTTATTTGTTCAATCTTAAATACATACATATTAAGTTAAATTGTTAATGTCATTAACCTGCAGAATATATATATTCCTTAAAAATATGTTCTTTAAATCTTATTAAAACATGAACTTATTTTAATGGACGCTATTTAAAACTCAAGATTTAACATGGAGTATCAGATCTTCTACAAATTCTACTTCCCGGTCGGAATAAATGTAAATTTTACACAATATCATACCCATAACCATAGTAGCATTGTACACGCCTTAATGTATTAAAACCCTCTAAAATGGGTAGCAATTTTAATTATTTAACATTTATTAATAATTAATTAATTTTTTAATTTTCATCAATTATATTTGACTAATCATTTTATCATTCTATTCCCAATTTAGTTTGAAGATTGGTACAAGACCTTTAAGTTTTCAAAGAGTTTTCGAAATTGTTTCTGTTTACTCACCTGTAAAAGTACACACACACACACATATATATATATATATATATTTTATACATAATATTATGATATCTATAACGACCTACCTAAATTTTGGGAGCTTCACCACGGACATCCTTTTTTAGGAATAGAAGACAAAATTGAGCTTGTATCAATCAAACACTAAAAGGAAAACAGAATATGTTATATTTATCAAATTCAACTTAAAAAGTAAAGACCAAATGAACCGGTGCCAAGTGACCCATTGATGATACTCCCGAAAGAAAGACAAAGGGGTCACCAACTTATTTGCACAAGGACCCTCCTTTACTTATGTGATTCTTCATTTCCTAGAAGATTCACCATACAATATCAAAACTTTCCATTGCAGCATACGGAAAGGAAAAGGTCAGCCCAAAGTTAAAAGTGTAGCATACTATACTCCAAAACTTTCGGCAAGAAAAAACCATGGTTTTGTCATAACTTTACCACCATTTTCTACAAAAGTGTGACTTAGGGTTTCAATTACTAGGTGTCAGAGTTTTAACCCAAAGGGCCAACACATGGCTGCCAAGTGGCCCTTCGACGTCATCACCCTGTGTGAGCAACGCTAAGTCTTCCAAGATAACCTTAAGAGTCTGACTCAGGGGCCCAATTAGGCAAAAGACTTAGAGTCCTACCCTAAGTCCCCTAGAATGACCATCCCTTGAACCCTAGAGAATAACCCGAGTAGACTTTAGGATCCTGTCCTAGTTAAACCTAGACATGCTCATGCCCTAACCCCACAAAGGAGATGTGTCTCACACATAACCCCGTGATAGAGCTAAGGCATCGTCACTTACCCCTTGAGGAATCACCCTCATCCGAGAGTACAACCCCTTTAGAGCGACAAGGGTACCCTGAACCACGACTAACCCCTAAGGTTTGAGTGACCAAGTCATACCCTAGACCTAGGGCTAGTACTTAGTGAGGACACGAGTGTGCGCCATAGGTGGACACGAGTGTTCTGCTAAGCAAATTTCCTAAGGCTAGGCTTGGATAACCCTAAGTACATGACCTTGCAAGTGCTTCACAAAAGGCTCTTGCTAACAAGCTTAGGTTGTTTAACCCCTAGATTCCAAGGAGAACACTCCCCTAGCCAAGTGTGCCTAAGCACACCTAGTTACAAGACCTAACCTCCCTTGAGCAAATGCCAAAGCTTAGCACCCTAGCACAAGCACAAGCATGCTTGTTTGTCAGAGTATCCAACCCCTTGGTGACAAGCCCATGACACAACCCCAAAGGGCATGCCTCAGGCATTGTATCTTGTGACTTTTAACCCAGTGTCACATCTCCATATGACAATGCCTTCCACGATGTGGGCTATCATGCCATAGCCCTTAGATTCGAGAGTTGCACTAAGTACCACCAACGTGGCCCTTAAATGCCAACTCTAGAACCCCTTAGTGAACCCTCAGGAATTGGTAATGTGAACCTGTCAAACAAGGTCCCACACTCACAACCGGTCAAGGACACGGATGTGCCTTGCTTGGCTATGAGTGCTACACCTAGCTTGACGTGGAGGAGGAGGCTAAAGACAAGCCACAACCTCTGCCTCTTGGAACGTACATCCCGACAAGACCTCCCAGGCATGGATTCGTTAACGTTAAGGATAAGCTACCCCGAAGGTGGAACATACCCCTATCATCTGGAAGTTAGGGCGGCACAATAGAGGGTTGTACCTTAACGACACAAGCTAAAGTTTGCACCGGCAGAAGAGCAACGAACTCATTCATGAACCCAGGAGCTCTCCTACATATACTCTACCTTATTTATGTGACGGAGCCCCCCCCCCCTCTTTTCCTGTATGTGTAAGTGGGCTGGCACTAAATGCCAGCCCCTTATTAATGAGATGAGTTTGCACACTAACCCCTACCCCTAAACCCTACCCAAGGGGGGTGGGGGTTTTAGGGCGTGGGTTAGGGCAACCCTAGGGTTAGGTCAACCCTAGGGGTGTTCCTAACCCTATTTAACATGCCAAACTCATCTTAACTAGGACGTCAAAATTGAGGGTGGGTTTTCTAGAAGATAAGTGCTACCTTCGCTTAGAGTTTCTCACGACATCTAAAGATAGTCGGCCGGATTACCCCTAAACACCTAAGTGCACTAAGCGGGGTTGTTTCTCACTACATTTAGGGTCCATAACATAGTACAGTAGATAACAGCAGTCAATGTCCAAAGTAAAGGGCTGAGTCATAGTAAAAACTATGACACACCCCACCTTTGAAAATGTCAACGTCCTCGTTTGACGTCCAACTCCAAGACTAGATAATGTTAGAAAAAATTAACCAAAACTAACATATTACTCTATGTGGAGTCAGCCAAAAGTTCACATAAGTTTTATTAGCCCCCTTGCATTACGCGAAACCAAGTACTTCAGAACCGTCGTTCACTGAGTCGTAAAACCCAGATGTCGGAGGCACCACCTACGACATGAAGTCACTTGGAACCTTTTGCACATCTGCAAAGTCTGTCACTCGACGCACACAACACTGGTTAATTTCTTTACTTAATTAGAATTTATATTGGAGGCCTCTAGTTAGTGTTGTTGCCAGCCCCTTGGTTAATAACAAATAAAGACTTGCTTTATTCCTTAATATCAAACGCTATTAACGACCCTGTCGTCTTAGCACACAACAAGCACTTTGACGTCCATCTCAAGTGCTTAACCAAATGCCTTCATGTTTCTTCAATTGTTCCACATTTCCACATGTCACGGTATTATAGCCTCACTGTTTTGTATCCCTTGGTGTTTCTCATTACCCCTTTATGTAAGGTTTGCTACTGTACCTATCCCTTGTTAGTATATAGTTACATTCAGACTAGGTATGAGACTTTATCGGAATCAAGTTCTTTTCCAATACTAAAGTACTATTCCTGAAACCTTGTTCTTTGTAGACATGTCAATTTGGCCAGAGGCGATCACAGAGGCGCATGGCCGTACACATGTATACAACAAGGTCATACCAATTGCCAATGCCATCCATTTTGTGTGTTCATTAACATAATTTATTCCTGATAGGAATCAATTGAGTCAAATCTACAACCAAGTGTGATAGCTCTACCATTCGTCTTTCGCAATCTAACTTGTACTCTTTCATAACACCGACCAGTTCAAGACCAGATAAGCTAACATACCTTTCTTAGAAACTATGTGGAAACTAGGAAATTCAACCCATATATGGAATCTAGCATATTCATCCAAGCATATGATGATCTCATCTATGCATGGCTGACCGTTGATTGCCTCAATGGCCTAGATTGAATCCAAAATTAGATAGGCATTTAATTGACTTAGGCGGTGTGAGCCCTAGGAGCCAAGCTTCATGGCACCGGTAAGATTTTTTTCATTCCTATTTTTTGTTTTCTCACATTCCAATGCAGATGACTCGGCAAAAGAGGAAAGCAGTGGGTTTGGACATTATTTCTCCATTGAAGACATCTCCAAGAAGAAGGAAAATTGCACCTTGAGCAGATTTCCTTTCAATTGATGCACTAAATGCTCATTTAGATTGAGGTTGGTGTTTCACGGCGAGTTTCACAAGCTTCTATACAGCAACAAAAACCCATTGTAGTAGAAGATGATAGCTCAGAGGTATGTTCAAGCACTTGAAGTTCATTTAGTTTCTCTAAACTTGCAGAATATTGATGAGGACAATGCACGTTCAGCTTTCATTCCATCTAAGACTACAAATAGAGAGGTAATTTTTTTTCACATTTTGTTGAAGCTTGCTCTTCCATTACAGAAATGCAATGACTTCTCAACAAGAGAATGCTCTAGACAAGGACTTCTAGCTGAAGTGCTACCTAGAATGGTATGCTTTTTTACTTTGTGTTTGCCATTTTTTTTTTTGTAATTACTAAGATGTACTTTTAGGATGTCAAATGAGGTTTGAAACTTCTAGAGCATTCAAACCTTCACCAAGTCGAATGCTGGAGATGACAACTACAGCAAGGGTAATTTTTCTTGGTTTAAATGTAAATGGTCCAATAATTTTGTGTTTGTAGAATACATATGGATCATCTACGTTGCTAAGTGAAGCAGTTACCAAAATGGTGGATGACACTGCTAGAGTCAATAGCAAACGACGTACACATCTGAACAGTTCAACCTTGGCTGCTGTTAACTTGAAGTTGATTTCTCGTTGGTTTAGCGTGAGTGTGGCATGTGCTATTGTTGTGGACAAGAACCGTACCTATACTAAACACAAGAAGTTACTGCCAGTGGAGGTGAATGTTCTAGCAGATTTAAAATGGGGAGATGGTTATAAGTGTTTTGAAGAGTTCCCTCCTGGGATAGCTCAAAAAGCCGTTGCAGTCCAGCTACTTGCGAAGCTCAAGATAGATGAACAAGAGAAGCGGAGGCCAAAAGGTATTGGGTCAAGAGAGCCGGCATTAGTGTTCATCCACTGTCAGTTGGAGAGGCAAGCTACTTCCTTGCTGTGTATAGTCCGGACACACCAGTTCACCGAACAGGCTACATTACAAAGGACAGCCTTCAGTCATGCTATTATGGAAGGAAGAGCACCTAAACCTTGGCAGCAAAAGTTTTATTTTCAAACTGCTGAGCGTGAGCTTGTGTAGAAGGAAAGAAGACTTCAACATCCTCATCCCAAAAAGATTGTTAAGGAACCGCTAGAGATAGAAGTTGAGAATTATGCAACTTATGAGGATCCCAATGAGCTTGTGGAAGCATGTACTTGAGGAGGATGATCCAACCACTATCCACAAAGAAGTTGAGCTAGCGGAAGATGCAACTGAAGATTTCAACATGGAAAACAAAGACATTGATGAATTCTTCAACTTAGAGACGTCAACAACAAATGGAACACCTCTTAGTAAGTCAAAAGGTGCACTTATTTATATGTTTATTCTTACTATTTGCATGCATGCAGGTTCATGTTTTGGATCTTTAGAAGTTCCACAATGTAGTTTGTCAACTGCACATGGACTTCCTGAAGAGGCTACTCCTTCATTTCTTCTTAAGGAAGAATTGTCTCACCTCATGATCATGCTAATGAATTAGTGCCAAAGGCAGCTAGAGGTAATGTTCTTTTTTGTATAAGCAATTCCTCACTTCTATCAATGTGCAGGGATACTCTTTCCACCTTTTGATAACTTTGGCACCTCCATTTTGATATTGTGGAGGGCTTTTCTACAATTTCAAGCAGCATTTGTAATACTGGATAAAAACCACATCACACTTGCTATTGCTTATCATGAGAAGTACAACAACATGGAGTCTAGGTGGCTTGAGGCTTAGCAAAAGCTCAGAAAACAGGTGGAAAAGGAGAAGTTACAGTTGGAGAGTGAAACCCATGCAAAAGAAAAGGGAATTGCTAAAGGCTGCAGAAGAGATATTTGCGGATATGCATGACTTTATATTTGATGAAGTTATCATGAAGACATTCTCTCCACTATATAGGAAGGATGTTCCTGTGGCTCGGCAAGTGGTTTGTACTTTTTTTTTTCTTCAAGTTCATATTCTTCTAATATTGTATTTACTAGGTACTTGAAGATAGTGAGTACTTCTACTTTGATAGCTATTTTCATTCGGACATGTTTAAACAAATTCCAAGACCAGCATTCCAATATGGTTACAAGGGAAAAGGCATCATCGAACATGGCACCATTGACACAGGAGGTCCTAGTATACGTGTTTTTGCAGCAGCATGGGACCAAGCTTCGTCACATGTAAGTTGTTTTCTTTTTTTTTTCTTTTCTTTTTTTTTTTTGTTTTTCTAATAGTTGTACTTTATTATTTTCCAGTTGAGAGAATACTTTGGCCATAGTAAAAATGGGCATGTTTTGTCATAGTTTTTACTATGACTCGACCCTTTACTTTGGGGTTTGACTGTTGTTACTTACCGAGTTGTGTACGAACCCTAGATGTAGTAGGAAACAGGCCCGTTTAGTGCACTTGGGTATCTAGTGATGGTCCGGCCGGGTGTCATTAGGTATTTGCAGGAAACTCTAGGCAAGCTAGAACTTACCTTCTAGAAACTCTCCCCCGTTTGACGTTCCAGGTTAGGGTTCTTTGCAAATATAGCTTGTCAAAATAAGGGTTAGGGACACCCTAGGGTTGACCTAACCCTAGGGTTGCCCTAACCCCACGCCCTAATACCCCCCCCTAGGGGTTAGGTTTAGGGTTAGGTTAGGACAACCATTTTCTCTAAGGGCTGGCATTTCCGTGCCAGCCCACTTACTCATTTAGGTAAACAGGGGGGGGGGGTCCGTCACATAAATAAGGTAGAGTATATGTAGTGAGGCTTCCTGGGTTCAAAAGAGAGCTCGTTAACCTCCTACCGGTGCAAGCTAAGCTTGTGTCGTCAAGGTGCAACCCTCGTTGTGCCGCCCAAACTTCCACACGACAGGGGTACAACCCACCCTAGGGTTAGACTATCCTTATCGTTGGCAGGATCTTGCCTTTGAGAAGGGGCACGTCACTTCCAAGGAGTTAGTAGATTCCTTGGTCCGAAAACCTGCTCGCAAGCTCAAAGGCATTGCCCGAGTTCACGTTCCGCAAACTAGTGGTTGAGGCCTTGCTCCGGCCGCCTCAACCACGCCAAGCTAGGAACGACACCTAAAGCTCGGCTAGTCCGTGTATCCTGATTCACAAGGTGAGTCTCGTTCGTGGACTTAGTCAGTTAGGGTTTGAGTTCCTAAGGCTTGGGTTCCTAATACGGGTTACTTTACCAGATTCCGTGGGGTTTCCAGAGAGGGGATTCCAGGGTTGGCACCTGGCAAGCCGCCTTTGTGGCACCAGGTAAAAACTCTGACAATTGGTATCGGAGCAAGTTCTCTGCGGTCAGTAGGACTGCCTTAAGTCATAGGGTGTTTCAATGTTTAGATAACTCTAAATTCTTGATATACTCTATTGCTTTCGGTTGACATGTCTGTATTCTGCGCAGAGAGTTTGATCCTGTGAGTTGTCAAACTTCGGAGAACACTTGCTCAGTGAGTCGGCGTGAGATTCTAGGTATGTCCGAAAGTCTTATGCTAGTTTAAGCTGATGTGTGTGGGTGTACAACCTGTGCAGGGTGTTTCCAACTTCACATTGGGAATATTCCAAGCATATTCTCCGAGTGTTGAACTAGGGTTCAATACGATGAGCAAGAGAAAGCAACCAGAGCCTGAGGCAGAGAGGGCTGTCGCAGAGGCTCAAAATGAGGAGATGGATGAGGCTGATCCAGGTCGACCCCCTAGGTTAGCAACGACCTGGTTGGCGAGAAATAATGATGGATGCCCTAAACGAACTTCGAGGGGATGTTTGGGTTGAACGACCGAATCGATAATGTTGCCGTTCGGATTCCAACGAATACGGCAGTGCCAGATGTTCCGCAACCAGACACACGGAAAAAGAAGAAGAAGCATGACTCAGAGTCAGGTTCCTCTGAATCAGATTCTTCGACGGAAGTAGTGGTGGAGGTCCCAGTAAATTCAAACCGGTAAAGCCTTCGAGTTTCATGGGTTCAAAGGATTACAAGGTTTTGGATGACTGGTTGTATGATATGGAAAGCTATTTCGAGGCTGCTTCCGTGAGAAAGACAGAAAAGGTTGCATGTGCCAAGCAGTTTCTTAAAGAAGAAGCTAAGACTTGGTGGCGAATTGTTGAAGGTGAACGTGGATACCGAAACAGCTGGAAGCACATGAAAAAGGAGATCAAAAAGCAGTATATGCCGGATGATCTCGGTTTGCGATTGCGTGCTGACCTGGCACTTTGTCAACAGGGAGTTCGGGGAAGTCCTATGGACCACGTTTATCGATTCGAAAGTGTACGGCGATTGGTGCCAAATATGAGCGATGATGAAGCTCGAAGTTGCTTCATGGCTAGCTTGAATGAGAAGACGCGAAGAGAAATCTTAAGGTACAAGCCAACAAGCTATCGGGAATGTCAAGAGGCAGCTCAAAAGGTTGCTTATGGCATGTCGTTAGAAGACTTGTACAAAGGGGAGGAAGCAAAACCTAAACCAAGGAGGTTTCCTCCAAAGTCTGGGTTCAGAAGGTTTGATAGGCGACCAGATCAATCGCCATCAATTCGAAGTGCAAGTCCCTTTGTCGGCAGTTCCAAGTTTTCGGACACATCAAGACCCACCGGATTTCGGAAACCATTGGCGTTACCACCTCCTCAGCAGCCAAAGGATCGGCTCCAAAGTCTGCTCCCCCGCGTTCCGCAGGCGGGGTCGTGAAATGTTATAATTGTAACAAGCCTGGTCATTTTGCTAAAGAGTGTCCGGCACCCTCACAACAATCAGGACATTTCAAGGCGATGGTAGAAGAGGAAGTTGCTGAACCAGAAACGCTTGAAGATCCGGAAGATGAGTCAGAAGAGGTAATGTTGTGCCAGACACAACCTGCCTTATTCGCTATTCAAGACAAAACTGACCCTTTGCTATATTTGACAGGAAGGATACGAGGGGACCGAGTCCGAATGATGATCGATACTGGAGCAACATACAACTTCATATCGACTAGTCTAGCTCGTCGATTGAATTTGGATGTAATAAAGATGTGTGAAATAAAGATCAATTTTGGCAAAGGTTCTCAAAATACTAATAATATAGCAAGGGCAGTTCCTGTCCAAATCAAAGATTGGAAGGCTAAGCTAGACTTAGTTGTCTTGAATATGACGGGGTTTGACTTTTTTGGGTATGGAATGGTTCCATAAACATGTAATCGAAATGAGGGGTTCCGGAGATAATCGAATCACGCTTGCAGCAGATAAAGAGACATTAGAAAACACGCTCAAATGGAAACGCTAACTGATAAGGATTGGAATCCTATGTTCCTTACCTTAACTCAGTTGCGTAAGGCAGTTAGACATCGGGAACGTGTGTTTCTTGCAATGGTTTTGGATACTGGTGAAGTCAAAATAGGAGATGGTCAAGAATCTGTTCCGAACCTATTTTGGAAGTCTTGAACATGTTTAGGATGTGTTGCCAGAAGACTTTGCCGCCTGAGTTACCTCCACGTCGAGCTGTGGACCACAGATAGAGATTTTGCCAGGTTCGTCTCCACCGGCAAGAGCCCCATATCGGTTGAATCCTCAAGAGTTAGTAGAATTGAAGAGACAGCTGACAGAATTGATTGGTCGAGGACACATTCGACCTAGTCGATCGCCATATGGTGCACCTATCTTGTTTGTAATGAAAAAGGATGGTACGATGCGAATGTGTGTGGACTATCGAGCTGAACGCGATAACTATCAAAAATAAGTATCCTCTTCCAGAGTGGACGACTTATTTGATAGCTATCAAAAGCAAAGTATTTTCAAGAATAGACTTGAGATCGGGGTACCATCAGATTCGGGTAGCAGAGAATGACATTGAGAAGACCGCTTTTCGAACGCGTTATGGATCATTTGAGTTTCTAGTCTTGCCATTCGGGTTGTGCAATGCTCCAGCAACTTTTTGCACAATGATGGATGATGTGTTTAGAGACTACTATCTAGACGAGTTCGTAGTGGTGTATATTGATGACATTCTGATTTTCAGTTCGACAATTGAAGAACATGTGGAACACTTAGAAAAAGTGTTTCAGAGGTTGAGAGAGAACCAGTTGTATGCTAAAGAAAGCAAGTGCGCATTTGGTCAAACCAAGATAGATTTCTTGGGACACTTGATCTCAGGTGGGGAGGTTGCCATGGACCCAAAGAAAATTCAAGCTATTACTGAGTGGATGACTTTAAAAGACGTGCATGAAGTTAGATCATTTCTTGGTCTGACAGGGTATTACCGAAGATTCATAAAGGGTTACTCGGAAATAGCGGCCCCATTGACAGATCTTACGAAACATTCCATGGCATTGGACTCCAGAGTGCCAACGTGCATTCGTCAAACTCAAAGAGGCTATCTCTTCTGAGCCAGTTTTGCAGTTGCCCATCTTTGAAGATCCCTTTGAAGTAGAATGTGACGCTTCCGACTTTGCAATTGGTGGTGTATTGCAACAGAAAGGACATCCAGTGTCCTTTTTCTCGAAGAAGTTAGATGCCGCGCAAACTCGATGGCCTACTCACGAAAAGGAGATGTATGCTATTGTTGCTTCCTTGGAGTATTGGCGTCATTATCTTCCAAGTCATGGCACTGTGGTTTGGACAGATAGTGTAACTCTAAGGTATTTTGAAACGCAGCCGAGCTATCGCCAAAGTATGCCAGATGGCAGCAGAAGTTGTCACGGTTCCAGCCTGAAATCAGACATAAGGCGGGAAAAGGACAATGTGGTAGCTGATGCACTCAGTAGGAAAGGGTCATCTTCGTGTTATGTCAGCACCGTGTCAACTTTGGTGGATGAATTTGTGACGGCGTATCCTCAGGACAAGTTTGCTAAGGAGGCTTTGAGCCTGGTGGCAAAGAGGAAACAAGTTCATCAGTTACGAAGAGATGGTAATATTCCAGCAGGAATAGAAAGTCGAATGGATGCACTCAAACAGGCGCATTTTGCGGTACGAGATGGAGTTCTTTATTATAAAGAAAAGAGACTCTATGTTCCAGAAGGGACATGGAGGGAGAGGCTTGTTAAGAGAGCATCACGACGTTCCTTTGGCAGGACATGGTGGAAGGCATAAGACGTTGGCTTTGTTGAAACAGGGATTCTATTGGCCGGGTATGATAGATGATGTTGCCAAGTATGTCAAGACATGCCCCACATGTCAACAAGTAAAGAGCCGATCGCAAAAACGAGCTGGGAAGTTGCAGTGTATACCGATTCCAGAGCGGCCATTTCAAAGTGTTACTTTGGACTTTATCATGGGATTGCCAAAATCTTGTGGTTTTAACGCTCATGGTGGTAGTCGATCGGTTTTCAAAGGTTGCTCATTTCATTCCAACTGTAGAGACAGTGAATGCAATTCAAGCAGCAAGTTGTTCTTCCACGAAGTCATAAGAGTGCGCGGGCTACCGGAAACGATGATCTCAGATCGGGATCCTCGATTTACGGGCAAGTTTTGGGGAACGTTGTTTAAGCAGTTTGGTACGATGCTCAAGTTCAGTACGCTACCATCCGCAAACTGATGGTCAAACGAGAGAGTGAACCGACAAGTCGAGGACTATCTCAGATGCTATGTTCAAGGTGATCAACTTGATTGGGCTGAACACTTGGATATGGCTGAGATATGTTACAATAACTCGACACACACTGCAATCGGATGTAGCCCGATGGAAGTGTTAACTGGGAATAAGGGTGGTATTCCTCAGAGTATGGTGTTACCGAAAGACGATAGCAATCGAGTTCCATCTGTAGCAGAGTTCACGGGACAATTGTATCGAACATGGGAAGCTGCTCGTCAAGCGATGGCTGCAGCACAGGAAAGGTATCGTCAGCAGTACGATAAGCATCGACGGGATGTAGAGTATCAGGTTGGGGACATGGTATTGTTGAGTACCAAAACCTGAAGGTTCCAACAACTCTTTCGAAGAAGTTTCTATCGCACTACATAGGCCATACAAGGTGGTGAAGCAGTAGGGAAAGTGGCTTATGGGTTAGATCTTTCCTCCAGAGTTAGGAACAATACACAATGTGTTTCATGTCAACTTGCTCGAGCCATTCCACAAGGTGAGAAACATCCACATAGATATCATAGTTTGCGTCCGCCTCCAGAGTTAGTTGGTGAGGAGAAAGAATTTGAAGTTGAGGCGATATTAAAGGGGCGAAATATTCATGGACGGCAAAACGTAAACATGAATATCTTTTAAGTGGAAAGGGTACCGGCATGCGAGTCGACATGGGAACCATTGGAGAGTCTGCAGAACGCAATGGAGTTAGTGAATGAGTTTGAGGCGAGATCTCAAACTGATTAAGAAATAAAGTTTTTCTTATTAACCTAGGGGCCGACAGACAACCTTAACTAGAGGCCTCCAATATAAATTCTAGTTAACTTAAAGAAATTAACTAACTTGTTGTCTGTGTCAGGTGACAGTTTACAGACGTGCAAAAGGTCTCCAAATGACTTCTTGTCGCAGGTGGTGCCTCCGGCAGCTGAGTTCTTGCTTAGTGAATGACGGTTCTGAAGTATTTGGCTTCGCGTAATGCAAGGGGGTAATAAAACTTGTGAACTTTTTGCTGACTCCGCATAGAGTGATTAGCATTAGTTTTCAGTTAATTTTTCCTAACCTAATCTAGTCTTGGAGTTAGACGTCAACGAGGACGTTGACATTTCCAAGGCGGGGAGTGTGTCATAGTTTTTAATGACTCTTACTTTGGGTTTGACTATTGTTACTTACCGAGTTGTGTGACGAACCCTAGATGTAGTAGGAAACAGGCCTGTTTAGTGCACTTGGGAATCTAGTGATGGTCCGGCCGGGTGTCATTAGGTATTTGCAGGAAACTCTAGGCGAAGCTAGAACTTACCTTCTAGAAACTCTCCCCCGTTTTGACGTTCCAAGTTAGGGTTCTTTGCAAATTATAGCTTGTCAAAATAAGGGTTAGGGACACCCCTAGGGTTGACTTAACCCTAGGGTTGCCCTAACCCCACGTCCTGAACCCCCCCCTAGGGGTTAGGTTTAGGATTAGGTTAGGACAACCATTTTCTCTAAGGGCTGGCATTTCCGTGCTAGCCCACTTACTCACTTAGGGGGAGGGGGGGGGGGTCCGTCACATAAATAAGGTAGAGTATATGTAGTGAGGCTTCCTGGGTTCAAAAGAGAGCTCGTTAACCTCCTACCGATGCAAGCTAAGCTTGTGTCGTCAAGGTGCAACCCTTCGTTGTGCCGCTCAAACTTCCACACGACAGGGGTATAACCCCCCTAGGGTTAGACTATCCTTATCGTTGGCAGGATCTTGCCTTTGAGATAGGGGCACGTCACTTCCAAGGAGTTGGTCAGATTCCTTGGTTCGAAAACCTGCTCGCAAGCTCAAAGGCATTGCCCAAGTTCACGTTCTGCAAAACTAGTGGTTGAGGCCTTGCTCCGGCCGCCTCAACCACGCCAAGCTAGGAACGACACCTAAAGCTTAGTTAGTCCGTGTATCTTGATTCACAAGGTGAGTCTCGTTCGAGGACTTAGTCAACTAGGGTTTGACTTCCTAAGGCTTGGGTTCTAATACGGGTTACTTTACCAGGTTCCATGGGGTTTCCGAGAGGGGATTCTAGGGTTGGCACCTGGCAAGCCGCCTTTGTGGCACTAGGTAAAAACTCTGACATGTTTGGCATCCTCTTGTCATGGAAGATGAGGAGCTAGAAGAGGAAGCACATCGACAGGTAACATAAAAAGAGTTCTGTGATATATGAGCTTACATTATTTTTTAGTGCATAATTATCATGGGACAAATTATGTTCCACCTTGTGCGGCTGAAAGCCTATGTGCCTCGGAAAATGTACTTATGCTACCTTTCATTTGCTCGTGGACAATATGCCAGCAATTAATGATCCGAGGTTCAATCCAGGGGGCTGTTTTTGAACAAGACCTTGAAGCATCTGCACCTGACCTGTGGGAGCCATTGAACCATCTACGAACCTTCACAACTCATGAGGCTTAGCAAGCGGGAATTGAACATCTTCCAAATGTCAAAGCTTTGGAACCTTACACACTTTTGTGGATGCAGGAGAGACGTTCTTGGATGAGGTGAACAAAGTCATGAGGCATGTTGTTACAATCGGCTTTTCAAGGAGTGTAACATTATTGCAACTGCATTGCAAGATGGCTTTTGATTCACCATTAAGAATTTTGCACAAAATCCTGGAAGCACGAGGAAAGCAGAGCTTCATTCTGTCCTTGACAACATAGGAGTCGACTTCCTTGAACAGACGTTCTCTGCCTCATTTGGAGTTGAAGTTGAGCCACTACTACATGAGTGTGTCAACGTGAACCTCCCAAGAATGACTTATGAAATGTTCAAAACTGTTGTTCAAAAGATGACACCAAAGGAGTTGTGGCAGTTCTACAGGTTTGTGACTGATAGGAGCTACTTCAAAAAGAACATCAGTTTAAGCATCAAGTTTGAACTTGGAATTGTGAAGTCTGAAGAGTACCTTTCCGTGGGACGAACGTGTTCTAGGAGCTTGTGTATTCACAACACATACTCAAGCTTTAAAGTTCTCCAGAACAAGCTGCTTTTCTCTATTGCCTACAAGGACTATGGCTACGCCTGAACTAAGTCTATGTTTTTTTTCTGTCATTTTATTAATGAATCACTTCCTTTATATTTATTTCATGTTAATTGAAATTCAAGTCCTTAGATACTTCTAGCCAAACTTTAGGGCTCACTTTATAACCTAGTCTAACTTGGTGCTGTGCGTTTATATTGTTATATGCAAGATCATACATAGCATTGTTCTCTAATGAAGATGTGTCTTTAGAATTGGAGACAATGCTAAAGCTGAAATGAGATTACCTTCTCTTGCTCCTACCAAAGTTTCACCCAAGCTTCACCTAGACTTTGGACGTCTAGTACAAAGAGATGGTAAAGGAGTCCTCTTAAATATCAATTGAAGTTTTGTTTTTGAAAAACAATTTGCAGAATTAATATGTGCGTATGTGTATTCAGGTACATATTTTACATATATAAGTATTTATATGCATGTAAACTATATATTAGCATGTTATTAGTTAGAAAATTGACATTCTTGCTACACACACAACTTGCTTAAAACTACAGGTGTCGTTAATGCTTTTTACTCATGTATGTGTATGTATGTGTGTGAATGTTTATATTTGATGTATGTGTATATAATGTGTATGTATGTCAATGTATATATTAAAACAAGGAACCGTGTCTCTCTCTCTTTTTAACACAAATACAAGATTTCTCCTCCACTTCAATAGGGAAAACATTAGCAGTTTCAACCCTACTACTATCCTTGCTATTGTTTTTGTCACCATGACCACTCACACACACATGCATGGCGCATATATTAATATCATAAACCATGCTCCCTAGCCCTCCTATGAACCGACACTCCCATCTCCAACTTATGCAATCCTGCATCCCATTCTCCACGTATCCAAGTAACAAAGCTATCCAGGGATATAACATCTCGTACACTAGTCCATCAAAAAAATGATGAGCCTCTAGCATGTCCCTGCATTTTCTATACATATCGATGAATGTGCCCCCAAGGCTACTTCGTTGTCGAAGCCAAGTTCTCTTGCGCCTATCTATGAAGATAAACTCTGTGCAGGCACACTTCCATCCAAGCAAACTGCAGAATTTTGAATTTTCATACAAACTCATGCACACACGCATGCATGCACGCGCGTGCACACACACACACACAAGAGTATATATACCTGCACCACTCTCCACATGTTATTCCCACATAAAGCTGTCCATTTGCTGCATTTGCTGCACATAAATAATGAATCGCTACTAAGAGATGCCACGCTCATTACCATTACTTCCATAGATGCCATTCCTATCTATTTGTGCAAAGGATCCAGGAAACCTAAAACCTGCAATTTCAAACCACATTTTCGAGGGTTGAGATTGGTCTAGCCAATGAAATCAAACGGCTTGGATTTCAAACCTCATCTCTCGTATAAACATACTCCATGGCTACCTTGAAGCATCCTAAAGCTTTTACCACCCTATCTTGTTTCAGCAAGAGTGCTCCTAGACCTCAAAATGAGTCTTCACATGAACGAGTGTAAAGCTTCAAAGGCTCACTTTATAGCCTAGTGACTTGGTGTGTGAGTTAATTACAAGATCATGCATGGGATACTATTCGTAAAGCTTCCAGAAAAATATGTTGAATAGCTAGAGGCTGTGGCATGACATATACGTCAACTAACTTCTATATCTAATGACTTGTGATGTGAGTCTATACAAGATCATGCATAGGATACTGTTTGTAAACAACATAGGAGTTGCTTAGAAATAAAAATAAAGATAGAAATAAATGAAAGCTTTCCATATAAAGAAATAAAGCATATATTCATAAAGAACGGCACTATCATGTTGACAACATTTTTCCGGTGATCATCTCCACCTTCAAGTACTTGAGCGACATGATCTTGCAATGGTAAGTTCTGTTGGAATGCAGATGCACACTCCAAAGTCAGATCAAGATGTAACAAAAACAACACGTCCTCTCTTCAAACCTGTTTTGTTAGCTTTATATGCAGCATCTCGAACAATACGGAACTCCTGTTAGGATAGTGATTAGTTACATCAAATGACACTGAAAATGAGCTTACGTTTGGCAAGAAAGCACCTGGTTCATTATCATTCTGTTCATCCTCAATGACCATAATCTCCTTAGACGTTAAAGGAGGAATGACACTGTAATGAGGAAGTGTTAAACATTTATAGAAAAAAAAAATATGCTTACTTTGTTCTCCGCTCCTCGGGCTGGAATTCTTTCACAGGAACATGAGACTTACGATCATGTGTAGCCCGCACTATGTGATAGTTCCATGCACTGAATATACTCGTCAACAGCACTTTGGATCTCAGGCATCCAAGAAAGGCATAATGACTCCTTGTGCCAAGGATTTGAAATATCCAACAGTCCAACGTCCTCCATGAGGTTGACTAGGTACTTGTAGTACCAGAAAACCTTCTCAAATAAACCCGCCAAAACCGTTCTATTCTCTATAGTGGAAAAAAAAAAAAAAGTTTCCAAAAATGTTTAAAACAAATGACTTACCTGGTTTCGAGTTGATTTACCTCTTAGGAAGCATTGTTGATGACCCGGAAATGTGAGTTGCATATCTAGCTCAAAGAAGAGTGCTCACATGCAAAATCAGAGCGGATTCTCTTCGGCCGTCCAAATTGTCGAATTGCTTCAGCATAGACATTGTATATAGTTGCAGCACGTTTGTTCCAGACACCACACAACAAAGAAGGTAATGAGTACCACCATCAATAAATCCATGGACTCGCATCCCGTAGCCCTCCAACTTATCATAAGCTACAAAAAAAAACATATCAATAACTTAACAAACTAAGACAACTTACAATCCATATGCCACAATAGCATTGGCTCCATAATGTCATAAGTCCTTCGTACAATGACTCTTGTTTTCCTGCGTTCAGTTTTGGAAGGATCTATGGACTGTAATGCACGCCCCACTCTTTTCCTGGAAAAACATCTATGAAAATCACCAAAAAATATATATATAAAAATTCTTAACTCTGAAACGCGACAACCCTGAGATGCAAGTATACCCCTTTACAACCTTCACACCCCAGTTGCTTCCAAATCGATCTAGTGGAATAGCTTCTTGGATTGTTGACCAATTTGTTGCATGGTTAGTTATGAGAATTGACCCTTCCAACCCAACTTCCGAAGAGCAAAAGATAAATACTTAGGATTAGTCTAGCACCTATGCCAAATCCTTCATTAAGCAGCCAGGAGCCATCTGCATATCAAGCCCTAAATCAAATCCTCTAACCTATTGAAGTGGGTTCTTTCAAGGATTGCCGACTCCTTGTACCCTAGAATGAAACCCTAAATTTGGAACAAAAGCATACAAATGTACATGCATGACCATAAACATGTACATGTATGAAATGCTACATGCTGCTGCATTATGGCCATAAGGCATGGTTTAACTCTAATTAACATCGATCCCTAGTAATTGAAACCCTAAGTCACACTTTTGTAGAAAATGGTGATAAAGTTATGACAAAACCATGATTTTTTCTCGCCAAAAGTTTTAAAGTATAATATTGTAACACTTTTAACTTTGGGTTGACCTTTTCCTTTCCATAGCAGCAACACCAACTAAAGTTACGTTATTGACGCCAAGGTCAATCAGGGAAACATTGACAACGCTAATAGGTGTGTCCAACCTCACCACACACCCAACAACGGATTGCACGTCCATGGCCCCAACCTTGTTCTAGTACATCAGCAACAACAGCATCAACCTCCATCAGAGCAAGACCATCTCAATATAAAGTGAAAGTAGAGCAGACTGATCTAATTAATCTTAGTATAATATATAAAAAATTTAATAACAAGATATGTGCCTAAATAATCAATTTCCTGTAACCACTTCTTAAATCAAGGGAATTGATATTGCCACCAAACACTTTTGCTATTATTGCTACACCACCACAAGGTACACATTTGTTCTACGGTTACCCTACCCAAGTGACCTGCACCCACTACTTCCACAACTACAATATACTTAAACATAGATGCAATGTTTCCGAATTACAAACAACTTAGTCGAGCATGTCCATAACTACAACCTTAAAAGCGGTTTCATGTTCATTGTCAAATGGATAATAATGTTTGAGGCTGCATTGAGCTAGGCTCCGACCGTGGGGTACATTGAGTATAGGAAGCACATCAAGGTTAACCATGAGTGCTAGTACGATACCACCATGCATCTCATTGGTTGTTCCTGGACAACAAGTAGATGATGGCCATAAAGAATGACAACCACAACCATGTGTCATAGTTTTATTATGACTCCCTTTACTTTGGACGTTGACTATTGTTACCTACTATATTATGTTGATAAGCCCTAGGTGTAGAAGAAACAGGCCCGCTTAGTGCACTTGGATATCTAGTGATGGTCTGGCCGGGTGTCATTAGGTATTTGCAAGAAACTCTAGGCGAAGCTAGCACTTCCATCTAGAAAACTCTTACCTTGGTTTTATGTCCCGATTGGTTAATGCTAGTTCCGATGAGTTCAGCATGTCAGATATGTTTAGAAATATCCCTAGGTTTGACAAGTTAGGGTTTAGGGGTCGATGGATAACTCACCAAGTATATTCCCTTTGGGAATGAGATTCTGTGCCAGCCCACTTATGTAAATAGAAAAACAGGGGGGGAGGGGTGCTCTGTCACATAAATAAGGTAGTATATAGGAGTGAGGGTTTCTGGGTTTATGACGAAGCTCGTTACTCTTCTCCCAGTGCAAGCTCTAGCTTGTGTCGTCAAGGCACAACCCTCTGTTGTGCCGCCCTAACTTTTAATGACAAGGGTACGTCCCACCTTCGGGGTAACTCACCCTTAACGTTGACGAATTCATGCTTGTCGGAATGCACGTTCCAAGAGGCATAGGTTGAGGCTTGTCTCCAGCCTCCTCCTCCACATCAAGCTAGGTGTAGCACTCATGGCCAAGCAAGGCACATTCGTGTCCTTATCCAACTGTGGGCGTGGGATCATGTTTGACGGGTTCACATTACCTAGTTCCTAAGTGTTCACTAAGGCGTTCTAAGAGTTGGCATTTTAGGAGCCATGTTTGTGGCACTTGGTACAACTCTTGAATAAGGGCTATGGCATGATAGCCCACAACGGGAAGGCAGTGTCACATGGAGATGTGACACTGGGCTAAACGTCACATGATACAACACCTGAAGTACGCCCTTTGGGGTTATGTCATGGGCCTGTCACTAAGGGGTTGGATACTTTAACAAACAGCATACTTGTGCTTGCACTAGGGTGCTAAGCCTTGGGCATTTGCTCAAGGGAGGTTAGGTCTTGTAACTAGGTGTGCTTAGGCACACTGTGTCCTCCTTGGAATTCCAAGGGGAACAACCTAAGCTTTTAGCATGAGCCTTTTCGTGAAGCACTCGCAAGGTCATGTACTTAGGTTATCCAAACTAGCCTTAGGGAGTTTACTTAGTAAAATACTCATGTCGCCTACAGCGCACACTCGTGTCCTCACTAAGTACTAGCCTAGGTCTAGGTATGACTTGGCCACCTAAACCCTTAGGGGGTTAGTCGTGGTTCAGGGTACCCCTTGTCGCCCTAAAGGGGTTGTACTCCTGAATGAGGGTGATTCCTTAAGGGGTAAGTGACGATGCCTTAGCTCTCTCACGAGGGTATGTGAGACACATCTTCTTTGTGGGGTTAGGGCATGAGCATGTCTAGGTCTACTGGGACAGGATCCTAAGTCTACTCAGGTTATCCTCTAGGTCCAGGAGATGGTCATTCTAGGGGACTTAGGGTAGGACTCTAAATTTTTTGCTTAATTGGGCCCCTAAGTCAAATTTCTTAGGGTTATCTTGGAAGACTTAAGGTTGCTCACACATGGTGATGATGCCAAATGGCCACTTAGTAACCACGGTTGGCCCTTGTGTTAAAACTCTGACAACCACGTCCCCTCGTCAAACATGGCAAGCCACCCAAGCATTTGCAAGGGTGGAGCAACAAGTCAAGTATTGGCATTGGTGGGCGTAGCCCCATAGCACGATGTTGTACCACAAAGACCATGTGACTGATGTGGTGGCATTTGTGTGGTGTGATGGTGACTAGTGTGGTGGCAATAGCAAAGTGTGTGGTGACAATATCAATTCCCTAAATAAAATATTGAACTTAGCCTTGGCTTGTGACAATTCTTAGATTAGAAATAATTACTAGGTTCTTGAACAAAGCCCCTTAAATGTATTAAAAGTAAAACAACTGGTTACATATAGTGGGCGTACTCTGTACAGCCCTAGAGCAAAACTCTAACTCCTAACACTCCCTTGTTCTGCTCAGAATGTGTTCCCCCATGTCTAATGTTCTAAGAGCATTTATACCTTACTCTATACTACAAGTACAACTTTCTATTGCGACAAGACAATGCTTGATGAAGGTTTCTCAAACCAGAGGCTTTGTGAGTATATCTGTATGACATAGTTCTAACCTAGTGGGTTGACTACTTGGGTAAAGATTGTAGGATATGTGGGCAAAAAGACTCAGGCATAACTGGGTCATCACGATTAGGGACCCTTTCTTAAATACCAATTGGCTCTTTGCCTAGTTGGCATAAGGAGAGAGGGAAAGGCTCTAACATTTGGTATCAGAGTGGTTCCAGATTCTATTCTCATCAGGGGAGAAACATTGAGTAAAGTTTACACCACTAAGTTGGCACACTTGTCCTTATCTAACTAAACCCCTCGATCACATGTGCCTCTGAGCTGGGTGACACTGTAGGCATTTCCTCAATTGGATAGTACTCCATGTTGATCACTCTAAGCTGGGTGACACTGTAGGCATTTCCTCAATTGGCTGGGTGACACTGTAGGCATTTTCCTCAATTGGATAGTACTCCATGTTGATCACTCTAAGCTGGGTGACACTGTAGGCATTTCCTCAATTGGATAGTACTCCATGTTGATCACCCTTCAACCACTTAATCTTTGGTATAGTGATGATGCATGTTGATGTGCTTCGACCATTTGTGGAGAATCAGATTGTTGTAAGTGCAATGCTGCTGCAATTATCATTGTACACAATAGTTGCCTTTTCCTGTTCATATCCCAACTCCCCTAGAAACTATCGAAGCCAAATTGTCTTCCAAACTACAATAGATGTAGCCATGTCCTCTACCTCACATGAGGAGAGAGCAACACTTGTCTATTTGCAGCTATTCCCCTCCATGTAGCATGATAGAGAATCATGTTGTTGACCTCTTATTCTCGGGATCTCTAGCCCAATCGGAGTCTACAAAAGCTACCAAAGTCGCCTCCGAGTTGTTTGAGTCTAGTCCATAAAGTATTCCCATGTCCTATGTCCTTGGAGGTACATGATGATTCTCTTATTGCTAGCTAGTGGTCCTTTCCTGGGCTTTGCATGAATCTGCTTGCCACTCCAACTGCTACTATAATATATGGCATGCTGCTCACCATTAAGTACATTAAGCACCCCACAACATTTTTATAGAACATCCTTCATTTCCCCTTGCTCTTGGGTCGTTTCTAGTTCCATGCTCTTGGATAACCTAATGTTTATGGCTACAGGCATGTCCTTTTGAAGTAGCATTCTCCATCCCAAACCTTCGACACACTCTAGCACTGCTTTAGCTGATGAATGAGTATCCTCCTTTGTTTCTTTTCTTGAACCAATTCTAATATGAGGCAGGTCTAAATATTTTCAATCCGTCATTCCTAAAGGTTCGAGTGAGTGCTTGCTTCAGCCTATTCACCACTAAAATTATTCCAGTCATGATTAAATCATCAACATATACCACAACAATCATTATCTCCTACTCATCATACTTTGCATAGACATTCCATGTGGTGCACCTAATATATCCATGTCCCTTGAGAAAGTTGTCTATTCTATTTGTACCAAGCCCTCAGACTCTGCTTCAACCCATACAATGCCTTCTAAGCCGACAAATCAATGTTCACAACCTTTTTGCATAACCTTCAGGCTGTTGCATGTAAATTTCTTCCTCAAGCTCACCATTAAGAAATTTTTTTACATTCCATTGTGTACTTTCAAAATCCTCCTAAGCTGCAAAGCTAATACCACCGGATTAATGTCATTTTTGCCACTGGACTGAAAGTCTCATCATAATCAATCCCCTGCATTTTGTGAAGCTCTTACAACTAGCCTAGCTCTAAATTTGCTTACTTGTTCATCAACTATAGTTTTCACCTTGAACACCTATTTACAATTGATTGTCTTCCTCCCTAGTGGTAGTAATGTGAGCTCCCATGCTTTGATTAAAGCCATGGACTACATCTCTTCATCCATTGCTTTCTTCCAGTCACTTGGGTGCGGTCCTTCCATGGCTTCTTCACTATCATCGGTTCTAACAACTCTAAAACAAAAGCTTCAACTACGCAATTTTCTTCAAGGTCAACATGCCACCAACTCAAGCACTCCTCCTCAAGCTAAGCTTGCATGGCCAACACATGGGAAAACTTGGCCTTAGACTACATGTACTCCAACCATCTCTCTATTGGTTGGTGTGTCATTGGAATCTTCTTGTTAACACTTTCTCTGGAACTTCACTCCTGGTGGTTACATTTGACGATGACTTGGTTGCATTCGATGGTGACTCTGTTGGAAAACCCCTCAACTTCATGAAGATCCGACTATTGTTGTTGTTGTTGGGGTGTGTTTGGTATGGTCTATGCTTGGCATGGTTCGTGAGCAATGACATTTAAAGATCTAGACAAATTTGTGATTTGGTCTCATCTTGAAAAAGTCCCATAGCATCATCATGTTGATAAAAAATTCCTCTGCTCCCATGGCAACTTCATCAAATGTCACACTCCTGCTAACTATGTACTTCCACGTTCTTGCATCCATCAACCAGTATGCTTTTGCTTCCTAATTGTACCCCATGAAAATGCATCTTCTTACATGATCATCTATCCTCAACCTCTTCTCTATGGTACATTGCAAATTCTGGGCTTCCAAATATTCATAGGTGGTTGACATTTGGCTTTTTTCTGTCCAAACTCTTCAGTGTCCTTCCTTTAACTACTATAGTTGGTGCTCAGTTTTGAACATATGTGGCTTTTAATGGCATCTCCCCAAAATAGTCAAGACGCCCAACAAACTTCAACATGGAGTATGCAGATTCCCTCAATGTCTAGATTTTCCTCTCTACCACCCTGTTGGTGTGATGTTCATAAGCCACTACACTGCCAATTGTCTTTGCACCCTGCTTCATATAGAGTTTTTGAAATTCTGGGACACATACTTCTTTGCATTATCACACCTAAGAATTCCCAGTTCCAATCCAGTTTTTTCTCTACTACTTGCCTAAATTTTCCAAGCACCTGACTCTTGGTTGTGAGAAGATACACAAATTTTTCCTGGAATAGTCATCAACTAGTACCATAAAGTACTTCTCTCCTCCTGTTGTTGCAACTGCTACCATGCCACTGATGGTATGGACTAGTCCCAACAACCTTGTTGCTCTTTCCCCTGGCTCCTTGGATCGTGGCCTTTTGTGATGTTTTGCCATGATACAACCTTCACAAACTTCGAGCTTCTGACCTGGTTTTATTGTGAGACCATCCACCATCTGCTCATTCTTCAATCTTCTCAATCGTTCTTCCGAGATATGACCGAGTCGTTGATGCCATAACTCAAGTTCATTATCAACTGCTCAGCCACAAGTGCTTCAAACCACTGCTTTGATTGCTCCAATAATGTATACAGGAAACCTGAACGTATAGCCTTTGCAATGACTTCCTTGGTGTGATTCACCAAGAACGTTTCTCTACTGCATATGTATGAGTTCACCCCGACATCTGCTAGTCTTGAAAGAGACAGCAAATTCTTCCTTAGCTCAAACATAAAGAACTCTATGCAACACACGTTTTCCATCCAAGAAAGTCATCTGGATTTTCCCTTGTCCTGCCACCTTTAATCCGGAGGTGATACCATTCACAAACTTTTCTGCTGAGATTGGAGATAACTCAATAAACCAGTCGGCAATGTGTCATCAAGTGACCCCACAATCCATCACCCATGACCTTGTGGATGTCTCAGCTCCTAAAGCTTCCACCTCAGCTACAAGTACTTCTGGAGTGCACTGAACTTCTTCTTTAGTTAACTTCTCATCATCAATGGCTTTCCTCCATCTTGTCTCTAAGAAATCCCTCATCTGGATCATTTTGAGACATCTTCAGCCAATGTGTCCTCCTCATCTTGGACACTGAAGGTGCAACCTTGAGGTAAGCTCCTCCATTTTCATCCTCAAGCACTGCTATTTGAGCTTCTCCACCCACTCTTGTTCTTCATCCCAGTGTGAACTCAAGCCTGACTCTTCTTCTTCTGCACCCAAGCTATAGCATGTCTATTTGCCTTTTCCTCTACCACGACCTCCACATCTTCCTCTTCCTCTAGGCTAAAATGATGCTCGCTCCCCTATTTGACCTGCCTCCTCAACAAATTCTTTCTTCTTCTTATCCTCTATTACCTTAGTGTGACAATAACGAGCTATATGACCTGGTTGGGTGCATTTCTAACCATAAACTTTGTCATTATTTTGCCATTATGTTTCCTTTGCCACTAGAGCTATCTCTTCATTTTTTTGGGTCAATAGAGACGCTTAAAGAACTCCTCCTATCACCATATATGAGCACATCCTCCATGTTTGACATTCCATCATCTGCTTGATGGAGTCGTACGAATCTAGTAAGCTAGCCAAAATTGCCATGGTCAAATCTTCATCTCAAATTCTGTGCTGCAAAGCTACAAGTTGATCCGCCAATGCTTGCATTTTTCTGATGTGATCCTTAGGGTCTTCTCCTTCCCCCAACTTCACTTCAAAGAAAAACTACTAAAGCACAAGCTTTTGTGACATAGCTCACTACTTGAAGGTTCCTTTTAGGCACTCCCACCCTTCTTTAGCTGTTTTCATCAATCTAACTAAAGGAATTTGCCCATCCTTTAAGCTGAACATCATGGTGGTTTTGCCTTGTTGTCTTTCTTCATCCACACGAGTTTATTTGGGTTGTCTTCCACAAACATTTTCTTTTTCTCACAGCAAGTGCTGCTACTGGGTTCTTGCTTGTTTGAGACTAACTGGCTGTCCTCTTCTTCATCATTACCAAGTCTTGGTTTTGCTCCAAATACAACATCCCAAACCATCTCTCTCCTCTAGCATGCTTTGCATTTTTTAGAACCATACCATAGCATTTGATCGGTCAAACTTGTCGAAATCTTTCATATCCATCCTAAAGTTTGCCATGTTTGCATCCCAAAGAAAAAGAATGTGCAAAATAGTCACCTAATGCAATGCCTAGATCATGAACTCTTCTTGATCACTTTACTACCACCAAGATCCACTTGTGCCCCTTGCACAAGCCCAAGGCTTCACCTTAAAACCTGAAGGATGTTAGCTTTAAACCGATTCTCAATTCTTTGAGTTCTTGAACAAAGCCCCTTAAGTGTATTAAAATAAAACAATTGGTAGTGGTCATACTCTATATAGCCCTAGAGAAGAACTCTAACTCCTAACAGCTTGATCACATTTAAACCTTAGCTCTAGTATTAATCTTAAAATATATAAAAAGACTTTTAAAAAATTAAACAATTAAATATTTGTGTGTCAATATGTGTTCGAGATATGTTATAGAGAGAATGTAATCCATTATACTTTCATTTAGCATTACATAGTTCATATTAAATTATATTGAATTTATTATATTTGATTTATATTCATTAGTAAACATTGGCCATCACGTACCATCTTCCCTTTTGCAAAATACTTCTAGTTTAGGATGGGACTATTTAGATTATAATTATATCTATATAAAACTTATATATATGTTTTTTAAAATTTAATAACATTTATATATTAACATTCTATTAATACACCACATTAAAAAACTAATTTTATTAATTATTAATAATGTATGTACTTGTTTTTTACCTCAAGCTCTCCACCATTTTAGGGTTCTTCATTTTATGAGGACATCAGTAGCCCTTAACTTGTTTTCATACTCTCAAGTCTATTGTCCAAACTCTCTATAAACTTACCAAGATCTTTATTAACTTTCCTGTTAATAATGTGTATATATAGCTTACACACATACACAATGTATGAACGTTGTAACTAAAATGGAAATATCTATAGTCTCATTTTCTTAATAATTAACATTTTTTTAATATAAAGAAATATTTTTTAGACTAATATATGTTTAAAGAAAGAATAGTTTTTAAAATGTATATTTAAAATATTAATAATTAATATATAAGTATTAAATTAATTTTTTTTTTATATTTCCATTTTCATATATCATTCCCATTTTAGTTACAACGTTGTACATATAAATACATACACAATGTGCATATATGTTATTACTCCATAAGCTAACAATAACATTATTTCATTGATAATAAATCTGTTTTTACTTGATCTAATCATTTGTATAAATTTAATATTAATAACTACTGAAGTATATTTTTATAACATATACTACTTTTGCATTTGTGTAGGTACAATCTAAAATTTACATAACATAATTTACTTATTATATTAATAAAAAGATTAACAATGAGTTATAAGGATTGTAGCAATGATTTTCAAAGTAAATTTAAATAATTTTAATGTAACTTTATAAGTTTTAATAATTATTGATTCACAATGTGAGGTCCATGTGTACATATCATAATGAAATTTTGATAGCCATCAGATTGGTTTCAATTTGAACCACTTTTCCTATATATAATCTAGGGTTTTGGGCTAATATGGCATGCACATTCAAATTTCAAGATCTAAACAAAAAGGCATAAATTTGACGCTCCATATTATAGACAATTAGACATGCCCTCACCTTCACCAATATGAGAACTTCTATCTTTTTATATTTAAATTTCCATTATCTACATCTGTTCCATTCTTATAAATCTAGCTCTATTCTCTCTCTTTTTGTCCATGGATGTGCAACAGGCAAATCCTTTGTTTGTGAAACAATACCTCATGCAATTGTTATATGTATGCAGGTGCAACTAAGTAATTAAATTCAGTTAGTGGCAACATTCACGGCATGGTGCTACTTCTTATACTCATGCTTTGAATCCTCGAGTCCAACCGAATTTCTTCCATAAAATCTTAAGGATGATGTGTATCATTGGTTTGATCACTTCACAATGGTTGTCACATATCATTTTAGAAATGATACTCACTGTTTATGCGAGTTTCCTACTTGTTTTTAAGGGACGGTATTGCAGTGGTACAATGGTTTAGACATAACAACTTGTGAGAATTGGAGTACTCTTTCATCTTTAAATGTATATTTGGGCATGGTGATGACTATGATTAATTGCATCGTATTCTTTAGGAGCCATCGGGAGTTTGCTTTCATAGCCTCTTGCTTTTGTAAAGTTTAACATGTCGAAACAAATTAAGTTAGGCATGTTATGGTAACACTTTGTTAGGACTTTGTGGGGCTTATGCATGCACTGGCTCTAGTGACCCTTGAGGATGCTCTTCGCTAGCATAACGATTTGAAACATTACTTCTCCCACATGCAGCTTCATGTGCTCTAATTCCACTTTACATTGGGAATGGCCATGCTCTGATGGAGATTGACAAGATTGCACACATGTATCGGTGTTGTCTACATTCCCTCAATTGGCAACCTCCATTTCTAAGGTGGAGATCTTGGCATCAACAACGTCCAATTGAACTGTTGTAGTGATGTAGTGAATCTTTGGGAAATGAGGGTCCTTGTGCAAATAAGTTGATGACCCCTCTGCCTTTCTTTCAAGAGTATATTAAGGGGTTCACTCGCCATCAATTCATCATGTCTTTACTTTTAAACTCAATTTGATAACACAATGCGTCATGCTCATAACATGACACGATATGTTTCCTCTAGTATTGGTCAATACAAGCTTAAGTTTCTTAATTTGTTATCACATGTTGCCGTCTTCATTTACATTGTGTGGCGAAATAGTCTTCATTCTTTACGGTAGCAAACACACTCACGAAATGGGACTGACATAGCCATTTGTGTGGACAATCATGAGCTTGAGCTTTAATCTTTTGTAAGTGGTGCTAAGTCAATTGTCTATGTTGTGGGACCCGCGGATGTTACATACCCGATAGTACTTGTCCCCGCGTTAATTTTTCATGTGGATTGATTCACTTGCAATCATGCCAAGTGTGACTTTGAAGAGTCTCTCCCTTGTTTGACTCTCCCTATCTTTCTCCCTTTCTTCTTACTTTTATCACAACGAGCCACGGATGGTGGATTCTGCCATGAAAGCCAGAATTATAGTAACTTGGCTGTTGACAGGACTATCCACTTACAAAAACCACTATGTTAAGTTGATGCTAGTAGTGGCATTCAAGACTATGAAACATAGTGGTTTAGAAAGTGAAGACCATAGTGTAAATGAATGTGAAGATTTGACCATGATATACAATGTGATAGTAGAGTAGCTTCAAAAGTAGCAAGTAGTTGCACAACTCATGGTGTTTTTCATAATGGATTTGAATTGTACAATGTTATGAAATAAATAGTGGATATTTGAACACGAAATGGCAACATAAACATAATGGATATATCGTTTGAATTTCAAACATGAATATATACCATATTTCATAGAAAGGAACCAAAGTGGCTTTCATGGATGGAAAACTATACACCAAATTCTAAAGTCTACTGAGAGTGACAGTGTGGGTTTGCCAATTCTTGTTATCCCATACATGCCTTTCAACTTTAAGCACACCCTGGATATGGCTCGTTGTGCAACATGCTTAAGTGCAACAGAAAAGCGCATAGATGCAGTAATTGCAAAAACTTTGGCACCACTGATTTGTTGTGAGCAACTGCAAATGATTTGAGTGCCATCAAAGAAACTTTTTCTTTTGGCTGTTGTAGAAGTATGCTTCCAAATAGTTTGAAGATCTCAATGTCCAATTATTTAAACTTCTCCTCCCATTTTTAGGCAACTAGTACATAAACAATTCCTTAGTTCATGAAGTAGAAATGCTAGAAATACCATGTAGTCATGCTGGTTATTTTCATCTTCGTCTGTGTTGTTTTTCTCATTGGTGCTTACAAATTTCTCTTTGTCATCTAGCACAACATCTGCTATGTCCTTAGTGTCCATCTCAGAGTCACAATCCGATCGTGTCTAAATAAATCACTGGCAAACATAAACAAAATTTCAAGGATACAACACTATAAAAACAAACTACCTTTTGCGAATTTGGAATTGGTGTATTGCCTCTTAATCTCTTCTTAGACAAAGTGTTTTGTTTGTCAATGTTGCCCCACCTAAACTCCTCCTCATCCAAGTCAGAGTCACTTTCATCAGCATCTCCTAGCCTCTGAAAATAAGAGGCCAAATAAACACATCACATATGTATAATATTAAAACTTACCTTCTGTGAATTGGGTATCATCCTAGGATCAGTGTCTGTTTTTGGCCTACCTCGGGTTGAGTCCTATTTGTGAAATAAAACTTAGTATTACTTATAGCTTGATGAAGGAAAAAAAATAATTCAGTATGATTTAACCAACCTCTAAATCTGAATCAGAGTCACTTCTGTCTGTGTCTTCTGGCCTCTGAACAAATACAACAATATTAAGTTTCTAAGTTGTTGAAAAAATGTTTTGACCTTCTATGAGTTAGGTATTGAGAGAGCAGTGGCCTTTGTCCTGGCTTGCGTCGTTTTCTATTGGCTACATCAACTGTGTCTTGTCCAACCTGTTGTAATCCACAATAGTTATTTCAACATACTGAGAAAATTGTTTTACCTTCTCTAAATTTGCTTTGTTCTCTGTAACGGCCTTAGATTTGAGAATGTCTCCACATAGGGCGGCTTCTTCCTCTGAATCACTATCATGATTGTTTTGCTCAAAAGTATACATCCCTGGCCATCCATAAAAGTTATAAACACATGCAACTTCTTCTCTAAGTATGGATGCGGTTTCTGCATGAGCTAAGTGCAGCTCAATAAAGAACTCAACATCTGTTTCTTTCAGTTTTGCCCATATGCTTGCAATTCCACAAGTGTACAGTTCCATAAATAATCACGTTCCAATCGACCTTCCTCCCTAAAAGCTTGCTTCTTTCTGGTGATGTTTCTACGAAAGCTTACAAGCTTACGCCCAATTTTCTTCTCTGCATGCTCTCGAGTTTGCATTGAGCAGTTCACTCCATATAGTCGATCTATGATTTCTGTCCTTCGTGGAAGATATCTGCCAGCAAGCTTTCCCTTGAACCTTGCAGCCCAATAATTGGGGAATGCAGCTTTCACCTGCCAACGGAGTTCCTTTGCAGTGATAACTCGGCCAGCCTTCAAATCAGTCGAAGAAGATGAGACACTATGGCCCCACCCATGTGTTCAGTTTCACATCCAAACCATGGATGTGAACTTTGGTGCGACTACCATGAATGTGCACTTTAGCATTTGTGATGTTGATGGGATTGCACTTAGCATTTGCAGATGTTGATGGGATTCGCGAAGGAGCTTGGGTCTTCAATGATGATTGCACATACCTAACAATAGCGGCAGCTGTTCCTCGTGGTACACCCACATCAGACCAATCTCTTGTGCTCATCCCAGCAAGGCCCTCTCCATTGATCTTCTCCTTTGCAACTAGGGTATTGAAATCGACCCCAGCTGAACCAAACTTCGTGGATAGCAAGGCACCTACCTCTTCCAGCTTCAGGGATTCAAGATTCGTGTGTACAAATGTCGCCATCTATCGATTTGAGTGAAGTGAGGGCACAAATGGAATAAACTAAACCCACATTCACTAAAGAACAAAATGCTAAACCTAAAGGTACTTCTTAGCTTGAAATCCGTAAGTAAGCCCCGCCCACAACGCGGGAATCATTGTATAGAGATTAATGTGCCCGCCTGCCTTTAATGGAAGAACTTCACATTTTGCTTAAAACAAACTTCGTTAAGTTGATGTTTAGAACATGTTCATCAACGCAAAACATGACCAGGCGTAGAGAGTACATAATCAATGGGAAGCAGGTCACAAGGGGTGCCTGGCGATGGCACACACGAGAACAGTCAAACCGTGCAAAAAATCATGAAGATCCTTGTGGAGCCTTTGTCTGTCAATGTTCACAATGCTCTGAGCAGTTTGGGAGTGGAGGTAAACATTACAGCAAGTCAGGCTTCTATAATCACTTGCACACAAGATACAAGTCTAGGTTTAACACAAACATTATTGAAGGCAGTGAGCCTGATGAGAGCCATGAAGAAGTCTCTCATACTCAGCAAAATGTTTGTAACTTTGGGCTGATAATGGGGGCTTTGGAAAATGGAGATGACAGTTTTCATAAAGATCAACACCATGAAGATGAAGATGAGCTCGATGCTGTTGTGTTGACTCGGCTAATGAAGATGATCAAGAGCATATTTTGGCATTTGATGAACTTCCCGTCCCAAACCAACCTATTGCAGCACAGATGTTGAGGTTTTTATTTCATTATGTCATTTGTTTGATTATGGGCATGTCTCAGAGGCAGTGAGGACAAACATTTTGCAAGCAATGTTCGGCACAGGAGAAGCAACAATAGCCCATATCTTGTGCCCATCTTGGACTGGGAGGTGGGGCGACTTGAAGGTTCCACGATCTTCACGTGCCCTAGATCGCCTCTGCGCAACTTAGGTATGCCAAATCCAAGACGTCATGATTTCTAATTGCATAAAAACACTCCATCTTTTGCATTCAGCAGTTGTGATGAGCAGTGTGGGTGCGGGTAAGTCTCTAACATAGTGGTTTGTTAAATGCCTTGAATTGACACAACCAATTTGTGTTTTATGTAGGGTTCCCCTTCATCATTGTGCCACATGCAAAGAGGAATGCTCATTCTGTGGTGCAAGTATTAGCAGCTCAATATCCTTTTACTACATTCCCTTGGGTCCTCGACTCCTTTTACGATCCAAAGTAAAATCCATATACTGGGATGACCTTAGGCCTTGGAGAGCGCGAGATTCGTGGCAACATAGAGCATTGCACGAACCACCTGAACAAATTAATAAGATTTGGGAAGGTAGCAAATGGCGGTAGTATCAAGTGTTTTTTGATCCTGATCAAGAGTTTGAGCTTCCTATCAAGTGTTGCTTTTGCGAGGAATTCATACGTCAATGGCCATTTAGAAATGAGTGCATGAATGGTGTGGATGTGGATCAACATGGTATGTACAAGGTAAAATGCCCTTCATGCCATTCTATTTTTGAAGCTACTCGAAGGCTAGTCAAAGGGACCCCAGGAACTTGGCACTACAACTTCATTGGGATGGATTTCAATCTGCCAGAACCAACAGAGGAGTTCAGGAGCATTAAACATTAGAGTACTAAATACAGGTTTGCAAGGAGCAGCACACTCTACAGCAACATTACCAATCATGTACATTCCGAAGGGAAGCAGGGACAGACAGCCTGGATGCATTCATGAACTTGTTGATTGAGGAGCTTGTGTCATTGTTTATAGAAGGGTGGAGGTAGATTATTCTCTAGATCCTGACCACTATGTGGGGGTTGCCAAAAAACTTTTGTCTCAGGGCTTTGCTCCTAGTTGTTGCTGCGGACCATCCGGCACAATGTGAACTTCTCAAGCTTTCGAGTGGTACGTTGATGCTGGTTTTTTTCATTTAAGGAAGTCTTTAACAAGCTATCCCCCATGCAGGTGGCAAAAACAGTTGTAGGAAATGTAAGACTCCAGTTACACAGGACGGGAAGCAATGGAAAACATTCTGACATTTTCCAGAATTCCATGGAGCCACCTCAACCTCGGACAGTTCGTGAGATCAATGAAGCGATTGAGGTGCTAGGAACAATCTCGAGCACATCTCATAAGCTAAAATTCCAATGGGATTCTGGAGTACGTGGTGCAAGCATGCTACTCAAGTTAGCTGATGTTTACGGGTAAGCAAACATGTAACAGTTTTCTAAGCCAATTCATCACTTTTCTTTTCAGAGTTAATTTATTGGAGTTTTCAACATTTGACGTGATGCATTTGTGGTGTCTTGAATGTGTTAAAAGTGTGCAACGAGCAGACATTCAACAAAATACAAGAAGGCAAGGAATCTACCATGCAAATATTGAGATCACGAATGAAGACCTTGCTACAACATCGAACCTCAATCATGAAGGGAGGTCGCAGACCATATCATCCATTGACTCAGCTTGGTTTTTGGCAAGCTCAGGAGCACCAACATTTTGTACAATGGTACCAAATGACATTGTATGCAGTAGATGGCCTCCTTGACAATGAGCACATGAAGATCTACTTCTTATTGACGGAGTTGTTATATGACTGGAGTCGAAGTTTCGGATGGACTGTCAAAACACTTGATGATATGCGGGAACTTTGCAGCGCAGTTGAGGTTCTATGGTATTTGAAATTTGGGCCTCATCAATCTGTATTGATGCATGCGTTCGGACGAGGCCATATTTGTGAGGATATTTTTTTGTTCGATTCTTCTGCGAACACTTGGTGTTACAAGTATGAGTCCAAATCAAAGTGTTGAATGCAACCGAGACAAACAATATACAAATGGAAATGATGTACACGAAGAAGACCCATCTAAGGTGCGTACTCTATTTTCTACAACTTATGGGATCTTCTTATTTACCAACTTGTGTAAGCAGGGGGGTTTTTACAACCATTCAAGAGCAAATGATGTTGGAAAGGGATGGATTGTTGCCACCAAAACATTTGAGACGTATGCTTAATCAAAGCTTTATAAAACTAATTATGCAAGTTGTAACTAAAATGGGCATGGCTATAGTCCCATTTCCTAATAATTAGCAATTTTAGCTATTTAATTAGCATTTTCTAATATTAAAGGAATATTCTTTAGAATATATGTTTGAAAACAGAATATTCTTTAGAATATTCTTTTTTGTATTCGACCCTTTAATAAATTATAGCATTCATTGAATAAAAATTAATAACATTATAAAAGTAGAAGGTATTAAATTATATAATATATTGCCTAATATAACAATTAAGGAAGAGCATAAGAGGTACATTATATAAATATTGATGTTGTTATTAAAATATTAATATTTAAATATAACATTATTAATTAAAATTTGTAGTAGTAATAATATATATATAATATACAAATCCTATAATAATATAGTCAATCTTCCATATCGTTTTTAAATTTATATAGTTAAGTAAACAATTTGGTACTATTATTAAAGAGTTTATAATAATTATGAATATTAAATATATATATTTTATAATTTTGTAATTGCTTTAAGCTTCAGAAAACATACATTCCCTTACAGTTTTATTAATTGTGACTTTATCAACGCTTCTTGACATCCACCCATATCGAATGGATTTAACATTTATAAAATATGCTGGGTCTTTTTGATTGGGAGACCATGTTTTCTCTAGGCATCCATTATATCTTTCGCTCTCCTTCTCGTGTCGCCTTTTTTGTGGTTTGAACCATACAACCTTAACAATACTATTTTTTGTGATTACTTCAGGTGTGTCGATAATTTGACCCATCCAAATAGGCTAATTATATGACGCATCTGGAGTAATGAGAACCATCATTAGTTTTTGAAGATCCTAGCAGCAATCAAAGTATGCTTTAGGTTTTTGGTTCATTTGTCCAACAAAGTGTGGGGTTTGCACTTCCACATCACTAGTGGCTTCTATGTTGTCTGTGCTCAGTGATGTCATTTCAATCTCCTCTCGCCACCTTGTTTTAGGCCAAAAAGGGTGTTGCAATTCTGTACTTGTGACAGTAGGCCCTTCCAACTCTCGAACAACAGTCTCCCAATAGTCCACCACATGCTTATATAGTTCTGAGTAACCAGTTGCCTTATCAGAATTCTTTGGCATCGATTTTTGAACCCATGCCACATATTTTTTTGATGCCATCAATAATAACCTCTTGTTCCTTGAGCTGGGCACTCAATGGAATAGGGTCTGGTTGTCCTTCTGGGAGAAGTGGCTTTCCATTCTCTCCACTTTTGAAGAGCATTAAGCCCTCTTTTGGTAACCACTCCTACTCTGATGGCTGTAACTTGTACTGCATAATAGGTATACCATCTCGTATGGAGAAAAACAATTGTAGCAACACAAGGTGACCAACTAAAGAATCACTCCCCTCTTTTATATACTCCTTGAGAAATTTTTTGAAGTCTGGCACCTCAGTCACAAGCAAAGCACAACTTTTTTTGAAGATGCAATTTTCAAAAAGATTCATCATATGCGGTAAGGTAAGTGCACTTGTCCTTTTTGTAGAGTTGGAGACCTTGCTGAAGAACGCATCAATATCTTCATGAGTGTGACCAACCATAAGAAAACTGAGCGTGATTGTTTCAAACACACCTTTGGCAACAAGCATTGACAAGTATGCTAACACATATCTAAAAAATAAAAGTAAGTATGAGCTTGAGAAACCCTTAAGTAAAATGATTTACCTATTTTTGTTCTCGCCTGCACAATTATCCATCTGTAAAAGCAAATGACGAGGAAGCTTATTTGATGTTCAGGACACATGTACACTATTTGAGCTAGATCCCTCCACTGAACCTGAACTCTCAACAGGGCCATCTATTTTTTGTGCAGGTTGCTGACAATGCCTCTCATATTCCCAAGTAGCCTCAAGTGTAGACGTGTTCATGAGAGCATTATGTAAAGGTTGAAGGTGTTGTTTCTTCACTTTGAGATCACTGATAGGACTTGTCTGTGAGTGGGCTTCAAGGTTTCTGAAACACATGGCCAACGACCCAATAGTGAAATTGGAGTCGCTAGACCAATGTGGAAGTGAAAAGTGTCCATATGATTCACAACCGTGTCCATGTGTTAGCACACATGTCAATGAAATCGGAAGTTTCATGACATTTCCAAGGCACTTTGGTGTTGCAACGAGCTTTGAAAGCTTGTCTTTGAATGATCCATCTTGTCATGGATCAAGCACAAGTACTCTGATGGGCATGACACAGAAAGCATGCGGTGTGCATAATACTGAGACCGGCAAGTTTGTTGAGCAATCATGTGGGCTCTATCTTCTTTTGAATGGTAGTGATCTCCACCAAGGTTTTTGCACAAGCCTCTACAACCTTCAATGATGTACAAGTGTCACACTTGGAAAAGCTAGAGTGTTTTGCAATCTCCACATCCTTAAAATGAGTATTCCATATGTTGTTGAAGGTACCAGTGCAGATTGCTTGCAGCCCCTTCAAGCTGAGGCACTTGTTCACATGTTCACACAGCTTCAATTGAGTGTAGATCGAAGGCAAAACCTTGAGATTTTCCCTGACCCCTGCATTTGTGGTTCGGCATTTGTGAGGCATCCTATCTGCATTTGATTTCACAAAAGTTTTGAGTATCTCTATGGCTGCCATAATATGAGAGCAGGTTTTGACCAAGCGAGTGTTCCCATGTACTGAGGTTCGCGCTCCATCTAGCCACTCATCCCTCCAACGGTAGAACGTGGTATTTGGGATTCCATATATACTGTACCAAGCTTTGAAGCAGATGGCCACCTTATTAAATACCATGGATGTACTCTGATAACCTGTGTCCAAAGCCATTCCATCAATACACCCAGTTAATGCAGCATATACAAACTCATGCCTTTGCTTTTGGGTGAGCGTACGAAAACATGTCTACATTGGATAATTTCATTCCGGTCTGCCATCTGACAACACTTTTTCTTGCAGCAGTCAATCATGGAAATGCTTGTAACACTTTTGGAAGATGTAGGATCCATCTTCACCCTCTTGCTGAAACATGCAGGGGAAGATCTGCAACCCATGAATCGCCTTTTTCTTACAATAGGACCAATGCAAGGAACCTCTTCAAATATGAGTTGTTCTTCCGAGTTGTTATTATTGAAATCCAACCCAGAATATGTTGAACCATCTTGCCGTCTTAATTCAGATGTTCGCCACCTCACGAGGGATCCAAGATGCAAAGTGCCATTAGGTGAAACCTCTGTCACAACTACACCCACGAAGTCGGACCCTAGTTTCTTTTCTGACACTGCTTCCATTGGATTTATAGCTGTGATGATGCCTCTCCCAACCTCAATCTCATGAAGAAAGAGAATCACCTCATCCATCACAGCAGGCAAGCCATCATCTGGAAAACTCATGTTACTGTTTGTTTGTGACTTTGTATATTCTGTGTCAGCCTTGACTTCATCCAAATTCCACAATACAGGAGAACCCTCTTCAAATTCCATTCCAGGAACCTCAACATGCTTGAAAATGGTGTTCACCCATACGTACACACAAGATCCTTGGGCAATATTGTGACATGATGCATTATCATCTCGAACTTCCACAGTTCCAGTGCCAACTATCTCGTTATTCCGAAGAAGACATATTTTATCTCCAGTATTATACATATTGTCCTGCACATAAATAATTGTATTATTTATGATATTTGTTTATACAATATTTCTAAGAAATCATAACTGCGGTTGCTTAATAATATGCATGTGCAATAATACATAATTATGTATAAAGATAATATCTCATGCTTTATTAATATAACTAATGGGCGGGATTAATCCCGCCGCAGACTCTACCCTTCAGAGTGAGTCGGCGGGATTAATCCCGCCGTTGACTCTACCTCATCGGAGAGAGTCAGCGGGATTAATCCCACCGCTTATTCCCCATCGTCAGAGTTGTGGGCAGGATTAATCCCGCCGCCTATTCTCCGTCGTCAGTGTTGTGGGCGGGATTAATCCCACCCCCTCTTCCTCGTTGGAGGAAGTAGCGGCGGGATTAATCCCGCCGCCGGATTTTCCTCGTCTGTGAAAGTCGGCGGGATTAATCCCGCCCACAACACTAACGACGGAGAATAGGCGGCGGAATTAATCCCGCCCACAACTCTGACGACGGGAATAAGTGGCGGGATTAATCCCGCCCACAACTCTCTCCGAAACTATGATTTCAAAGAGATTTGGGATGAATCGTGCCCACAAATATTTAAAATAGGGAAGTAGTGGCGAGATTAATCCCGCCACCCCTTCTCTGCCTCCTAAAATGGTTGGCAAGATTAATCTCGCCGACAACTCTTTTTAATAAATTCAAGTAAATCATTATCAGTTGAGAGAGTTATCGGCGGGATTAATTTCGCTGTTCTTTTTAAGAGGCGGAAAAGCATTGCCTGAACTAATTCTGTTATAGCTATGAAAGATATGGTGGCGGGATTAATCCTGCCACCTCTTCAAAGAGGCGAAAAAAAATGGCCGGATTAATCCCACCGCCCCGGCTAACCGAGAATATTAAGTTAAAGGTATATTTAAACAGGATAAATCCCTAACAGAATATATTGTAATCCTAATGCATTTCTAAATCCCTAAATTCTAAAATTTAAAAGAGAATGTAAGAGAGTGAATCTTTATAAATATATCTAAATTTGTTTATAATACTTACTTATAAACAGCATTGAAGGCGCCGTGCTTTCCTATAAACAATAGCGCACCCAATTTAATGTCGCTCCTGAGCTGATCACTAAGAAGAAAAAAGAAAATCTAAAGAGTGAAAAATAAAGAAATAAAGAAACCCTTGCCGGAAAGAAAAAACCAAATCTGAATTTGAGTGGGAAATTAAATGCATTTTCAAATTTACATGTCAGACTAATAATACTTATGTCAGAAATTCAAAATTTTTAAAATAACAGAAAAAAAAATTTAAGATGAGTTGAAACAAATAACCGACAGTTTGACATATATACTCTCCAATTTCAATGAGTGTTTTAAAATTGCATTTAATGTTATTCAAATGCTTCAAGCTGTTTAATATTACGAAGTTTTTGTAATTGTTCTACATTCTTAATATTCAAGTATATATTATTAAGTTTATATTATATATATATAAACTAATACAATAAATAAATTGATATATTATTATGTATCATTTAAAATATATTCATAGTCTGTTTATTATTATTATTTTCTTAATTACTCGAGTAATTAATTTACATTTCCTACTATTAATGGGATATTCTTTATTATTTTCTTAATATTGAAAGAATATTCCAATATTAAACCTGATTATCATAATTAAATTAGTTTTATTCTTAATTATCTCAGTAATTATTACATTTGTATATATTAATAGGATTTTCTCAATTAAATTAATATATATTATTAAAACTATATATGGCTATATATTAGATAAAATCATATATTATTATGTCATTGTGTGTATATTAATATTATTTTCTTAATTATTCGATGTTTGTTTTGCACATATTATATATAAACATGATTATAAATTTATATATACACGTGCACACGCATTAGAAGCACTTACAAAGACACATATGTACACACATGCACATTGCCCTAAACCAAAGTTAAGAAATTTTATGTTGCTTCTTTATTGAAAACATCATGTTCAACGCATGTATGATCTATATGTACTCAATCTGTGTGTATGTAACACATTGAATTTACACATGTAATATATATGTATGTCTGTGTGTATACACGTGTGTATGTATATATGTGTATTAATATATGCAATGTGTACGGTTTTTATTTGTTAACACTCTATCTCTTCTCTCATACATACACAGTGTCACCATGCATAATCCCTTCTCTCATACATACACACCATGCATGATCCATAATATGTACTGATGTTATAATATTATGTAATATGTATAATGTATATCTGTGTATAACACTCACTCCTCTCATACATAAACACCATGCATGATCCATCCTAACCCTAAACCCTAAACCCTAAACCCTATGTAACACATTGAATTTACACATGTAATATGTAAGTATGTCTGTGTGTATACACGTGTGTATGTATATGTGTGTACTAATATATGCAATGACATTGTGTATGAATTTAATTTGTTAACACTCTTTCTCTTCTCTCATACATACACACCATGCATGATCCATGTAAATATGTGCTGTCTCTTTTTCTCAAACATACACACCATGCATGATCCATAATATGTATTGTCACTCTTCTCTTATACATACACACCATACATAATCTTGTACTCTGTCTCTCTAATATTAATATGTACTAATATGTATGACATTGTATGTCTATGTGTATAATACTATGTGTGTATATATGTATTGCTGCACGTGAAACTTTAACACTCTCATGGACACACACGTGTTAAACCCTTGCATAATATTTATTCTTGGGGTGTATGTGATACACCCACGCCCACGCACACGCTGATAATATAATGAAAGAATATTCGTTTAGGGCGAATTTATAGTTTATTCTTTTTAGGGTTTAAGTATATTCTTAGAAGGAATATTTGATTAGGATTAATATATATTCTATTCCTTTTAAGGTTTAAGTATATTCCTAGGGTTTGTAGGGCGACGACAGTGAAATCTCCTTCTCTCACACAGGTGAGATCTCTCTCTCTTTCTCACACGCACACTCCTTTGAGTTTATTTATTTATTTTTATTCACATATATATTTATATGTGTGTGTATCTTAATAATATAATTTAGATCTCTATCTCTCGCACACACACGCACACTCGTATACATATACACACACAGATATGTATATATATATATATATATATATATATATATATATATATATATATATATATATATATATATATATATCCTTTTCTCTCTCTCTTCTCTATAGATCTCTATCTCTCGCACACACGCACACTCGTATACATACACACACACACACACACATATATATATATATATATATTCTATTTATTTATCTATTTCTCGCACACACGCACACTCCTATACATACATATATATATATATATATATATATACATACATATATATATGTGTGTGTGTGTGTATCTGTATAATTTTATTGATTTGTTAATTGTATCTCTCGCACACCATGCACACTCCTGTATATATATATATGTGTGTGTGTGTGTTTGTTTACCTGTATGATTTTATTTGTTTCACACACGCATACACACTATATACATATACACATATATATATATATATATACCTATGTATACATACATATATTATGTGTACCAGTATCTATATAATTTTATTTATTTATCTATCTCTCGCACACACACGCACTCTCCTGTATATACATATACATATACATATATATGTGTGTGTGTGTGTATCTGTATAATTTTATTTGATTTGTCTATCTCTGGCACATACACGCACTCTCCTACACACACATATACATATATATATGTGTGTGTGTGTAGCGGCGGGATTAATCCTGCCGCTATATGGTGAGACGTGTGTAGCGGCGGGATTAATCCCGCCGCCATTTCAGGCAGGTAATTTGGTTAGCCAAATGAGCGGCGGGATTAATCCCTCCGCACATGGCCCGAGTGAATGGCCTAGGTGGCGGGATTAATCCCGCCGCCTACTCATGCCCTGTGCGGAATCGGGCGGGATTTATCCCGCCGCCATTGGCCTACCTGAAGGGCCTAGGCGGCGGGATTAATCCCGCCGGATACTGCATAGGGCATTGGCGTCCGGCGGGATTAATCTCGCCGCCTACGCATGCCCTGCAAGGAATCGGCGGGATTTATCCCGCTGCCAAAGGCCTACCTGAAGGGCGTAGGCGGCGGGATTAATCCCGCCGAATTTCGCATAGGGCATTGGCGTCCGACAGGATTAATCCCGCTGACTAAGGCCCAAGTGAAGGGCCTGGGCAGCGAGATTGATCCCACCGCCTACGCATGCCCTGCGCAGAATTGGGTGGGATTTATCCCACCGCCAAAGGCCTACCTAAAGGGCCTAGGCGGCGGGATTAATCCCGCCGAATTCTGCACAGGGCATTGGTGTCCGGCGGGATTAATCCCGCTGACTAAGGCCCGAGTGAAGGGCCTGGGTGGCGGGATTAATCCCGCCACATTGCCTGCGCGGATCGAGTGGATTCCCGCCGCAGTTGCAAGCCTGGGGATTAATCCCGGCTAGGGCGATGGCGGGATTAATCCCGCCGAGCCTTCAATGCCTGTTGGGTGAATGCCACCCTTCCTTTTTCTCCATTGGTGAGTCGGACCAATCCCAAACGTTTTGTCTGAACGTAAAGGTTTACAACATACCAATGGAGAGACTGGGAAGGGTGGCGAGATTCATTTACCATCCCTTACATGGTGGGCGAGATTAATCCCGCCGCCTTTCTGGAGTCACTGAAGGGGTGTGCCAAATAAATCCTGCCAGTTCTCTCTGAGACCGAGAAGGGTGGCAAGATTAATTCCGCACTCCCGTTCAAGGCCTCCAGAAAGGTGGCGAGATTAATCCCGCCCACTCTTTCAGGAGGCATTGAAGGGGTGGCGAGATTAATCCCGCCGCACCTTCCATGAATATATATGTGTATTAGTATATATAAGTTGCATATCTCATTTTATTTACTTTTATCATCTTATCATAATATTTCGAGTAAAAGCTAGGAATCTATGTAAAACTGTCCAGAGCTCACATTTGTGGTGGTTCTAAAGAAATGTTATCTTTCTTTTGCACTAGCACAAAGTGAGCTTTGGACAGTTAATTCCGTCCACTTCTCTCTGTGTATTATTTTTGTATATTCGGGTTTATACAAGTGTGTGTGCGTTTTTATATGATTTGTATTCATAGTGTATTATTTTGCAGAAGGACGATTTAATTAAACAAGGAGATCGAGTCATTAGTATGGAGTCGTCGTCAAATTCTGGGTAAGAATTAAAATAAAATCTGTTATACTCGGATATGTGCTTGAACTAATCATTTTTGTATTCAGATGTGGAATTGAGGTGACATTAAAGACGAGAGCAGGAGAAGAGATGGGCAGGGGGATTCTGGAATCAACTTGGCCATATTTCAAACTAAACGGGAAGCGCATTGGAACAACCATGGTTGCTGTCAAACTAACCTCTGTCACATCGCATGGACAAGCAAAACAATGGAAAGTGGGTGTGCTAGTCAAGCATCCGAAAGCATGCTGCGAACCCAGATTGAAGATGCTCGACACATATGCCTTGTTCCATCCAATGTCACGTTCTCGGATCCAGAGGTCGCCAGTTACAACATTAATTTCGGGTGGTTTTGTCGACTTGTGGATAATGACGTTCACGTGTTCACTAATGATGTTGACCTGGAGTTCTTCTTCAACTCAACGAAAGCCCATCTATGGAGGGGATCCAACTGGATGTCTACTTCGAAGATCTTCAGACTCATCGAGTAGGTGTATTCTCAGGAGATATTGCTTCACAATACAGAAAATCCACAAGTGGAGCAATCTTCCCTCTTCACATTGAAGAAGAACACAGCGACATCATAAGGAGATTGAGAGGGTGGCTTGGTCTCAGGTTCTTTACAGATCACGTTCAATTTGCTTAGCAAATTTCGGGAGCTGGAAGAGTGTGCCGAGAACATTAGAACAGCATCAATCGGGGATCACACATGTTGATTCGGATCGTAGAAGAAAATCATCGTCGTTTTGTCAGCTGCACCTGTGGCATCCCATGCTGCAATAAGCCACAAGGAAATGATGTTGGATGATAGGATTTACGAGTGTAGGGTTAAGTATTGCAGCGTCAACCCAAACTTCAATTACAGGCCACTCAATCAGGAACGTGTAGCTGAGCTCATGGAGAAGATGAAGGACGACAATTCTTACACCGTTCCACATAATGCTGTTTTGTGCGCATACTACGAGAGAACAAAGGCGCTGACAAAGTGTGGATCACAACACCGGAACAAATGAGGAAGGTTCAGACGGAGAATAGATCAATCAAGTACTACATCATTAGTGGCCAGCACACAATAACGGCAGCCCAACGACTTCTCGACGAACACAACAAAGGAACGATGGCAACAAAACTTTCCGAGCATACCCGTGAGAAGCTGACGAAAAGATCGGCGTTTTTAGCGAAGCCGAATCTCACAATCGAGCAGTACCATAAGTTATCGGCGGAATGGGACGCTGCAACACCAACCACTACAACAGCAAAATATGGGAGAAGTTCAAACACACGCGAGCCGTGTGGGAATCTCTTCAGCGACCACAAAGAGCTACCGCAGGGAATACACAATCTGCGGACTACCGGGTAAGCAAATTGTTTGGGCGGGATTTATCTCGCCGGTATATTAATCTGTCTTTTTTTCAGAGAGTTGAAGAAATTGTAGCAGTTGATTTTGCCCAGGTGGGCGGGAAGGAAACATCCTTTTTGATGATGTTGATTTCTTGTCCCGAGGATAGGATCTTTGCCAAATGGTTGGGGATTATGGAATCCTTTGCAAAAGGAACACTGAAGAAGAAGCAGACAAGTGAAGTGGAGCCCTCAGAGAAGTCTGCAAAGAAACCCAGTAAGACGCCGAAGGCTAAGTCTGTTCAATCTATAAAGGATGTAGACAACGATTTCAAGCTCACATGGTTGAAGCCTTTAAATGGAACAACGATGGAGGAGATGGAAGTCTTGGCTGATTTGGTGATTGATGGCAAATACAGATTAACAACAGCAGCCCACCTCTCCTTTTCATCTCAAGGCAATGGAGTTGAAGACGGTCAGGCACTTCAAGGAGTGGTTGGGAATACACTGCCACAAACTGGGTTGGATCGGCTTCAACATACGAAGAGGTCAGCAAATATTTGCATGTGACAAATGATGATATGCTTGTCGAATGGGTGAATCAATCGGAAGATCTGGGCAAGAATCTATTGCACGCCAACGCCAAAAGGAGAACATTGCGATGACGCCTTCTCTTATGGCAGTCCTTCAGCAGCGGAGAACCGAGTTGAACCTTATAAAGGAGGATGCTACGAATCACGACAAGCCCTACAGATGTTTGTTGTTGGATTCGGAGACTTTATGGGGTACATCACTGCTTGTAGGAAACCGTTTCAATTGTTCGTGATGGATCGGCGGGTGTCAAAAAATCCTTCGACAGACAGGACACTAGAGGATTTGGTGGAGAAACTTAGCCGTGCAAGTATGTACAAAGAAGGTATTTATTATTGAATTCATACTTGCACTCTTGACTGATATCTACGTTTTCAGGTATTTATTTCTTGATTCTTGCTCATGTCACCGATACCTTTGCCTTCTCCTTTGCCAAGAGAATAAACATCGTTGGACAGGATTTTATATGAATGATGCTGATCCGAAGTGCATTGATTCGGTTGTTCACTTGGTTGTTAGGAATGCGCCAAACAATTTCAAACTTCCAAATGACTGGCCAGGCATCTGTTTGCACTCCAACGGCCCTGAACCTCCATCCGATACACCGATAGGTGAGAGTGACGTATTCGGCAATGTACGTTATCCAAACATCAAGTCAAGCGGCACGGAGCATCGTCAACTTGATCAGGGGTCCTCACAGTGATGCGTGGGTTTTTGACTACTGCACTAGGGGGTCCGTCTTGAAGGAGTGTTACCTTCGGATACATGTGTGTTTGCCGTTGAAAAGGATAAGACCATGGTTGAGGACCTGAACAAGTGGATAGATAGGTTCTCAACTGACTACCCCAACGACCATAAGGAGTATTTGAGAAAGTTCCCTCCAGATAAGTGCGATAGCTCTGAAGACGAATCTGGTTCAATGTCGGAGTCTGAGACGAACTTCAATCAGATATTAGACCGGAAGTTATCTCGAGGAGTACAGAACATTCACACACTCCATTACCCATGGAAACATCAAGAAGATACAGAAGATCTTGAACCATCTCACAAGCGGCTTAGACCTTCTTCGCCTCACTCAGAAGGTAATAGCGAAGAAGAATTGTTAATGAGTTCTTAGAGTGACGAATAGTTGTAAATGAGTGTAACATAAGGCATTTTTGTATATTTCGTTTATATTTGTACAGAAAATAAATTCTCAAGGATTAATGAAGCTTTTAGTTCAAACATGGGTCACACATTAACAAGGTAAATAATATACCTTGATAATTTTAAGGTCAGCTAATTATCATTTTGCAGATGTAATGAAACAATTGAGAACATGGATTTTCAGCATTGGCATGAGGTAAGAGAGGGGTTTGGCGACAATTTCTTGTGCCACATGTCAGAATGACAGAGTTCATGCAGGAAATGGATAATAATGCAGCTCAAAACATCGTTACCATGGGGGCCACTTCAGTTTTTTCATCATCATTTTTATTGGCTTCAGTTCCGAAATCAATTTCTTCAGCGCATGCAATATCTGAATCTTGTAAGGATGATGTACAATTAAATGATGAAGGGATAGGCAACGAGATAGTGGCAACGGATAAATGTGAAAGGGAGCAAACAAGTGATTTGCAAAGTATTCAAGAGGCAACGCTATCCATGTTACTCATGGCCATATTGTGTTGTTGGATGTCAATGGTGTTCTGCTTCATCGACAAAGGCCCGAGGATAGGAAAAAAGAAATCAAACAAGGAGATTTCATTCCTTGTCATGGTAAATTTCGATATGATATTATTTTTCGTCCAGGGTTGGATCGTCTCTTTCAAAAGCTTAAGGAGATGGGTGCGCTTGTGGGGATTTGGTCATGCATGCAGATTCATAACTTAACACCGCTGTTGAATTTGCTTAAGAAACATTGTAGTGTTGCAGAAGAGGTGATTCGTAAAGATTGGATTTTTGACCAGCGAATATGTTATAAACCTCTCGAATTTCACAATATAAGAAAGGAAAGCAAGCCATACTTCTTCAAGAATGAAAGAATAATTGGGACTCATGGGGAGATCAGTCGCTTAAGGATAATGAAGAACACATATCTTAGTGTAGACGACTCTCCTCAGAAGGCTATGCTCAACCAAAACATTGCTTGTATTCATCCAATCACTTTCGATCCATATTCTGATACCGATATCATGGATGAGCTAGTGAACTACTTGGATACGTGCCTCAGAAAGAAGAATCTCGAAAATTTTTGTGAGCAGTATCCACCGTATCAACATTTCCTGAAGCTTTTCTTTCTCGTGATTTTGAATTTTATAAAATGAAGGATAGCAACCGGGCGCTTTATAATATTATTCTTAAGGAACGTCATTTTTAGATGAGCCTTTATGCAGACCTTTCTTATTACATCTTATGTATTAACAAGGATGGCAACTCCCAATTGCATTCGTGAGAGTGTTAAGTGGTGGCAACAACATCAAGATATTGACCAAAATGATTTGATTAATCCGGAGAGTGATGATTTAGACAAAATGAGGAAGATTTCTCTGTATGGTTAGGAAGAAAGTATTTATAAAAAATTAACATGTTGATAAGAAAATGATTTCATTTGTAATTATGTTTGATAGTATTTCTTCATTATTGTAAACTATTTTTAGAATAATATGAATATTCTAAGATATTTTAGGAATATTCCTTACTAAGTAAGGTTATTGAAGGATTAATTAATTAATTAATTAATATTTAAGGCTTAATTACATATTAATTAAATGATTAATTAATAATTAAAACTTAAGTATTAATTAGTAATTTATTTTATATTCCCATTTTCACGTATCATGCCCACTTTAAGTTACAACGTGCATAATTTCTACAGGTTCATTGGAGAAGGTGTTGGTGAAAAATGGAATAGTTGTGGTAAGTTCAAAGACTTAGCTATGGAGGTATGGAAACAATGTATGGACATGGGTTCTAGAGATTGGGGAGAAGGATTTCAGAGACAGGAGTCCTTGTAACCCGGCAAAAAGGCAAGCATATTTCTACATTGCAGGTGGAAGCACTTGCACGCCTTATAGGAGTGGAGTTCCAGGCGACTGGAATTATGAACCAGGAATGCTTTGGACACAAAGCTATTTGTATTCGTGGAACAATCTTCAAGTCAGGCAGTACAATGGTGACACAAGACCCTGACAACACAGGCATGTTTTTTGAAGTTAATATCATGTTGTAAATAGTGTAATTTTTTGTCCATGCAGGTGAAGTTTGCTATGCACAACTCATGGATATTTTTTCGGTGGAGTACAATGGACGAATATATGTGTTATTTTCAGCTAACTTTAGAAAGTGAGTTTCTAGACTTATGAACTTTAACCTCAAGTTAATTGGTTTATCACATGTCTAGATACCACTGCCAAGACCGAACTCTCGACCAAGCATTCATGAAGCAAGTGGAATGTATATTTTGGCGCCTGGACGTTACCATTTCGACTCAACTTGTATTTTACTAGTGAATGACATTCAGCGTGAAGTTTGCATTGTGCCACACACAGACCAAGCACTGGCAAAGAGAGGCTTTGATATTGCTATAGAAGTTGTTGCATCGTCATTCCCAACACATCTGCGGAATGGAGTTGGTAAACACCCTGTTTGGGTGACAACAGGCGACATTTTGGAGATCCAAGGGAGAGCTAGTTTGAAATTTGCTATTGTGATATCCAGCAGCGTTGAGAGGCAAACCATGGATGTACAGTGGCTCGAACATCATATTAGAGTTGGAGAAGAATATTTACTACTAGGAGGTGCACAACACACTACAAAACAGAAATGGACTCAAGTGGAACGGTTTGTGCTATGTGACAAACTGAAATCAGAAGACGGTTTTGTTATAGTAGAAGCTGAGGATGTGATCGAGTTACAAAATAACCAACTTGCAGTTGTATTGGCAATTTTTCGTAGGCAAAAATTTTCAGAGTTCAGCTATTGGAAGTTGGGGATGATGGGCTATACAAACTAGCTAACCAAAACTCCGCATATGTTGGCTGGTCTCAAATGCACTGCAAGAGAAAAGTGCAAGTAACTAGCTCTTCTGTAGGTGCTCTACAATATTTTTTAATAGATGATGACTAAGTCTACAAAATGCCACACTACAAACTCACATACAATATCACTATGTCTTTTATACCCGCAATGGAATCCACAATCAAATTTTTACTACAAAAATCCACTTCAAGCAACGACGCCACTATAGGACTTCACTATACAAATACAAAAGCCACTTTGAACTCAAACACATTTCGAAGTCACTATAAAATAACACCTTTATATGAAAAAGCCACTCTGAATTGGGAATCCACCATCCGCGGCTCCTTGTATTCTACTTTATCTATTTGCTTCTACTTCTACTTCAATGACTTTTGTCTCACCCTTACTTTTTACCATTTTTTCTTCATACTCTTTCATTCCTTTTGTAGATCCCTCATATGATCATCATGATACGGCCATTGATCAACTCAAGGAGTATGTTAATCTCTTTTACTTCAGCTTGTTATCTTGGGCAACACATTATCATATTCCAGGTTCCAACTAGAGATGCTAGCCCGATCAAGGTGCATGTTTAGCATTAGTTGTTGAAGAAGATCAAGATATTGCAAGCAAATGTTAAGGAGATGTTGTAGAAGAGTGTTATCTGAAAGTCTCGAAGTCCTTAGGTGTGTGAATCTTATTTTTGTGATGAAGCCGAATGGGAGCGTTTGGTTCTACATCAACTATTGTCCGATGAATGATGACTATTTTAAATATTTACCCACTTTTCATACCACAGATCTTCTAAATTGATTAGGGTAAAGTAGCTAATTCATCAAGCTAAATCTCACCTTTGAGTATTGGCAAGTTTCGATGGTTGACATGAACATTCATAAGACTACTTTTGGACATCATTTGGCTTGTATGAGTTCTTAGTGATGCCTTTTAGTTTAAACAATGCTCCATGACTTCCGACATATGATAAACAAGGTTTTTTTGTGATATGCCAGAGGTGATTGCCAACTTCATCAATAATGTTTTAATTCATTCAAAGGCTGTAATGTATGCAAAGTTCTAGATCAATTGTGGGAAGCTAATTTGAAGCTAAAGCAGTTTAAATGTGTATTTGGATCCAAGGACACCACATATCTTGGATATTGCATTTTTCATGAAGGTTTGCAAGTCAATTCTGACAAACTTATTGTGGTTTTAAAGTTCCTTACGCTAAAGTGTGTAAACAATGTGCAGCACTTTTTTGGCAAGGTGTAATATCCTAGCCATTTTATTTATCATCTTTTTGATTGTACTACACTGTTACACTGTTATTGAAGTTGTCAAATTCATTTCTTGTCTGGTATAAGGATTGTGAGCGAGCATTTGTAAATCTTAAGGAGTTGTTGACGATTCTTTAGTTTTGGCATACCCTGATTACACTCATTTCTTCATCTTGCACGTGGATGCTTCTGACATCAGTCTTGGGAGCATGTTGATGTAAGAGTATGAGTGTGCATGGTCAATGTCATCCCATTGTGTACATTAGCTATACATTTCCCAAGCTTATGGTATGTGGGTTCCCAAGAGTTTCCTTAGTTAATGGAAAACTATATCAAGTGTTGCGGTAGGTAAAGCGCAAGTTTATGAAGTTTCAACCTAATCCTTCCAAAATTGTTCATGTGCAATGCTTGAAACATTTCATGCAATGGGGTCATAACAAAATTGCATTACATACGGATCCACCAATTCCTCCTCCTTATATTCCTTCAAATCTCGGCTCATATACTAAAGAACCCTAACGATCTTCCATCCTTTCGAGAGGAGGGGATGATGTAAGGTCTAAGTATACAACATCATAACTATACATTATTATTAGTATAGTGGGTTTTGGTAGCCATCAGATTAGTTTCAATCTAGACCACTTGCTCCTATATATAAGCTAAAGTTTTGAAACAAATATATTGATCTGACATATTACAAATTTATAATCCGTAATGTGCATACATGAACAGTTAGTGCCATTGTGCATGAGTTCATAAAATACTTCCTAGCAAGCACACACACACATGAGAATTGGTATATTCACTATATTCACTGAGGGAAGGATATTCTCCACTTGCCAAGTTACACACTTACATACCCATACAAACTTTGTGGAGTTGTACATATGATTATTGCCACCTATGTATGTACGTGTATGTGAAGCTTCCAAGGTATAATGTTTCTATTAGAAAACATCTATTTTCATACTCTTCACACAATTTGTGATTAAGTATTTTGAATATGCTCAATAAAGAATATTCTAAAGTAAATGTTGTTAATAAAAAATGAACATTAATGTAGAATATTTGAAAAATAAATATGACATTATTTTCTAAAAAAACAAATACTTTAAAATATAAATCTTATATATAAAGTTAAATATAAAATATTCATGGTGGTTATATATATTATATATTACATTTTAATAAATGTATTAAAAAGCATATAATGACCTATATATTTATATATATTCTAAATTAAAGAACTTAATGCTTTTTATTATGACAATGTTTTTTCATTCTTAAATATTAAAAAAAATATATTTACTTTGGATCAGCAATTTCAATTAGTGCATAGTCAAAGATTATGGTCATGTGATACGACATATTGTTGTGCTTATTCATTAGGTCATTTTCACGAAGGTAAATGTATTCATATATGTAATCCCTAATAACATGTGCACCCAAAATTAAATGAGATGTCCACCCGACAATCACTTCCTTTTTATATAATTATTTGCAATTGTTTATGTTCTTATTCAAAGTAGTAAAAATTAAAAAAATCGTGATAATAATAACAAATGACATAACTAAATATATTGTTGAGCATATTTGTTTACATTGATATTTAGTACATGTTGGCAATCCTATTTATCAAAGTTATTACAATGGTTTTTAACAATAAAGTTGTAAAATTATATATAATTATACATCCATCTCAAGAAGATTTACTACATAAAATTAAGAATTTTTAAAATAAAATTTTTAGTTTTTTTACTAATATGCATATTAAGAAATATATATTTTACTCAATTATTTAAATTGTAAGTTTCACTCAACTATATAGTATTCACTTTTTTAATGTCTTAGTGATTGTGCTCGTTGATACAAGTTTCAATATCTTTAATAATTAATTTTTAATTAAATATTATTTATTATCATTAAAGTAAGGTTTTGTACATTTTCATAGGAACATAATGTTCTAATATACTATGTGAAATTAGTTATAAATAGTCATTTGAGTATTTAAAAATAATTTCTTCACAAGCTTTCAATATCATTTTAAAGTATGATTTTAAAAGGGTTTGTGACTTTATGATGAATTTTCTAATATTATATTTTTGTTAAAAGATAATCATTTTAAAGCTGCAACTATAAAACTTAATGTCACAATTATACAATTACATTACTTATTATAATTCTTGGTTGGGATTTTCTTAATGAATTCCCATACAAATATATTATAATTAAACTATAAATATGTAAACTTGTTTAAATTTAACTTATTTCAAAATGTATGTGTGAAGAAATTGATAGTACATAATAATTAGTGATGTACAATATTTAAAAATGATTATTTAAAATGCAATATATTATTATTATATATTATGATTATATCATTCATTATATAGCTTGTGATTGGATGATTACATTAGTCATATTTGGTGTTTAAATCATAATAAATTTTTATTTTTGTATTAACTATTAATCAATTAATAATATCATTCTTAAAGGTGTTTATCTCCTTTTTAATATTACATATTTATTATATTAATTGGATTTAATTGATTCAACAATTTTTTTTCACAAACATCATTTGAATAATAAGTAAAAAAAGTAATTAATATACATTTATGTTGATTGATATTAATATACTTTTATAAATGCCATAACATCATAATTAAGAATTTCAATTTAATACAAATTTTACCATTCATATCGATTTGCATGTATTTATGAGAGAAAACCATATACTCAATGCTTAAAAAATAATTTAAGAATTCTTTTTTAATTTAAAACATTAATTGTGATAGTATCACATTCAATTTTAATTGTAAATTTAAATATATTGTTATAATAAATTCTATATATATATTTATTTTTTATATACATATCATCACTCTGATATTTTGGAAGTCAATTTAATCATCAATATGTTTTAAAAAAAGTTAGGTCAACTATTTTATTAATGTTATTCAATTTATCATATTTAAAACTCAATTATAGCTTCATTAATAAGAATGTTGTCTCATTTAAGCTAGTTAAGATTAATTTGATTAGATTTTTTCTATGATTTTAAAAATAATTACATGGTATTTAATTACTTACAATCTTAATTTATATAATTGAAGTTAGCATATTTATAAATCATGACTTTAAATATGTTATTTAATTGTTCAACCAATTCCTATATTAACACTTTTAAAAGTAAATGTTGAACCTTTATTTGGTTATAAAATATTATTATTGAATAAGAATAAAACCACTAATAATTACATTAAAAATTGCAACATAGGATTAAGAACGAACTCTTCTTATCTTATATTCTAAACTTATCATTAAAAATATTTATCTTCCCTAAAGCATTATATAATTACAATTGAAATTTACTGAATGAGTGAAAGTTAATGTCTACGTTACTGTGTGGTTTAATGTTTAAGTATTGTTTGCCTTTTTTATATATAAAATCTGCTTCGCATCTTGGTCAAGTTCAAGTCCAATCCTTTTATAATATACTTTGCAGTAAGTATATAGGTGGTGAATTAATGTTTTTCAAAATTGATTAAGTTTTGGTTGATATCTGTGTATATATATATGTATGACTGCCACTTGGGTGCTGATGTGGCAGACACGTGGAAATGCATGCCACGTGAACAAGCAGGGTTTTGTGAATACAAACCATCTCCTGGCCCGGTATTTATCACAATCTTGACTTAAAAGTTTCGTCCTGATGAAAAATGTTTACCTATTAAACCGTCTTGTTAAAGAGTTGTCTGAGACACTTGCGTTGCGTGAAAATGAAGACGCTTCTGGAGAATATTCCTTAGGCATTTTAGGGTTCTTAGTTTAGGGCTCGAGAACGAAGAGATCGGACCGAGGAAGACGCAGAGGCGGATTTCCTCCAGGACGATCTTCCTCCGTAGCTCGATTTCGCATTCATCGGTTCAAGGTGCACCATTTTTGTGCCAGGAGCGCCTTTCGGAGCTTCCATCGATCACACTAGCGGCTTTCGGAGCTCTCGATCTATCCAAGGTACACATTTGTATGTGAGAAGCGCTCTTTGATGCCTATCTTGTTGGATTCAATTGCCGCACAGAAGATAGCCAGTGATCCGGCAGTAACTGTTCAGCAGACAGAGCCGTTCTGGTGTGGAAATACATCGGGTCGGCCTCTGCGTAGAAATGCGGCATCTTCAGCAGCTACGACTTCCCCATACGAGTTCGGCTCATCGCAGGTAGAAAATCCTTCAGAACCGAGTTTCCGATCGGCTCCAGAGGTCGAGAATGTGCAAAGCATGCTCCAGAAGATGCGGATACTTGAGACCGAAGCCTCAAGTGCACGGACTTCGGATCTTTCAGGGACATTCGCAGTTGGATCAGGTCAGAAACGAATATATACTAACATATACATCCACATGTTTATGTATGAATAGCTACATCGAGATTGTATATGCATACATATCATATGAAATATATGCTTGTATACATGTATGTGTGTGCTACTTATACATAGTTTCACCTTCTCATGCTAGTAATTAAAAAGCACACATAGCTTCACCTGATAGTAAGCTACTTCGAGTTTTTATAAAAATTATCGAGATTATGTAGATGTAGTCCGTTTACATACATATGTAGATTACATATACACACACAGATATTACATGCTTCTGTGCGTGTGTACTCATACATAGTTTTATATCAGGGATTCCAACGTCTCAATCGGCTCTTAATCAAACAGTGAATCCGAGGCCGAGGTTTTCTAAGCTGCGGAAGAGCACCCATTTTGTGAAAGGAAAGAGCGTCAACCTTGACGCAGGAGTTTCATCGTTCATCTTCAACGCGTCTTCACCTTCTGATAGTAAGGTACTTTGTGCTTTATATGATGTAGTAATGCCTATGTAGATATGTAAAGCCTTACATTATTAATTTCATGATGTATTTCTCTAACTCGGAAGTTCTTATGTAGGTTTCTTCCCCGTCGACTTCACATGTTTACACGGGGGAGCCATCTTTTCCTTCATTCCGTGAAACAACGAAGGAAAAGGATGCAGATATTACAAGGGAAGAGAAGGCTAGTTCCAATTACACGGAGAGCTCGAAGAAGGGCGAAGCTGGTAGTCATGAAGAAGGTTATAATAGCTTCAAGAGATGGTTGGATGCTCAACAATCTGCTTCTCAGAGGGAAAACGAGGCAAATTCAAATGGTGATAAGGTGGAAAGCTATGTGAAGCCTGGTTTCACATCGAGTTTTACATTTACTGCTATGCGGGACGCTGTTCCTGTGATCCCTGAACGTGAACAGTCAGATGAACATGCGAACTCCGTTGCTGAAGAGCTTGGTGCGTTGAAAATTGAGAAGGATGTGAAACCTGCTCAACCTTTTTTCTTCACTGCGGGTTCAGAGGTATTAATCTTAATTTAATAGTAGTATATTATATATAGCGATATGGTTCTATATGTAAATTAGTTAATATGCATAACAATGTAAGTAATTAATAATTAATTCAATTACAGGCTGGTAAAGCAAATGGGGCTCCTTCAAGTAGTTCCTCAGAGGGTTTACCAACTAATGTTAATGAGGAAACTTTTTTTTCTCGAGTGATATAGGAACAACAAGTGCTGATGACGGGTTTGCGTTTAGAAGCCATTCAGAGGTTACAGGTGTTGGTGAGAATGCTTCTACCGGGTTCGCTTTTACAAGTGGTACAGGTGTTAGTGTTAATTCACACACTTCTACGTCTGGGTTTGTGTTTACAAGTGGTACAGCGGCAACAGGTGGTAATGTGAGTGCTCAACCGGGGTTTGCTTTTACAAGTGTCACAGGTGTTAACGAGAATTTGCAAAGTTCTAACCGTTCGTCACCTGAGTTTGTCTTCTCAAGTGGTTCAGGAACCACAAACTTTGCTCAAGGTGGATTCTCAAGTGGTTCAACAGAAGCTGCAAATCCATTGTTCACGGGCCCAGGAACAGGTAACTCACACGTGACATCACATGTGTGTGTCTGTGTGGTATGCGTTATATATTGAGCTGATCTGTTTGTCTCTGTTTGAAGCCTTTAAACATGCCAATTTATAAAACACACACTTCGTATATACTAAGCGTTACTATAAGTAATATACTTTACACACATATACATATGATCTATAGTATGTAAAGTTCAGATGTGTGTAACCGGTTCGAAACTCGTGTGTTTCAGAGGGATTTACGTTCAAAGCTTCAGGGAGGCCGTCTGTTAGTAAGAAGAAGAAAGACAAGAGACGACCTTTTAAACACGTTTCTTCTACAAGTACAACTTCCACAGACGAGCAAGGTTCACCAATGGACGTTTCACCTTGTGCTGAATCTGGAGCTACAACGCCTACACACACTCAACAGGTAACAATCTTACCGTGAATATATGACACATCATATAGACTATATCGTATAGTCTATGGTCTATGTAATGACATGCTTATAGTCTATGGTTATCTTCGTCATGATTATAAATAAAAACTTTACTGTGTAAACGTGGTATTGATATTTACTTTATCGAATATAGTCTGCAGTTACTTGCTATACTGTAAATATGTGTATGACAACTTATTTAATGGGTTATACAGTTATGCTTAACTGTTGATATCTACACACTGTTCACTTCTGACTATTAACATGAATATGTATATACCATATAAGTTTATATGTATTGCAAATGATGTAGTTCTACAGCTTATCATAACTCTGTCCATGAAGACTATTACACAGCCATTTTACCATATATAATATAGAGTATTTGTGTCACACACGAATAGTTGTACACACATACTAGAAATGCAATCGATAGTCTATATCTTGTGTCATATATATATATATATATATATATATATATATATATATATATATATGTATATATATAACTTCATTTGTCAGGAGCCTGGAAGTACACAATTCCAGACTTACACAAAGGACGTTGATACTGAGGGTCTCCGTGCTGCAGCTCAGGTCATGTAACTACCTATACATACATGTAATATTAACAATCAACATGTTCTTTATTCAGGATTTAAACCTTGGAACGGAGGATGCTGAGAATATTCACGAATTTAAAAGTACCAAGAGTAATGAATATTCTCCAAACCCCGAGTCTTTTGCTTTCACTTCAACTTCACCGTCTTCGGCCACTCGTGGGCGCTCACGTAGGATCCTTAAAGGCTTAAAAAATAAGCAGGGGTTAAACCGCACTAAACCACCCACGGTTAAGAACGATGCATACGAAATGGAGCTTGACAATTCGAAGAAGATTCCAGGAATCTTTTCCCAGCCATCAACGGCAGCTACAGCTCCAGGTGCTGCTGTAGAACAAACCTGTGAGAATTGGAGATTGAGGTATGTATGTGTGTGTGTGTGTAGTAGAATATTATACTTAAAATATAATTGGAGAAAGCTAAAGCGGTTATCGTGACATGTTTGTACAGGGGTAACCAAGCATATGCGAATGGGGATTTCCCAAAAGCAGAGGAATATTACTCTCTTGGGGCAAGCAGTGTACCGCCAAATGAGACATCGCAGAGCTGCATAAGGGCTTCTATGCTTTGCTACAGTAATCGTGCAGCTACACGGATGGTCGTGGGTAGGATGCGTGAAGCTCTTGCTGATTGCATGCGAGCCATGACCGTCGATCCAAATTTTCTACGGGTCAGGTTACGTGCTGGGAGGTTGGTATTGCGTTTTAATTTTCGTATATGTATATATGGTGTTCTGTTTCTTTCTCTATGTGTCTACACAAACACTTAGTATGTGTATGCATCCGTGATTATGAATACGTATACACACATACATATATGCAAGTACACATTTAGAGAAATTTGATTTCCTCTGCGTGATGCTGCATACTGCGAGTTCATACGACATTATATCTGTCTATTCCACACTACATTTACATGGATCTCTCTCTCTCTGTGCATACATTTTAGTCCTACCTTTCTCATACTACGTACATATGGTAATAAATCACGTACACATACATACTCATCCATACACATGAGTACTGTTTAATGGCACCTTATACATGTATATACACGTTATAAATACAATAGTGTATTAACTTCAATTTTTGCAGTTGTCATCTTGCTCTTGGAGAGTTTGAAGCTGCTGCTACTTATTTCAAAGATTGTTTATCACGTGCAAGAGACCACGATAGGAATGATCTAAAGATTGCAAATGAGGCCTCTGAGGGCCTTAAAAAAACTCAAGTAAGCTATTATTCCCATTATCTAGTACCGTATTATCAAATAATATAGAACAAATACTGCAGACAATTGATATATCAATTATTTGTATGATAATTATCAATTATTTGTATGATCGTAATCAATATATAGCAACATATTTTTCTATTTGTAGCAAGCTATGGAATGCTGTAAACGTGTATGGGAGCTATTGTATAGGAGCGATTACACAGCAGCATTACGTCTTGTGAACGAGGCTCTTCCAACATGTTCCTATTCGGAGACTCTACTCGAGTCAAAAGCCCGTTGTCTCCTCTCTGTAAGTAACATACAAATGTCCACACACGTATCTCTCTCTCTCTCTCTCTCTCTCTCTCTCTCTCTCTCTCTCTCTCTCTCTCTTCTCTCTCTCTCTCTCTTCTCTCTCTTCTCTCTTATTATATATTATATATATATATTGTGTGTGTGTGTGTGTGTGTGCAAACACACGCACACACAATCGACTCACGGAAGATGCTGTGACTCCTATAATAACGTCTCTTTATTCTGCCGTTCTACGTGTCTATATACAATATGTATATGTAGGTTGTGTAATATGTTTATGTTTATGTTTATTATAAATATATTATATATATATATATATATATATATATATATATATATATATATATATATGTGTGTGTGTGTTGTGTGTGTGTTGTGGTGTGTGTGTGTGTGTGGTCTATATATATATACACATACATAAAATGTTTATATGTATATTATGTATAGAGTATGTTTTGGTATGCATGATATGTATAATGTGTTCTGCAGGTGAGGAGGTTTGATGAGGCTATTGAAATGTGTGATCAAACACTGGCACTGGCAGAGGGCAACTGGAGCGTCGTTCAACAAGTTAATCCAAGGGCTTGGCGTTTATGGGTTAAAGCCAAGGCCTTGTTTTATTTGGGACGTTTAGAAGAATCAGTCGAGTGTTTATGTAAACTTGGAGAAAACCTTGCACTTTCTGGATCTGACAAGTACGTAATAGCATACATATATCATCATATGTACGTGTACATATATATTACGGTGTTTGTATATTTTCAGTTCATGTGTAATATATGAAAATATCTACAAGTTGTTATTGTGTATCAATGTACTATTTGTTGAATCTTTACAATCACTTCATAATAAAATATTATAGACTAGTAGTTGCATCGCTGAACAGTGGTGATAGTAGTATAGTATAATTATCATGTGTGTGTGAGAGAGACAGACAGCAGACAGACAGACCTTGGTAGTTACTTTATTTATACACACTATTTTTGCGAGCTTTTTATTCACAATACGATATAATAATGAGGATAAGCATATTGTATACTACAGTGATAATGTATATCGTATTGCAGATTTTGTTTGTTGTCTCTGTAATTATAAACATATTTATATGTGTTTATATGTTGTTATCATAATTTTTTTGTTCTTCAGTATAAGCGAGGTTTTGGAAGCAAACTTAGAGACATTCGCACAGTTCGATGGTCTTCTTCACGACCTTCTACGGCACAAGGTACTTTGTTTTTATATATTATATACATGTATGCACTTCTCTCTATATATCTATCTATCTATCTATCTCTCTCTCTATCTATCCATATAGATAGATAGATAGATATAGGTATAGATACATACATACAGTAAATTATATGTATAACCCAGAGGATGTACGTGATGAAAATATTCCACCTGCTATGGAACTATGCGTCTGTCTGCTTGTAAAATATTACAGTCATAGGCATAACTTTACACTCGTGTGTGTATACATATTCAACTTATTACACGAACGTTTCTTATTTGTTGTTAGGCTGCGGGGAATGAGGCGTTTCAAGCAGGGAAGCACACAGAAGCAGTGGAGCATTACAGCTGCATTGGCATGTAACAGCGAAGCACGGCCTTTCAATGCAGTTCTGTTCTGTAACCGTGCCGCTGCGTCACAGGCCCTCGGCCACATAGCAGACGCCATTGCAGACTCTAGCCGCGCTGTCGTTCTTAATCCGGATTACGCGAAGGTAATCGGGTATTTGACTAGATTATCGTTCTTATACATATTTGTGTTCTTTTCTTGAATGCTGATTTCATCTGTTAAGTATTAAATTAATAATATAGCTTAAACTTAACTATATCGTTTAATATGTTTGACTAATGTGTATAAAATATGTTTGTAAAGTATAAGAATGATAGCTAAAGTAAATCTATTCAACAAAGAGCTAGTACATATACTGCTGGTTGTTTATAGTTACAGTTCATAGTTATCTTAAAGAGCGAGACTGAAAGCATCTGTGTATCTTTGTGTATGTACTATGTATATATCTATATATACTAATAAACTGTTATGCAGGCTATTTCACGAAGGGCAACGTTACACCGTTGATAAGAGATTACGCACAAGCGTGCAGTGATTTAAGGCGGTTAAGCTCGCTTTTAGAAAAACAGCCTAAACAAGGGCAAGAGTTAAAGCAAGCTCGTGAACGTTTAGTAAATGCCGAGGAAGATTTTAAGAAGAACCATCCCTTGGATCACTATCTGATACTGTAAGTGTATATGTGTGTTTTTTGCATGTATGTTTGTAGAGCGTACATGTAGGACATACATACAAACATGGGCCTTCTGAATTTTACTTTGACCTTATACATGTATGCATAGATATGTCTTTTATTTATACAAACATTCAGAGACCAGTCTGGTTTTGTAATGTGTATGGCGATACTAAGATATACGTGGTATATCCACACACGCATACACACAAATATATATATATATATTATATTCTTATGCACGAAGATACCAAACTACGTACATTTACATGCTTACACGTGCAGTCTCTTTTGTGTGTGTTCAAGCGTGCGTGTTATGGCGTCTGATTGTGTATTCTTTTATCAGGGGGTGGAGCCTTTGTGCACAGCAGTTGACATAAGGAAGGCTTATCGAAAATTAGCATTAAGACATCATCCTGATAAGGTGGTGTAGTCTCTCTCTCTCTCTCTCTCACACACACACACACACACGCACGCACGAGATGTTATGCTTGATTTCACTGTTTTGATTATTATGAAATACGACACCCAATTTGAAAGAGCATATACATCATGACGTGTGTATGTGTATATGCATGTGCAATAACACATGTTTGTTTTGTTATATGCTTATAAGTTTATCATACTAAGCTAGTGCGTTTGTGTGTGTCCATGTAGACAACACGTTCATGAAGTTCTTGTAATTCTTCCTTCTCGTGTTATATATGTACATAAACAATACAATATATGTGTTTTTAATAAATTACAAAAATGTTAATCTTTTCATTACAGGCAGGGCAGCTATTGTCACGCACAGAGGAGATGAAGATGTGAGCTGGTATAAAGAAGCAGGAGAGAGTATCCTACACGACGCTGAGCGCCTATTCAAGCTCATTGGTGAGGCCTATGCTATTCTCTCAGACCCTTCCAAGGTAACATTTTATTTATACATATATATATGAGCATATATATATCTTGAAGTTCTAGGGATATATGTAGATTTAGAACTTACAGGAGTATGTGTAAATATAGTGAATGTACAAAAACTTTAGTATACGTTAACTCTATAGAAGCTGCATAAATTATTTGTAATGTAGAAGTATAATCAAAGCAAGGCAATTTTACAGAAAGCTCTCTCTCTCACACACACACGCACGCACAGGCACACATCGTCCGCTACACACATGTCCTATAAACACACACACACGCATACGTGTACTAACTTTTGTTGTATGTTCAGAGGTCACGTTATGATGCTGAAGAAGAGTTAAGGCAATTACGAACGAGGGTTAGTAATAATGTGTACAACCACAACCGCTACTACCACTCCAATACAGGGAGGCGTCAAAGAGACGGCTACGATCCATGGACGGGGTACACACATCAATATCAACGGTGGCAAAGCGCTCCAGATGCTGCACAACCGGATACATACGCTCGACAATACGACTATTGGGACTTGTAATAAGGGTTAAATTGACCTTTGATTAAGAGTGTTAAGGCTTTGATCAAAGGCTTGATATTTAGGAATATCTCCCCGTTTTTATTAAAAATAAACGGAGGTGTTTATTTTTTGGATTAAGTTTAGACTATGTTATATTTGTTAAAAACATGTAACTTAAGCGCTATATAATAATCTGATGATGATAGTATTGTTTATACGTTATTATTGAATATTATTAATAAACCTTATTATTATTGAAAATAAATAAGATATTAAGGAAGTCTTATTTTCTTAAAAATATTGAGACTTGTTTTTAAAATGTCTAGAAATCATATACATTGAAGTGCAGATTGGCTGTATATCAAAATTTCTTATTTATTTCTTTAATATAAATTATTTTAAATGTTATGTGTAACACGTGTAAACGATTTTCTGAATTAGGATTTTAAATTTGATATATTATCTCAAAATTCAATTACATGTATTACAGTTGCAGATACCATATTATTAGTATTATTATTTTCTTGTAGTTAATCTTATACAGGTAAATAAGATATTTCATAAAATAAGTTACTTAAATACTTTGATGCTTACATATATAAATGGTAAATAAATGCTACTACTTACTTCAACTGTGACATTATCTCTGTTATTAAGTTAAAAGAATAAATAATAATAACAATTAAGTATACAACAAATAAATAAAACAGGATTAAAAATACTGTTAATTAGTAAAATAGTACACCGGTGGATTTCACCATGAAATTATGTTGAATCATTAAAAGATAATATAAAACTTACAATGTTTCTCATTACATATAATATATATTATAAAACCATATAAATATAGTAGACATCTAAATACCTATAAATTAAACATATATACTGTATATATATACACCTGTATATTAAATATTTTAAACATGTGTGTATACCTTGTAATAATCTATAATATGGTGGCCGAATGCTTATGTAATTCATATTAAAAATGAGAACATTATGTCGAACCTAAATCTCTATAGTCTGTTAAACATTAAATATGCATATTTACTGTGGTTTTTGCAAATGATCAGTTAAATATAATTAACAATATAAACTATATAATTAGCTATATTATATTAGAGATAAATAACCGAAAAACCTGTTGCTGTGAGTTGCATACCATTCCAACTATAGAACATATATATTACATACATATAATATATAATATGTAGATAACATATGCATATTAGTATATAGATTTTAAAACGGTAAAATTCCTCCCTATATTAAAAGAATTCTTTGGGTCAAACTTACTGTACTTTATTATTTTAAAACAATAGTTAAATAACAAATGTCATTTATATTTAACTAGAATTTGTAAATTTATATTCTATATCCATTTAACATATTTAATTCACTTAATATACAGAAATTAATTTTTACATCCATTTAATATACATTTTACTATAAATTTCTATATCCACTTAATATTCAGTTAATTAGAAAAACATTTGTTACTAAGTAATCTTTTAAAAATAATAAATAAAACATAATTTTCCATTTCTAAAAATTTATGAAAATTTTGTTTTTCATAAATAATAATATAATATATACGTGTGCATATTTATACACACGTATATATTATATACGTGTATATAATATCAATAATTCATATTATATGTATTACCTATTAAAATATAATAGATTCACAATGTGTACGTGTGTGTCGTATTCTGCGGCGTTCACACTTTTTACGATTCTTAAGGTAGATTTTATTTATAAATATATATATATATATATATATATATATATAACCTTTTCCCATATCTTTGAGTTATATGTTTCCTGGTTTTATATATTAAATTTCCTTAACAATAAATTGAAGTTTTCTTTAAATAATATATCTGAGTTAACATTATAAAAGGGAGAAAAGGGGAAAAGGGGAAAAAAAAAGGGAAAAAAAAAGGGAAAAAGGGGAAAAAGGGGAAAAAGGGGACAAAAGTGCTACATATTTCAATAAAATAACGTCAACTTAAAACCATAAATTTATATTAACTGTATAATAAAAAAAACATTTCAAAAATATTGTTTCAATAAAATATATTGTCCATTACGTACACACACACACACACACACACAAACATATACAGACACAGAAAAACATACTAACTAACAATTAGAATGAGAAAACATATCTATTGTTAAGTTTTAATTAAGTACAGAGGATGCCCTTAAAGCAGAAGCAGCTTCTTTTATTTGCTCAATTGTTAACGCTCCGAAAATTGAATCATCTATCACAGCTTTGACTGTAGCTTCTGCGACATGACAATAAAATCAAAACGAATACACACACACACACACACACACACACACACACCATTGCAACTCTAGTATATAATACATGTACAATACATATACAATAAACAAACACGTATACATGCGTATATTGTTTTATATTTGATAATTTAGCTAATAATTTGACATAGATAAGTAGCTTCTAGCTACTTATGGACTTTTTATTTAGCTATTACTTGATGCTTATTAACTTAGTAAATAACATGTTCATTAGTTTATTTAGTTGTGTGTATACATATGTGCATGTATGTATGCATATATATATATACCTGCGACGTCTTCAACGCTAACTGGAGCACTTAACAGCAAGTCGGAACCGGGTATGGACTTTAACGGGGCTATAAAATTCTCAACACCAGTTAACAACTTATCAAGAGGTTTACCAACTAAATCTAAAGGTATATCCACCCCATTAACCCTCCTTTGCCCATATATAAATCCAGGTCGAAGTACAACACCTGCATCAAATAATATATATGTATATATAAGTATATAATAATCATGATATACATATATAAGTAGATATTCTTCATTAATATACCATCTAATGTGTGCTTTAAACTATCACAATATCTTTACATACATATACATGTATACAGTATGCATAACATCCGATTGTATGTATCTATGTGTCTACATGTATAGACATGCACGTACATGTATGTGTGCATGTATCCTACCTGAACTTGGATATTTTGACAAAACTTCGGCTTCGGCTTTCCTTTTTCCAGTAAAGTATCCATTTTCCAACAAGAACGAAGGAAGGTTGTAATCATGAACCGAAATATACACAAATCTTGGCACCCCTGTATACACATAATATATACATAATATATATATATATATTATATATATATAGAGAGAAGAGAGAGAGAGAGAGAGAGAGAGAGGAGAGAGAGAGAGAGTACGTGTAGCTCGAACACACATACATAGTAGGACATATACTTTGTGTATGTATTGTATATATGTATACACATAAAAGCCAATATTAGATAATTCATGTTATAGTCGCTCTAAACCTGCTTTGCTTGCAGCCTGAACAGCAAGAATATTAGCTTCGCCATTTAGTTTAGCCATTTGTTCATTAGTTCCAAAACCACCAATTGTAGACACCACTGCTGTCGCCTCCTTGAACAAAGCATTCCAATCCACATAAAACACATTGCCTGTAATTAGTTAAATTTAAGTAGAAAATTAATAAAATGAAAATTTATATTATATAGTATTATTGTCATTCAGTAATATATTATGTATAAAATAAAGCTATCACCTGTAATCCAAAGTACTTGATCCACCCAGGAATCTCTGTATGAAGGTTTCCCAGATCTGTATATTATAAAAAACCGTATATAGGATAAGAGTATCTATATATATGTGTGTGTGTGTAAAATAGGAAAAATCACCTGCTAAGGCTTAATACTTCGAAGCCTTGATCTACGGCCGTTTTACATACTGAAGAACCCACAAAACCGCTGCCTCCTAAAACCACTATCTAGAACATAAAGAGAAAGTTTACCTATAATTATTATACAGTAAATTATATTATTACTTGAATGTGTATATATACATAATACTTGCAAGCGGTGACATGGATATTGGCCTACCAAAACATACACATGCATACGATTTCAGAAATTTTTATATCCAAATGAGATAAATATACACAAAATATGTCTCTCTACGTGCGCGTGAATACAATTGTATGGAGACACACATACAGATATTGGACTTTTCTATAAAGGATAGTACATATTTTCTAAAACAATCACATATACAATCAAAATGTCCAACCTCAGATAACACATTCATAGATAGATACATCAGTATCTGTACGTAAGTGCCCCTCCCCCCCCCCCCTCTCTCTCTCTCACTATATAATTATATATATATATTATATATATATTATATATATATTATATGTGTGTGTGTGTGTGTGTGTGTGTGTGTGTGTGAGAGAGAGAGAGAGAGAGAGAGAGATCTATGTACATATACGTAGCATATGTATATATTTGTCATATTGACACAACTGAGCCTTTTGTATATTACATTTTCAAAACCAATTATAGAACTATTAAAAAATGTACATAATCTTGACATCCAAACACATATATACGACATCAGTCACAAGACTTAAAATTTAAATGTGTAGTATATATACACACATATATATGTATACACACACACACACACGCGCCTATTGAACCTTTTGTGTTCCGACTTTGGCTTCAATATCAATAGGCTCAGATGCATACTCACTAGTATAAGAGCAGGTGAATCTGACCCTGCAAGACACACAATATTCTGTAAGAGAGAGAGAGAGAGAGAGAGAGAGAGAGAGAGAGAATGCGGGATTGAATTGGTACCTCTTGGCGATATTCGTCTTCTTGGAGCGATGAAGACGAAGTCCGTAAGGAAATGCAGGGACCCTAAAATCCAATGCCGCCATCGCCTTCCCAAACACCTCAATTAGGTCTAAATAAAAACATAGGAAAGTAGATATGAATTAGTATAATTATAAAATAAAATCTTATATACTTCATAACTTAATAATAAGATATGTAATATAACTACGGTAAATACGTAAGTTACTTTAGTAAGTGTATGTAACTAAGGTACATACAAGGTTAATCCTATATAGTTATTTACATATCTTATAATTATTCTAATTATAAAATTATGTACCTTAATTACATACACTTATTAAAGTAACCTACGTATTTACAGTAGTTACATTATAGATAATATTATAAAAATGTATTCGCATATACATATATCTATTTGAGGAAGAGGATTTATCTCATTTAGTATGCAACCTCACATGATCTCAAACAAGGTACGAGACCATAAATACACACTTTGACTACATTAAATATTAATCTTTATGTTTAAGGAGTCAGATTTTCTATAGATTGGAACAAGATGTTAAATATATATATGCAATACAGACTAATTAAACAGATTTAATTTAATTTAAAAAGGTAAATAAACATATTAGTGAGTTTTTTCAAAAAAAATATTCTTGTATTCCTTTTTATTTTGTTATATCTCTTAATTAATATAATTTTTGACTAAAAATTTCAACTATCGTTGTCATCCTTGCAATTTAATAACATATTAATGGTGTTTAATAATGTATTTTAAATTAATATTTGTTATACAATTTTTGCACCAATAGCTATAACCTCCACCACATACTCAATTGTTAAATAATGATTTTTCTTCCCACATGTGTTTATCCCTACTACTATTGTGTTGTGTGTGTATGACAACATGACATTTTCATGTCACTCCTTACAATAGACCTTCACATTGTATAGGAACCTTATAAGCAAACATAAACAAAAAACACCCATCTACACTAATGTTTTCGAGAGGTGCAAACATCTTAACCATCATAGGGAGGTGGGTGTCCATGTTCTCCAACACTTGATCTATGGAGATGACGACCAACAACCATTCTTAAACTAGATTGTTGATAGTGTTGGGATGCATGTTGAAGTTGTTCATAATTGGAAAGTTTGACTTATGTGAAGTATTACCTCTTATTGTGTCGTTATACAAATGCCATTTAACGATCTCGTAGAGCCTCAACTATTGGTTGATAAGTAAAAGGATCTTGTCCTTAATATTGATTTAGAAAAGGACGAGTTCATGGATGAATCATTACTTAATTGGTGTCACACTATTTACAATCATAAAGAAATCAACGTGAACACCTTAAATAAAAGATTAAGGCACAAGGTGATTAATTGTTGATGACATAGGTGTGGTTATTAGTTGGATTTGTATATCCCAACCTCCCAATGGTGAATCTCTAATAAAGGTACCTGGATTTGTTCTACATGCACGTTGGTCACTCGTTGCTTGAAGGAGCTTTACTAGGGTGCACCTTAACTTGCAGCTGTGCTATACCTTAGCTTTTTTCAACCATAACATACCAAGTAGCAACTCATATTCATCATCCATATACATGTCCATCATCACAATGTTTAACCAAAAAGTCACTTCTTCAACTTAAAATGGTACATCTTGCAAAATTCCCTATGGTATTACCTTTGCCTAGTTGGCCATTAGAACCAGGAATGGCACCGGCTCAAAGGTTCAACCTATGATATAAGCAATGAACATAATGAACATAATGTTGTAGATCTCCTACTTATCAACCCTCAATCCCTCACTTTGATTAGTGTTCCATTGTCCACACAATCCACAATCGTTGATGTAAATACATTTCTAACACATTAACCAACTCTTTTCTTACAATGGCATGCAGTCTCAATAGTTTTTTGATGGATATCACCCTATAATTGAATTTAGTTACACTTGAACTAATTTTCCTTAAGCTGCTTTCACCTTCGTCATAACTTGGTCAAAATTTGTTCAAAATTACTCCCACTCTCTCGAGGAAATTCTACTTCATTGCTAGCTCTTCCTCCAAGGTAATAAACATTTTTCTTCCTTTGGTGTGGCCGGTGTCTCTTGACTCAACCTCATGACTTGTGTGCAAGTAATAATTGCACAAACCAGTATGTAGACTATCATCATGGCGAGTTTAGAGTTTAGCATTTGAACAATAGATTGTAATGAGATAAAGAACTCCCTCGTCTTGTGGAAATCCTCACTTGTCTCTTTAACAATAAGTTGATCTTCATCATCCACTAAGATGTCAAGGGTGTTGCCCATGCACTAGGCACATACGATCTTCTATATGTCTCTACCCTAACCATGCCCTTGATCTTCGTGTTCATCTCAATACCACTAATCCACAACCTATCACATAGGTCTTATGACTTGAATTTATCTCATCAATACTTAAATTAGACCTTTATCGACGTTTATTATAAGAGAATTTTTAGTTTATTTTATTTTCTTTTCTTTTATTTTAAAAAATATTAAGAATATTTTAGGGTTTTCATATTTAATTCTTGTTTTTCTTTTATTTCTAAGTCAACTACATATTATTAGACCAGATAAGCAGAGTAAAACTCTAATAAGCTGGTTCATGAAGAGAATATTTAAAAAGCCTTGAATGGAATTAAATACAAAAAAGTTACTCGGCAAACAACTAATGGAAATACCATGTCCTACTGTGATGGGAAATGAAAAGGCTTGTAGTAGATGTGCTCGTTGAACTTAATAAAAAGGATTAGATATTATTAAATTTGTGTTTAAACTATAACATTTTTCGGTTCCATACAAAGTCGTGTGAAGAAGAGCCAGAGGGTGCGGTAAAAAGCTTGGAGACGCATATTCTCAGCTATCTCCACCCACATGGGTCCACTACGAGGAGTAGTGTATGTACCCTAGTGAGTTTACAATAGAACAGAAGCTACAAAAGAAGAAGACAGAGAGAGACAATTGATATTCTAAGAGAGCAATGAGACAACCTATAATCACTGAAGAGTAACAAAGACAATTGGTTTAACACGGACAGTTCAATGTGTGGGGAGTGAGGAAGGCACACTAAGTACCTCTATGTCTATACCCTCTCCACATATTACTCCTGTAGTACGAATGGCTCCAACTATTTCGATGGCTAATCCACATGTTAATCCACCAATTAGCCCACCTCCAAGGCTAACACAGAATGAAGTACCTTGTGTTCAAGATCCAAATGCACATATGTAGACATTCCTTAATGTGAGCCAAACTAATCAAGAGGCTTCATATGCATAGAGGCTTAGGCTCTTTCCTGGTACACTTGATGAAGGGGTTGCTGAGTGGTTGGGAGCTTGCACTCCTTTTATTCTTGGTCAACATTGAAGTTTGTTTTTGAAGATTATTTCAGACTTGGGGCTTTGTTGAGAGGATAAGTGACGAGCTAAGCTAAATCAAACTATTACCAGCTGAGAGCTTACAAAGCTATATTAATAAATTCCAAAGATTGCTATTGAAGAAGGATTATCCTTCAACTCCAAGTGAGCAAATGAAAGTATTTTGTGGATGGTTTACCAGAGGAGCTTGCCTTCCATGTGCACATCCATAGTCCAAAGAACATGTTTGAGGCTTTTAGGCATGCAGCTAATGGGAGCAAGCTAAGTTGTGTACACAATGTGCACAACCTCACATAGTGTTACCTATAGTGGGGGGAATATACTTATCCACTTGATCTACACAATTGTCCATTCTAGTGAGCCAATCGATTATAGTAGCTCGAAAGCATCAGTTTGTTATCTATGGAGGATCACTAACTTTTGTCTTGCGAAACCTAGACTTTAGCAAGGCATCGATCTCTGTGGGTACCACAATACCACATCAACTTCCTGGCTCTAGCTTTAATGCACCACCCAGTTCCAATGCTGTTGTAACTCATTTAGAGCTTGCTAATTTGAAGAAAGACATATGGGAGCTCTCACCAAACAAATAACAAACCTACATATAATTGGATTAAATAAGTAAAGAGGCGTCCTTAACAAGTTAAGGAACGTACCAATGTGTGGTGTGAGAGATGCAAGGATAATGGACATCTCCATGTTGATTGTCCTACTCCTACAAGTCTAGCACCTCCAAAACAGTAGTATAAGGTGTGTGGGCGTAGCAATCATGCTACAAATGATTGCTATTATTTGCAAGGTAGACACAACAAGTAGGAGGGTGTGCCTGTAGCCTAGCCTCAACTGCAATGTCATGCCACCAGTAGTAGCACCTACACAATATCCCAGTTATCAAGTGCAACCATACTTAACTAGTGTACCTTCCAATCTATGCACTGAGCTCCAATGTTGTACGACAGTGAGGAGGGCATCCACAATGCTACCGCTATAAGGAGTGGGGACATGTTGCCCCCAATTGTCCAAATCCCCGCCAAGCTGTAGAGTATCAGCCAATTTGTGGTATATGCAACACACAAGGACTCCACACTCAAGAAAATTGTCCTGAGGTGATGGCTACAAAGAAGGAAAAAGGTGTTGTCATTGACTCACAACTTATATCTATAAAGCTATAGAACCAGAGAAGTGAAAAGGAATCAAAAGAGACAAGTTGATTTGCCCTTGCAAGTGAAGACAAGCTTAGCAACATGTAGCTCAACCTTGTCAAATCTCACAGCTATTCCAGTAAATATAGTTCTAGAATATTCTTTGAGAATCCAGCTCTAGTTCATGGGTCTTTAGAAGAGTGAGCTACCATAGCCTATAGATACTCAGCCAGTTATGGAAGAGATGGTTGCTCAACCTGGAAAATGACTTGTAGAAAGGCAGAGGAAGTTAAACGTGTGTTGAATTTGGAGAGCAAAGTACCATATGACACACTCGCAGATTTTAGAAAATTAGCATCCAAGTATCACATTTAGCCCAGTTACTCAAGTTAGCACCTGCTTGTTAGAGGGCTATACCTATAGCTTTACATGGTCATAATGAGATAGTGGTGAATTCAGCATGGCCACTTATTGCATATATGAGTGCTCCATGTATTGATGTAAAGTTATAAGAGCAATTCATTAAAGACTGAACCATAGATGGAGGTTCACGGGTTAATATTATGCATAATTATATACATAAGAAGTTAGGCTTACATGAACTAGCACCATCTCATTCATGGTTCATATGCTAGACCAAAGACGTGTACAACCACTTGAACTTGTCACTAATCATCATTTTATTCTCAACCAAGGCTCTCCCTTTCCCTCCACTGCGTGCTAGAACTGTTCTAAATAATGAAGGAGACACACACTTTAAAAAGCCTTAACTGGAAATTAAATGCAAAAAGTTGCTCAACAAACAAATAGTGGAAATATACCATGTCATACGTGTGGTGGGAAATAGAAAAGGCTTGTAAGTAGATGTTTGTAAACCTAATAAAAAAAATTAAATATTATTAAATTTTGTTTAAACTACAAACATTACCCATCCTCCATGGTGGAGCATTTTGTTCCATCATAAGCTACCATAGCTTGAGGTGTTGGGATCCCTTTGTCCAACATCAACCTTAAATGTAATAGTTATTAGTGTTGTGTAAAATTATCATATTATAAAACTAACAATACTCTTTGCCATGGGACTATAATTCAATTTGGACAATCCTACCTTTAATTCCACACTAATTAGCTTAGAATTCTCCCTAGTTTCCTTAGACCTATTAACCTTACTTTTCTTGTTGAAATCAACCTTATTACTTAAAGTGCGAGGCATCTATTTAAAAATCAAAGGGTTAATTAATATTATAATGAATCTCTATATTATTTAGTGAAATGACACATAATCTAAGTGACTCTTATCAGATAAGAATCATCATTTGAGAGAGTGAATATTCTCATCCACAGGACTAAGGGTTGTTATTATCATCTTTTTCTTTAAGTTGACTTACACTAACAATAGTGGGGTCACCTCTTCCATACCTCAAGGAAGTGAGAGTAGTCTTTGTACTCATTCAACACTATCTAACTTACTTTGTTTTCTTTTACTCTTGCTATCCTTCCATGGTAGCCACAAATAATATATTTGGTTATGAGTTACATAATAAGGCTTTTGGGATATGTTTGAACATGGAGTCACCTCTTCCATACCCCAAGGAAGTGAGAGCAGTCTTTATACTCATTCAATACTATTTAACTTGCTTTGTTTTCTTTTACTCTTGCTATCCTTCATGGTAGCCACAAATAATATATTGGTTTATGAGTTACATAATAAGGCTTTTGGGGTATGTTTGAACATGGGGTCACCTCTTCCATACCCCAAGGAAGTGAGAGCAGTCTTTATACTCATTCAACATTATTTAACTTGTTTTTGTTTTATTTAATAGGCCAAGTGTGAAAGAATGTGGTGCCAAAATACTATTACCAACATCCACCTTTTACTTGCACTGAATGATGGCTAGGTTGTTTGTGCCTATTGAGCAATGTTTGCCTAGAGAAGTATTTGTTGTAACAAGATTTTTACACTATGTTAAGAAAAGTGGCATAAAAATGCATGGTTGCCAGTTATAAGTATGCACCAACAATAATTGAGTATAAGAAACAAGAGGATAAGAAGAGAAATGATTCATTTGGCACTAGAGTATCATAGAGATCATAACCTTTCATTAAAGAGGAATTATTTTAAGGAATGACTATTATCGTGAAGTAGCCATGTATAAGAAGGAGATTTTCACTTAAAAAAGTACAATATGTATAAAAATATCATTTGTGTTCAGTTTTATTATAATAAATGGCATGTGATCATGAAGTGAGATTAAAAGTAAAATAAATTGTTGCTTATGTCACTAATATAAAATCTTAAATATTATTGTTTTTTTTCTTTTGTATACATAGGATAATACATTTGGAAACTAATGATATAAATTAAATAATGTGGTACTAACATTTGAAAAACCTTAAGAATTAGTCTGTTTATTTAATCAATCGGCTAACATAAATAAGTAATGAAGTTAATTATTCAAGTTAGGTGTAAACATTTCATTTTTGATTTAAATCTAAAGAAATAAATAAATTTAATATTTTGAATGTTAATGAAAAAACAAAAATAGTACTTTCAATATAATTTTAATTCTTTCTTGGATTAAACAAATTTATGAATCTTAGTTATATAAATTTAACTTAAAATTTATTTTTCTTTAACAATTTTCATTAAATTGATTTTTAAAATTTATTAATAAGTTATTTATAATTAATTAGCTTTTTAAAAGTTCATAGTAAAAATAACAATACTTATTGTTAGCAAATTACATTGATATGTATAATTAGTTTAAAAAATAATATCAACTTACTATGTATATTTGTAAAATGTCAATGTAAAGTATTAATTATTAATTATTGGCAAAATATTTATTTAGCTAAGATGCATAAATAACTTAAAATGGCATCTTAGTTTGATACATACTTTATTTAGCTGAAATGTATATACTTTAGCTAAGAGCTTAGATAATATAACTTTTAAAAAGTATAATGCTTTAAAATAAAATTCTTATATTACTTTAATTCCATATTACATAATTGATTTCTTTTTTAAAAATTTATTTTTATTTCATGTGTATAAAGAGATTACCAAGTTTGATTTATATCTTTTATATTTAAAGGAATTTGAAGTAAATATTGTAATAACTTTGTTATCATTCAAAACAACATTCCATTATGTTTTTATGTTTCATTTTGTTTAATATTTTTAAACATATTATTTAAATAATATACGATACTTATATTACAAAAGTTAAAATTCATAATGCTTTAACTTGTAATAAATATTAATTTTATGATTTTGAATATATATTAGTTTATGATTTAAATTGGATGATTTTTTAATTCTGGATAGTTTTAATAATAATAAAATCATAATAAATACAAAGTAGCATCCAAAATGCTTTTTAAATATATTATTTTTCATCCATACATAATCTTTTTTAAATATATTCATAATCTTTTTAAATATGTTATTTTTTATCCATAATCCTTTTTAAATAAAATTTATTTTTTTAAATTGATTTAATGCATGAAAGCATAGTTGTACGATAATTTAATTTAATATGATAAAGGGTTAATTATGGAAATCTAAGAAGGACATGGTTAATTTAATTTAATATGAATTTAATTTCATTTTGAACTAATATTAATAATATTTCATGGAGGTGTTTTAAAGCTTTAATATATTTTTCTATATGAAAAATAATAAACATAAGTATCTATAATTATGTAAACACAATACACACACATATTACACTTCATTTATTTACTTTTATTTTATTTACTTAAGATATAAATCAATTACAGTTGTGCCCTAAACCCTGTTCTAGGGCTATGGCGGAGACAGAGCAGCCGGGGCAGGGCGATCCAGTGTTCTCAGCGTTACAATCCGATCGAAGTCGTATTCTGGTACATCTCTCTCTCTCTCTTCTCTCCCTCTCTCTGGATTACTCTCTCTCTCTCTCTCTCTCTCTCTCTCTCTATATGTGTGTGTGTGGAATTTTTACGCAATGTGTGTGTATAGGAAGTTTTCAGACAAGCCATAGCCAATGCTTCATCGGCGGCCTCTATTGCACTATCTACAATGCAGGAAGCGATGAAACCCCAGAAGCAGTCTGTTCTGGTGCAGGATGAGAATCAACTGCTGGAAAATGGTCTTCGAATTCTCCTCCAAGATTTAGTGGTGGGTTTTCATATTACATATTGCTTATATAATGTAGCACGAGTTTTTAATTCTGTATATCATATGTTTGTAGTCTATAGCAGTGTATATATGCTGTGCTGCTTTATATACTCTATATATAAAGTGGTATTTGCTGCTACTAGCAGTATGTTTTTATGCATATATTTTATGTTGTACATTTTCTGAGGTGCTGTACATAACATAAAACTGTACTACTAGTATATGTGGGATTACTAATGATAGTGTATAATGTTAATTATATTCTATTACGTCTTTCCAGCTAATATACTGTCTATATTACATAGCCTTCAATGCTTTTTAGATATCACACACACATATAGTGCTTTAACAGTTAAATGTACCGGAATATGTAACTTTTTCTTGAATGCAGAGCTCTGCAGTGGACGCAGGGGAGCCGGTTATGCAATATGGAACATCAATTGACGAGTCTGATAGCAACGCGGGATTGATCACAAGACTCCTTGGTCTGTTGTATATATATGATAGACATAATATTATAATATGTTATTACAGTTTACAATACATAGGTATATTATACATGCTATATTGTAATGTACTATATAGTATATTTCTATCATATGTACATGTTAAAAATTTGTATATTTTGGTTTTATTTAGATATTGTGCTATATCTATGCGAAAAGGGTCATGTTGAAGGTGGCATGGTCTTTCAGCTTCTAGAAGATTTAACAGAAGTCTCAACAATAAAAGATTGCAAAGAAGTCTTTGGTTATATTGAGGGAAAACAAGACGTTCTAGGGAAGGTACCGAATTACTACTATATATGTTTAACTATATGTGCAAAACTATACTTAATAACTATATGTAAATTCAATAATTTATAACTAAATCGACCTAGTATAGTATAGCTTGTTAAAATTGTTATATAAGTGACCTTATTTTTGCAGCCAGAGCTGTTTGGACGGGGAAAGCTGGTGATGCTTAGAACATGCAATCAGTTGCTAAGACGTCTCTCAAAGGTGTGTGCGTGTGTTTGTTTGTGTGTGTGTGGGTGTGTGTTATTTGAAACTGAAATATTACAGGCCAATGATGTTGTTTTCTGTGGACGCATTTTAATGTTTCTTGCACACTTCTTTCCACTTTCTGAAAGATCAGGTAAACATGTGCAACTTATTCATCTATATAATATTTGTGTACGTTTAAGTACTGTACTTCTACTATATAGTTATATAGACCATAGACTATATGATATATATTAATATGGAGTAAGTAATTTCTTATTCAATATTTAGTCGCTAAGTTACTTTGTTAATTTTTTTCAGCCGTCAACATCAAGGGTGTTTTTAATACCTCCAACGAGACAGATTACGAGAAAGAGCAACCTGATGGTATGCATATTATGTATTCCTGTGTACATACAGATATAAGTTATGTATATGTAGGCATTACTTATACAAGTTATTCGTTAGTGTATATATTATATACGTACAAACGTCCGTATATGTATGCTAATATGGTTTTGATGGTCCGAAGTTGCAGGTGTGTGTCTATAGATTTTAATTTTTACAAGACATTTTGGGGACTTCAGGTTTGTTGAAGTCTACTTGTGAGATTTTATTTAAAGCTTACCTTAATGTGCAGGAACATTTTTCAAACCCTGCGTCATTAATTCAGAAATGGCAAACATTCTCTACAAATCTTTCAGTTAAGTATTGATTTGTTTGTTAACTAAAAGTTGTTTTCACACACACACACACACACTTCTGCTTGACACCTCGAGGATTATTATATAGCTACATTTACTGCATAAAGCTGTATTAAGTTAATCCTATACTATATATAGTAGTTCTCATATTTATATAAGTACACACGTATGGTAATGGACATGGTATATTCTATTATAGTTATAGTGTGAACTATGACTTAATATGTAGTTATGCGTATATATATAGTTACTAATTATTGTTATTAGGTTGTTTTGAGTGCATTTGAAGCTCAGCCGTTGGATGACAATGGAAATTCACACCACCTTGATGAAGGGGACGATATAACATTCAACACGAAATACCTCACGAGTAGCAATTTAATGGCCCTCGAGGTTACTTAACATTATACATATTATTCAAATAACAAAAAAGAACTAGTTACATACATTGTATAAGATAGTAGAATTTTATAGCTATCATTAAACTATACCTTTTCAAACTATGATTGTTTATTGATAATTATATTAGCTATTCTTTCAGTATTAACGTGTTTGCAAACAGCTTAAAGATCCCAGCTTTCGGAGACACGTGCTTGTCCAATGCCTCATTGTTTTTAATTTTTTGAAGGTCAGTAGCACGCATATATTTCTCTAGGTGTACACACATGTAAAGCCACATACTCCTCAGCATAAATTCCATTATTGATTGAATTATATTATATAAACATTATATAGATATGAGTACTTGCATAATCTTATATTTATGCCTTATATACAAACATGTATGTGATATGTTCTAGTATTTTCCAATTATTTGTTATTTCTAATCAGACTCCTGGGAAGCCAGAAAAGGAAGCTGCGAGAGAGAATCTGGTACATAAGTTTGTAAGATTTAATATATTGCATTATACAAGTAGATAGCTCCTATGAATGAGCTATATATGCAAATATGTTTAGGTATATGTTATACATATACGCACCTATATGTATATATCTACACGAATGCATATAGATACACATACACACAAATCATACTTTAGGCAAAGGAACCCACACACAACAAGCACGTTGTTCACAGAAAGACGAAGTAAAAGCTTTAGAGGAGCGTGTGAAGTCTCTTCTAGAACGCACTCCTCCAAAAGGGAAAGCTTTTCTGAATAGCATTGAGCATATACTTGAACGAGAAAAACTGGGTATGTATATTGATACTTTTATTTATGTATTTGTATATATACATATACACACACATACGTATATACATATAAATGTGTGTGTGTGTGTGTATACACACATTTTCATTCATTGTTTCAGGTGTGGTGGAAACGGGATGGCTGCCCTCCTTTCGAAAAAGCGTCTCCGGAACGTAAATCATCTCAAGAAACGACCAAAAAGAGGTTAGATTTTATGATGTATTTATTTGACTTTGTACATATGCTATGTATATTATAACTACCGATGTACTATTTAGTTATAGTAAGTATTATACTTAGTGCTGTTATACTAAATTAATATAAGTTTGATATTTATTATATTCATATATACTAGGAAGCAGAGATGGAGGCTGGGAAATAGGGAGCTTTCACAACTATGGAAATGGGCCGAGCAAAATCCTGTAAACTCTCTCTCTCTCTCTCTCTCCTCTCTCTCTCTCTCTCTCTCTCTCTCTCTCTCTCTCTCCTCTCTCTCTCTCTCTATATATATATTATATCTGTGTGTGTGTGTGTGTGTGTGTGTGTGTGTGTGTGTGTCTGTGTATACACCTATATACGGAATGAAAACCTTCCGTTTTCGACTTAATTAGTAAACTTAATCGTTAAATTTTTATATAGAAACTTATATAATCTTTCTGCAGAATGCCTTGACAGATCCACAGAGAGTGAGAAATCCACCGGTCCACGAGTATTGGGCTCCGTTGGCTGAGATGTAAGAGTTCTTATTAATATATAACCATATAAATTTATTAAGTATAAGCTAAAAACATATTATATGAATTTTCAAAATGGTTTTGCAGATGGATCCTTCATCGGGTATTGATGTAGAATACAGCACAAAACCAACAGGGTATGTCAGTAACTCTTTTACACACACACACACACACACGTGCGATTATCATTATTGAGTTTCTTTTCAGGTGTATTGCTGGAAAGGTTTAAGGTTTCCGCAAAGCAGGACCTTGAAGGATTCTCAAGAGTACGTCTATCTATGTATATACAACTATACAGTGTATATATATTATAATATTATATATATATATATTATATATATATAATATATTATATATTATATATATATTTATATGTATGTATGTATGTATGTATGTATGTATTGACATAAGTATATGCATGTATGATCAACAAATACACATTTACGGTGTATATACGTAAGACAAATGAGGATTAGTGTGTGTGTGTCTGTATATATATATATATAATATATATATATATATGAAAATGAAAATCATATATATTTCTATTATGTAGTTTACAGAGCTTGGAATTGAAGGTGTAGTACCACCTGAGCTGTTAACACAAGAAGTAAGACAGAAGCTTTACAAAGGAGACAAGTTTAGGAAGTTATCAAAGAAAGAAGATGAAACTACAGCCGTTAATCCATCGGATGAAGCTCAGGTATATACTGATAAATAATAATAATAATATTTAATTTAATTCTTTCACACACACACACACACACACATATATATATGGTGTGTATTTATGCCAGATGAATGGAAGTGTAGCAATGGACGAGGGGGGCACACAGGATGCTGATGACGGCATGGAGGCCGAAGCCAACGTGGCAGCAAAAGAGGACGAGGGCCAGGATGACGTGGACAGGCAAGGCTCTGACCATGAGAGCCCAATGGATGACGTGTACCCTTTGGAGAATATTCCGAGCGTGGTTGAGAATATTCCATTAATGATCCTTGCTCGCCTGGAAGTCCGAGCTCGAGTCCCACTAGGAACTTTAAGAAGCATAAGGAGCAAGAATAGTAAGTTATTATTTTAATTTATAATTGTGTATACACATACATACACACGTTCATACACGCCTATATATATTTAATCTATTTATTTAACTTTATATTGCAGGTTTACGCATGTTGGATGGTTCTGGAACAATTATTTGAGTGTAATAATAAAATTAATATTTGCAAAATGATGTTATAATTAATATATATATATATAGAGAGAGAGAGAGATCGTGTCTGTGTATGTACTGTTTACTAGTGTGAGAATATTCTTTTATTCTGTCCCGCATATACTTACTTTTTAATAGATAGGAAAATATAAGAAAGAAAATTAATATTTAAGAAAGAATATTAATTTATTATTTCTTTAATTTCCCTAATACTATGATTAGGGTTTTGGCAGGTTTAGGGTTCTTGCAGAGAGGAAGGAATTTCTGTTCGATTTCCACTTGAGAGAGATCATTACAAGGGTAGAGGGGCATGGATACTCTCTCTTTCACAGAAGATGATAAGGAGGTAAGCATATGAGATATATCGAATATATAGGGTCTGGTATTAATACATAACATAAATTCATGGTGTTTGTGTGTGCGTGCATGGTATGTATACACGTAAGCTCTCTGTACATATATTTCCACATACACATAACATTTCTGTGCATAAATTTAGTTATACACATACTCACATTACACACACACACACGCACATGTTTATTATATATGGGCAGAATCTAGATAAATACTTCTTTATAAGCACATTAAGCACACACACACACACACACAATGTGTGTGTGTGTGTGTTTTGTACATCTCTAATACATTAAGTACTGAGACACGCACCCACACACATTTTAGTAAGAGAAGTATGCAAGCATACAGATGCATGTGTGTTTATATAAATACATAGATAGATAGATAGATAGATAGAACGTATGTGTTGTGCAGGTTCTGGTGACAATAGTGAAGACTGTACAGCAGTTGGATCTTAAGGGGACTTGTGGAGGATGGAAGGAGTTTTTAGCAGCCACAAATGCTCCAGGTGCATTCTATGACCCTGCAAAGCGCCCCTGGCACGTTTTAGCCGATTTTGTGAAGACTCTTACAAATAATGACCATCATCTGGTACGCACGTGTGTGCGTGCGTGCGTGTTCACTATATATGAGTAAACTTTGTGTGTGTGTGTGTATGTATATGTAGATTTAAAGACACATATATACAGCTTTCTCCTACATTTGTCAGCACATAGTGTATTACTCTAGTACACACTATGGGAACACACACACACACACACACGGGGAAACATTATATATAAGCATAACGCACGCGCAGTGTGTGTTAACGATGTTTATAACATAGCAGGTTCGCAAACATTCATAACGTTAAAAATACTGGGGAACCCTTAACTCTCAGACTTAGGGGGCTTTATTTAGCACACAAATAAATTGTGTCAGACATATTACATAGATATAATTATGTATATATTCACAAAAACATAACACAAGTTTTAACGCAGTTGGATATACACAAGTGGTGTGTGTTGTGTGTCTGAATAACGGTGGATATTTCAGATGGTGAAGCGCATAAAAAAATGGAGAAACTGGTGCATGAAAACAAGGCAAGCGGATATAAACGATCCTTGGCCTGATACACGCGAGCAGGTAATTTTTAATTATTAAACTCATAATTATTAATTATTAATTATTACATGTACACGTATAAACTTTGATTAAATATTGGACAGCAAATTTGTTAACTTAAAAAATAATGCGTCGTAAGTCCTTTTAAATTTAATACGTTCTTCGACAGTACAGTGCTTGGTGAACCTTACACGTCAGAATCCACGCTTCTTCGTGTCATACACATTTCCATCATTCCAAGAGGTATTGGTCACACTTTTACTATTATTAATTATTTTTTCTTAGTATAGTAAGTATATTATAGTATGTATGGTTTATTAAAGTTTAAATTTTTATAAGGGATGGAAATGCACAAAGGGGGTGCTTCTTCGCATGCATCTACACCTGAAAGGCTTCTATCTATGGATTGTGAAATGGTTATGTGTGAAAATAACGAGTCTCAAGTTGTACAAGTATGCATTGTGGATCGAAACTATCAGGTACACTACTGTATATATTAGTCTGTATTGTTGTTATACATAATTGTTTACACATTGATCTTGTGCATATGTTACGTAGGTTATTATGTACGTATTTATTTTATGCTTATGTATCTGCAGTACATAAATTTTGTATATATATTTATCGATTTTAATGATGCTAATTTTACTTGTGTACTTAGACGCTTTTAAACACTATGGTCAAGCCCAGTAGGAAGGTGGTGGATTATATAACATATATACATGGAATTCCAAAGAGTGATATAGATAACGCGACATGTACACAGGAGGAGATCCAGGTATATACTTGTCATTTCATATTAATGTTCTCATGTATTTACATGAATATTCTTTGGCTGTAGAAAAAGGTGAAAAAGTTACTAACACCTGGAACAATTTTGGTTGGTCATAGTCTGTATAATGATCTCAAAGGTATGGATTATTATCAAGTCGATATATATGTATTGATTATGGTGATAATCTTTATATAGGAGTTGTATTGTAAGCAGTTATACTATTTCATATCTATTCTTCAATGTGTGGGTGGGTGGGTGGGTGTGGTTGCATGCATTGCGGAGTTGATATGAATTACTGTTACCACAAAGCAACTATACGTTATGTATAATAACGCAATGAATTTTTAATATACCATTTTATAATCATATTGTATATTTATATGTATTGTAGCTATTGGACATACATTATAGACCAGCACGTTCGTTATATATACATAACACACAGAAGCACACATATACACATGTATGTGTGTGTATATATATTTAAACTGTTTTTTTTTTCAGCTTTGAGGATTGATCATAGAAGAGTGATTGATACGTCGCTGGTTTTTAGACCGAAAGGTGTACCTAACAACGTTTTATACAGTTTACATGAACTTTGTAAGGTAATGAGATTAATTAGTTATTTTAATTAATAATTTTCTTTAGTTTAATTTTCTGTGGTAGTAAATTACTTGATTTGTCATTGATGTATTTCTTTATTTATTTATTTTGTAGGCTTTTTAGGATACAGTTTTAGAGAAGATGGTAAACCTCACATTTGTTTGGATGATGCTATTATTCCTATGAAGCTTGTTCTGTTCTTCAGGAGTTGGAACATGGGCCTAGTGAAGCTGTTCAATATGCCTTAAACAATGTAAGTATAGCGTGTGTTCCGCTATAAGATTTAATAACCTTTGATAATATGGCAGGCATGCGTGTGTGTGCGCGTGCGTGTGTGTGTGCCACTTTTAAATGTGAAATATCTATATACATAAATGCTCTAATATATATAATATGATATAAATGAAGCTACTTGTGCAGGCGTCTAAAAGGGATTCAGCTCGTCTTTTCATACACAGCATTCCAAAGCATTTGTCCATGGAAGAGTTGAAAACAATGATCTCAAACGGCATCCCATGTACCATTGAGGTATATATTATATATATAATATATAGAGAAGAGAGAGA
>PUQB01000078.1:689902-692004 GCA_003024785.1 Selaginella tamariscina | reverse complement strand
CGAGCCCCCCCGGAAGGGGGCCTTCCTCGCCTTCCACCTAAGCTACGCAGGAAGAACCCAAAGCCAATCCCAGGAAACAGTGAAGCTTCATAGGGTCTTTCTGTCCGGGTGCGGGTAGTCCGCATCTTCACGGACATGTCTATTTCACCGAGTCTCTCTCCGAGACAGTGCCCAGATCGTTACGCCTTTCGTGCGGGTCGGAACTTACCCGACAAGGAATTTCGCTACCTTAGGACCGTTATAGTTACGGCCGCCGTTCACCGGGGCTTCGGTTGCTGGCTCTCCCGTCATCGGGTCACCAACTTCCTTAACCTCCCGGCACTGGGCAGGCGTCAGCCCCCATACATGGTCTTACGACTTTGCGGGGACCTGTGTTTTTGGTAAACAGTCGCCTGGGCCTGGTCACTGCGACCTCTTCTGCGAGAAGGCGCCCCTTCTCCCGAAGTTGCGGGGCTATTTTGCCGAGTTCCTTAGAGAGAGTTATCTCGCGCCCCTAGGTATTCTCTACCTACCCACCTGTGTCGGTTTCAGGTACGGGTACCCACTCGTTGAAGGTCGTTCGGGCTTTTCTTGGGAGTGTGACATGAGTTACTTCAGCGCCGTAGCGCTTGCCACTCGGGCGTCGGCTCGAGGTATTCTCTCTACCCCTTTTCATCGCCTCGAAAGGTTCACTCACTTTGCGCCCTTGGACCGATAACCATCTTTCGGCTAACCTGGCCTCCTCCGTCCCCCGTAACCAACGATGGGTAGTACAGGAATATTCGCCTGTTGTCCATCGACTACGCCTCTCGGCCTGATCTTAGGTCCCGACTCACCCTCCGTGGACGAGCCTTGCGGAGGAACCCTTGGGTTTTCGGGGCATTGGATTCTCACCAATGTTTGCGTTACTCAAGCCGACATTCTCGCTTCCGCTTCGTCCACACCTGCTTGCGTTGGTGCTTCCTTTTGAGGCGGAACGCTCCCCTACCGATGTATCATTCGACATCCCACAGCTTCGGCAGACCGCTTAATCCCGTTCATTCTCGGCGCAGGAGCGCTTGATCAGTGAGCTATTACGCACTCTTTCAAGGATGGCTGCTTCTGGGCAAACCTCCCGGCTGTCTTTGCACTCCTACCTCCTTCACCACTGAGCGGTCATTCAGGGGCCTTAGCTGGTGATCTGGGCTGTTTCCCTCTCGACGGCGAAGCTTATCCCCCACCGTCTCACTGGCTGACCTTCACCTCCGTGTTACTCAGAAGTCATACCTAGTATTCAGAGTTTGCCTCGGTTTGGTACCGCTCTCGCAGCCCGCACCGTAACAGTGCTTTACCCCCAGGTAGCCCAGCCAACCGCTGCGCCTCAACGCATTTCGGGGAGAACCAGCTAGCTCCGAGTTCGAGTGGCATTTCACCTCTAACCACAACTCATCCGCTGATTTTTCAACATCAGTCGGTTCGGACCTCCACCTAGTTTCATCCAAGCTTCATCCTGGTCGTGGATAGATCACCCGGGTTCGGGTCCATAAGCAGCGACAGTTGCCCTGGGAAGACTCGCTTTCGCTACGGCTCCGGTGGGTTCCCTTAACCAGGCCGCCGCCTATGAGTCGCCGGCTCATTCTTCAATAGGCACGCAGTCAGAGATCCGATTCTCCTCCTACTGCTCGGGAGCCTACGGTTTCACGTTCTATTTCACTCCCCGATGGGGGTTCTTTTCACCCTTCCCTCACGGTACTATTTCGCTATCGGTTACCCAGAAGTGTTTAGCCTTACGAGGTGGTTCTCGCTGATTCACACGGGATTCCACGTGCCCCATGCTACTCGGGTCAGAGCGTAAGCCTGTGCTGCTTCCAGCTACCGGACTCTAACCGTCTAGGATGCGGGACTCGACCGCTTCACCTAGCAGCACGACTTTGTATTTATCGCTCCCCCACAACCCCGTTCCCACGGTTTAGGCTGCTCCCTCTTCGCTCGCCGCTACTACGGGAATCGCTTTTGCTTTCTCTTCCCCTGGTTACTTGGATGTTTCGGTTCACCAGGTCGTCTCTCGCCGCCCATCCTGTGGATTCGGCAGTTTCAAGGGTTAACCCATTCGGGGATCTCCGGATCCATGCTTATTTCTGGCT
>PUQB01000078.1:667402-687402 GCA_003024785.1 Selaginella tamariscina | reverse complement strand
CCGGCTGGAACCAGACCCGTACTTATTCGCTTGACATCATCGGCTTTCCCACACCCTACCCACCCACAGTATACCCATCCCCGCCCTCTAAGTCAATACGTAGCAACAAACAAAAGCGATTGACTTGACAAGTAAGTATCGCTTGAGATGAATGAGTTTGGGTGCTGAGGGCTGCTGGTGGGTCCGGACTGATACGATGATGACTTCCGTTTACCGGCCGGCGGGCGAGACTGCGACTCCAAGTCATGCGTCTTACCGTTTCGCCAATTTAAATAGATCGCTTGCTGCTGGTGAGCAGGAACTGCCTAAACAATCGGGGGACTAGCCGCCGCTCGCCGCCATCTCAACCACTTAGTGGCTCGAACCCCGCTTCAGGAGCCGCCTCCCGCACTATATGCGGCGTACGGAACGGAATGAAATTTCATTTTCGACTGAGTAATCCTTATTGGAAACCCCGCCTCCTGGCAGTTACCACCAGTAATTCAAGCCGCGGCGCGGGGGTTCGGCCGGCGACACCGGATCCGGATGGTTTTATGTCGTCGGTTGGAACCACTTTACTCCCTAGACGGATCACTTCGATTCCTAGAACCTCCATTTTCGGAGCGGGCCGCGCCCCCCCCGAGTCCTGCGGGGGCAAGGGTGCCCGATCTTATCCTATTTGGTCATGATCATTGCATTAGCCCCAGTAAACCCATACATCCGTGGAGGGCGATCACCTGTCCCCATCCGATCAGTCTTCGCCATTCCCATTGCATGAGAGGTTAATAACCTTACATGATCTCCTACGGATCAATGCGATACCACCTTCTTTCGTCGAAGAAGAAGAAGAAGAAGAAAGAAGAAGAAGAACCAGCCATCGCACCCGGCCACATGGCGGAGCCACGCGAGGAATGGCGGTGGAGTGGGAGAGACGAACGCTGCTATCATCTTCCGGCGGAAACCCATATCAGTCGATCGGATACGGTTCGGTGCGCAGCACGACGTACCCCCACGGCGCGTGGGTCATCGGCGGGATTGATTGTCCCAGTTAAATAGCGCGCACCGCGCTGGCTGCTGGCGAAACTAAGCATGGGTGGGGGCCACCAACTCCAATCCATGACATCGTGTATCGTTGATTCCCGTCTGGTCGGTGATGAGTGCGTAACCATGGCACGGGTAAGCTTATACGAACCCGTTAGTTTGTTTCCCCCGTATCAATTGTCACGTATTTCCTGTTGCGGGGGGGGGGGGGGTAGGGACATGGGGTTACATCAATATTGAAGCATTTAATCGGCGCGAAGTTATATAGATTAATACGTTCATTCGCCGGGCGATCCGTAACCCCAACCGGCTGCACGCACTGTTTCGGGGTTGCGGCGCAGAACAGAAAATGATATCATTCCCTCCGCGGTTCCGGGCTATCGACAGGGGGCGGCAGCCGGACAGAGCTCTTTATTTATATATACGAAAATAGATTTATGAACTTGCCCGTCATTCAACGGCTGGATCGGGAGCTACGCGATACCCGCGAAACCCGTTACGATTATCTCCAAGGGGTGGAGGTGCAGGTACCCGGTACTGGCGAAACGAGGACTCAGTAACTGAGGTTCAAGGGGAGTGGTGAATCACGGGGGGAGTGGAGAGCTCGGTACCCACGGACAAGGCCATTCGTTTGCCGGAAAGGAAACAATATAGTTCCAATGCCGAGCCGGGTTTGAGTAAGACTGAAATGAAACGCTGGGTCGAACAGTTTTCCCGCGTAAAGGTGGTCGCAATTAACAGCCACCGGCTTCCCGCCGTCAGGAAAAGATCTAAAGGCTCCATAGCGAAGCGCCGGGTTCGCCGCAAACGAACGGTTGCGACGCTTCAACCCGATCATTCCATTCCATTGTTTCCAGGCAAATAGAATGACCTTATAATGCAATGCAACGTAGTACGTATTTTACTAGTATGGCCATCCGTTTGTATAAAGCCTGTACCCCCGGCACGCGCAATCGATCCGTGTTAGATTCTAGAAATACAGTTAGACCCGACCTCCGAAGATTAACCTCCGGTTTCACCTCCCAGAGGGGGCGTAACAGCCGCGGAATCGTGACTAGCCGGCACAGAGGGGGTGGTCACAAACGTCTGTATCGTCGCATCGATTCTCGGCGGGGCAAAAGGGGTATATCCGGAAGGGTCGTCACCGTGGAATACGATCCTAACCGCAATGCGTATATAAGTCCCGTGCATCACGAAGACGGCGATAAAGGTTATATTTCGCATCCCGAGGGAATCCGGATTGGAGACGCTACTTCGGCCGGCCCGAACGCCCTTGCTACAGTGGGAAATGCCTTACCCCCGAGTGCGGTTTGAATTGGTAATTTGCGTCGTCGGGAATTACCGATCGGGTTTCAAGCATGACCCATAAATCCATAACTAATTCAATTGCTCCACGTTCGATGGAGTAACGCCGTAGGTAGACCGAAGGGGGGGCGATAGCAGGTGATGAGGCCATGCATTCGTCGCTGGCCCAAGGGGTAAGACAATATGGAGAAAGAAGCCGTACCAATCGAAGCGCGCGCGGGGCCGGCAGTTTTGTTTATGAAAACCCGGCGATTCGACAATTTATTTACATTCGGTTCGGCGGTCAAGGGCGATTCCGAAGCTAGATAACGGCAGCGGCACGACGTACTGCCGGAAAAACAATTGTTAGATATGCCTCCTAAGCTGTTCGGTACGTAGAGACATGCGAATGCAATTTACTAAAGTCAGTCGTTTTGACGCCGCACATCGAACCGGGCCAGATGGTGCCAGAGTGGACTAAGGATGTAGTGAGCGGGGGATGAATAATCTTCGGTACCTCATTCCCGCTGGCTAAATGAGCCAAATCTATTCCGTTGCTTGAGCAAATAGGATTCCATGCATCTATAGAGCTGCATGCCTCGAGAGGGGCTCGTACAGTTCAGGAAAGGATCCTCGTCCCCCCATCGCACGGATAGAGACGGTTTGCTTCGACCCATATGCCTTTAGGCACAGTGATGCATGGCATCGAGGTGGCACCCGGAAGGGGGGGCCAATTAGCCAGGGCGGCAGGTACTCCAGCAAAGCTAATCGCAAAGGGAGGTCAATTGGCTACATCGAGATCACCACCTGGAGAGGTTCGCTCAATACCTCAAAACTGTCCAGCAGCCGCGGGGCAGGTGGGCAGTGTCGATTTCAGAAATCGAACTTTAGGTAAGGCTGGGTCCAAACGCTGGCTCGGTAGCAGGCCCCGAGTCCGGGGAGTGGTTATGAACCCCGTAGATCATCCGCACGGGGGTGGTGAAGGCAGGGCTCCGATTGGTAGGAAAAAGCCCCTGACTCCCTGGGGCCGCGCCGCACTCGGTAAAAGGAGTCGTAAGATGAACCGATATAGCGATAACTATATCCTTCATCGTCGTAGAGCGAGCCGCCGGGAAAGGAGATAAGCAAGGGGTGGTTCGAAACGGCGCGTTCACAAAGAAAAGGTCCTTTTGTAGCCGATCGCTCGCCGGAGAGAATCGAAAGCCTTGGCGCGGGGGGTGGAGGGAAGGTGATAATCACTTGGTCCCGCGCATCCGCCATTGTGCCTACCACGATTGGCCATACAATCGCTGTTCACAACGGACGGGAGCACCTACCAATCTACGTGGCGGACCGCATGGTAGGTCACAGACTAGGCGAATTTGCGCCCACTCGAACTTTTCGGGGACACGCGGGAAGCGATAAAAAATCCCGTCGTTAGTTTCACAAGTGAAGAGGAGGTAACTCGTAATGAAAAATGAGTCGTCGAGCCCCGGAGTTCGAGCCCTAGCTAGGTGTATCGGTATATCCGCCGGCAAGACGCATAGGGTGGTTGATCAGATTCGTTATCGTCCGTATGAACAAGCACCTATGATACTGGAATCTATGCCTTATCGGGCATGCGATCCCGTTCTACGATCGGTACCCTCAGCAGCTGCGAATGCTAGTCGGTCGGGCCTGAGCAAAGCCGAGCTGTTCGTAGGCGGAGCTGAAACGAGTAAGGGAACTTCTTATAAAAGGCTCCGGCCCCGGGCACAGGGACGAGCCTATCCGATTCGTAAGCATACCTGCCACGTGACTATCGTAGTGAGACACAAACATGCGTAGCAAAGACGTATCAATGAGGGAAATCGGACGATACGGTGTTAGTAGTCCGATCGGGGAGGGAGCGCACGGGACGTAAGACTAACCCGCTTGGGTTCCGGCTTGGCATAACCAAAGATTATCATCCCGATTGGTCCGCACGACCGAAGATTCATTCCCGGCACGTCTGGGAGGATAAACAAGTACGTGATTGTACTGACGCTTACGCGCGCGGGCGGGACGCGAGTTCCGCCGGTTCCAGGAAGAAGGATGGCGGCGCGGAGGGGATTGGACGTGTCAGAATTAAGAGGAAAACCGACTCGCTTCTGGTGGAGATACACGCGGGGTCCCCGGCCGCGCTGATCAGGAGCTATAGTCGGGGAATTGAGCAATTGAAAATGGGTGTGCAAAAAGAGCTGTCGTCAGATAGTCGGGTCGGGAGAGTTCGTATCGCTCTGGTAGAAATACCGGAACCTTATGGGGAACCAAATATACTCGCAAAGTACATAGCCTTGCAACTGAGGAACAGAGTCGCATTCAGACGAACTGTAAAAAGAGCTATTGGGCTAGCGAAGAGGAACGGCCGGAGGGGTATTAAAATACAGATTGCGGGACGTTTAAATGGAGCTGAAATTGCTCGTGTCGAATGGGCTAGGGAAGGCAGAGTGCCTCTGCAGACCCTACGGGCCAAAATTGATTATTGTTATTACCCAGCTCAAACCGTTTACGGAGTACTGGGGACAAAAGTCTGGATTTTGAAGGATTAGGTAGGGGATGCGGGAGCCTCGCGATGAACAGCATGAATGATTATCGATGAAGCATCGAAAGATGTTGAATCGCCCCCCCCAGCGGTGGTACGAGCGGGCAATCCCCGATCGAGTCGCTGCTGATCGGGGGGCGGTATACGGGGCCGGGGTTCCTCCGTCACCACGAAGAATCAGCATCGTTTCACAAGAGTCGACGTGCTTACTTTCAACCTAAGCCCCTTGGGGAATCGATGACTCTGCGCCCACCGCGAAGCCCAGCTCGCCGCTACCTTGCACCGTTATAATTAAATAGATCATGATTCGGTCCCCGCTGCTGGAAAAGCTCCTTTTGCAAGGAAAACTAGTTTCTATTCGTAGAATAAAATAAGGAGTCGTACCGCCGTTACTAACAGGACCCCGTCGGAGGAGCAACCGAGTATCCTTGTGCAACGTACTTTTGAGGGGGGTAGTAGTTCCTCCTCAGGAGGACGGAGCATGCAGTTCCTCGATGTAAATAACAAAGCGTTACTCGACGAAAAAGCCTTGAGTCGACGAATACCGACGAAGGGGTAGAAGGAACGGGGAGTCCCGCTCGCTGCAGAGGAAGAAGTGGCCCGGCCGGAGGTCCGGGAGCCGGGGGAATAGTGATGGGACCCACATTGGGTGGGAGGGAGGGAGGGAGGGAGGGAGGGGGAGGTGACATACCTGCTACTCCGTCGGGTGGGATGGCGGCGCGAAACGCAAGGGATATGGAGAAATGTGCGGCGTGTCCCCGGCGGAATGGCCCGATCGGGAACTCGACGAAGGGTCCTAGCAAGAGATCGGCAACAAGGCGTCGCCCCGGCACCCACCCGGCGAGATGCCGAAGGGTACGCGAAGCGCCTTGCTGGGTTGGAACCACCCCCATCAAGTCCTAGTTCAATCCGATTCCAGTTCACTCGTGCGTCTTTAGGGTATGGTATCTACTCCCTCGGTGCCGAATCATTTCATGCAACATCTTGTTACCCGCTACTAATAGAGGTGAGCCTACACGTTTGATCCCGGAGCAGCGACAGAGCAGCGTCGAGTCATCGATGACCACTGTGGAGCCGCCCGGAAAAGAGGTTTTGTGAGCAGCACCTTACCTTGGGGAGTTAGAGGAACGTTTGCCTACGGTCGGTCGGCAGCAGTCATGTGTGTTTTGGTAGAGGCCATTAGATGCTTGGATCCGCCCGGCAACCTCCGGGTAGGCAGGTAGGGGGCGATGAGCAATCATTCGTTAGTTACGCCCGCTGCGTAGATATGATGCGCCTCCGCGGCAAACCACCCGTCACCGCAGCAGGAACCGCGGGAACACGTATGGGTTTCGGTTCGGGGAGGGGTCCGCAAATATTGATGAGTGTAATAATGATACGTCATCAGATGGACCGGACTGAGCGGCGATCCGCCCCCCGTAAAACGGGAGGAATGGAGTATCAGATTTGGTTGCAAGAACGGCTACGAAAGTGGCTGGATTAGGAATGCCCCGCCTGCACCCGACCCCAGCAGACTCGCGAGACACGCGAAACGAATGACTGTCCAACCAACGAGCCCCGATATCAAACGAATAGGTACGCCCGAGAGTAATGTGTGATGGATAAAAGCATCGGGCATACCCAACTCCGCAGCGACGTCACCGCCTCCCCCGCATCCCAGCTCCCGCAGGACGGGCATGGGGGAGAAGCTGATGAGGCAAATCTCTGTCTACTGGCTGAGGGGAATTGTAATCCTTGAAATAGAAAATGATTCGACCGCAAACTTATTTGGACGTGGCGGACAATAGTGGAGCTAGGAAATCGATGCGCGCTCGAGTCCTAAAGGCTAATAATCGCGGGTACGCGAGTATTGGTGACGTAACCGTAGCTGCGGCTAAAGAAGCAGTACCGAACATGCCTCCCAAGGGTGGTCAGAGATAGTTAGGGCCGTAACCGTACGTACCCGAAAGGGTCTGAACCGTGACAATGGGATGGCAATACGATTCGACGACAATGCAGCGGTCGCCATCGATAAGGGAGGGAATCCCAAGGGAACTCGGGTTTTTGGCCCGGTCGCCCGGGAGCTAAGAGAGTGCCGCTTTACCAAAGTAGTTTCGTTGGCCCCTGAAGTGTTACGAGAAACAACAATTTGTACCGCGCTGCGGCGATACGAGGAAGCTGATACAGTGTAACTCCCCCTACCCCCCACCAACGTTCCCGGCGGTCGCCGCGGTGGAGCAAGAAACTTAAATGCGGCACTACGGCGCGGAATCGTCGGAGGTCGCGATAATCCCCCGCTGCTTGGGCCCGCCTTGTTGACCCAGCAGTGCCGGCAGAGGAGGGTATGGAACCACTTTGGATCGAATGGGATTGAAGATCTCGATCCGATTGGTTCCGGCGGAACCCACTAAGTCGGACCGTATAGGGTGGGTGAGATAACAAAGATTCGTACTTCGTATGGACTCGGCCGGTACCACGTAATTTAGGCAAATCCCTCCCAGTAGCAATAAACATACATGTCTGTTTATATCGATACAAATCTGCTTCCACGGGCAACGACGCTATTGGTGATATGACAACTGCCATCAGAAATGCTAGCCTGAGGAAGGCGAAGATGGTTCGGATACCATCCACAAGTACCACTATTAAAATCGGAAGAGTCCTTGTGGAAGAAGGTTTCTTGGGTAACCTCAGAGAGCACCGGCAAGGCACGAACCGTTTCCCGGTTTTGACTTTGAAGTACCGGGGAAGAGCAAGAAAAGCACACATAACCACTTGTAGGCGCATAAGCAGACCTGGCTTAAGGGTATACCCTGGTTATAAAGATATACCGGAAGCGCTGGGTGGAACGGGAACGGCAATTCTTTCAACCCCCGGTGGAACTATGACGGACCGGGATGCTCGGCAGAAGCGAATCGGGGGGGAGGTGTTGTGTTATGTGTGTGTGATTGAAATCTATGTTTATCCCGCTGCGTGAAAGGTACTTACAACGACCGGTTGGTGGTGGGAACCGCTGATACGAACGCGGATGTGGGAGTAGATTCGACAGGCTTACCTTACCAACCAACGGGTAGGCGGGGTTTCGTCGGAACGACGAAGGGAGTAGTTATTGAACGCCCCTCCCCCTCTGCTGGTCCGCTAAGCGACAGGGGCGAAAATGTCGTTTCCGCGCTAGAAAAGAGCCGATTCTCGCTCTGAATCTACGTTCTGACAGTCACTCCCGCACCCGCGCATAGGGGGGAACGTGAGTGGGAAGAGGAAAATCAATTACGAGAAAAATTGGTAGTACGCGCGAGAGCAAACGTAGAAGGATACCTAAGGGAATTATCCACACTCGGGCAAGTTTTAATAATACCATTGCTACCGTCGCGGATGCAAGAGGACAAGTGGTTCCTTGGGTTCCCGCCGGGGCCTGCGGATCCAAAGGCGCCAAAAAGGGCACAGCATTTGCTGCTCAGGCTGCAGCAGAAAATGCTATTCGTACGTCGATTAATCAGGGTATAAAACGAGCCGAAGTCGTGATAACAGGTCCGGGCCCAGGACGAGATACAGCACCGAGAGCTATTCGCGGAAGCGGTGTAGCGCTAGGTCTTGTACGTGATATAACCCCTATGCCTCACAATGGATGTAGACCCCCTAAAGGGAGATGCATATAGACCGGGAAAAGGAGGGAACGACGTAACCGCGAGCGGTGATGACACGGGCGAAGTACAGCTACCCGTGGGATCTGCGTACCGGAGGTGCATTGAATCCGAAGTCGGCAATGAGCGTTCCTATTATAGTCGTTTCATCACACCCCCACCCGGGGTCGGCCAGGCCAATACCTTAGGGATCGCCATGCGCAGAGCATCGCTTGGAGAATCGAAAGGAGCGTGCGTAATTCTTGCGGGGCCGGGAAGAATAAATCATGAATATTCCACGATTGCGGGTGTCCGGGAGTCAGTACATGATATTTTGATGAATTTAAAAGAGATCGTACTCGCAACCAATCTTTCCGCGGCGCAAGAGGCACACATCCCTATTATTGGACCTAGGAAGGTGGTAGCTCGGGACATCGTGCCACCACCTTCCGTTAAAGTGACTCGCCCCGCGCAACATGTAGTTACCATCACAAGGAAGATTCATTTAAGCACCGAATTGAGGATCGAAAGAGGTTACGGGTATCGCGGACGAAGCATGATGGAGTTCCAAAAGGGAAGCTTTCCTCTGGACGCCGTATCCATGCCTGTACAAAACGCGAATTATAGTATACACCGCCTCGAAAGCCACGGTGGGGGAATTATGAAGGAGATGCTTCTGCTTGAGATACGGACTAATGGAAGTCTCGCCCCTAGAGAGGCGATTTACGAAGCCTCTCGGAACTCAGTGAACCTTTCCAGTCCTTCTCCGCGCAATAGTCTCGACGAGAGTATCTATGGAAAAGGGTAGTAAGTGCATGTAGGAAACCCGTCAAGTCCGAGCGACTGCATGTGTCTCTTGACCGGTGGGGCAGATATTTGGCGACTGGATAGGCGGGTAGTAAATGATTCGATACATCATATTACTATGCTCATCGGCCGGCCGCAGCGCCGACCCTTTCTCCCACTACTATCGATCAGAAATGCGCGATGGCTCCGCGGTTACACCCACTACGATTATGTGTCGGTAGACAACTATGTAATCGAATACGTTGAAGATGCCAATGCACGCGATTCACCCGCTTCGGAATCAAGGTTGTTTCCTATCGAGCGAAGCCGATCGAAGTTGAGAGGACGGACGGACGGACGGACGGACGGACGGACGGACGGACGGACGAACAATCGGCCCGTTCGATCCGTCAATCGGATATGCGGAGAGCAGGAGAAACGCGAGCAAGGGCTTGATGGGTAATAATGACGCCTTCTCGACGGTATGCTGCCCCGCAAGTCCCAGAAGACGGCAGTGTGCAGCGGTGGGTGTCGAATCATAATAGGGAAGAGCAGAATGACCAGAATCTACCGGTCGCACTACTGTCCGGGGCCGCTCCGATCCATTTCGCGATTACCGAGGATATTCTCCCAACTCACTCGTATTACGATCACGGGTGACGGGACCGGTATGTATACGTCGTATGTATATACATGCGCACACACACACGCGTACATGCATGCAGATATACATGTATCTGGGTGGACAGACGGATAGACGCAGGGCCTTCGTGCCGAAGCGGAAGTCGAATAATATCCTTCTTCGTGCTAAGGTCGGTCGAGAGATGCGTGGGGGGCTCAGGCAAAAGATCGACGGCCGGTCGGGCAGGAGTTGGTGTGGTAGGAGTTGGTAATAATCATGAGTCCTGGATTGGGCCTGGGGTCGGAGGTTGGTCAATAGGTAAGGCTGCCCCGATACCCAACCGAAGAGCTACTGCAGTACCAATTGGAGAAACTGTTGTAGCTACTGGACGCCGAGACGGATTCTGGAATCTATTTACGTTTTCCAAGAAAGGTACCGTTAACGGTCCCGCGGGCACTGCAGCCATTGGAGGAACTCCCAGTGATTTATTAGGCGCTGTACGGAGTGTTTGGGGTACCGGAGGGAGATACCGTTCGGGCAGTGTTTCCAGGGGAGTTGCAAATGGATTTGCGGGTTCTCCAATCATGGATGGCTCCAAAACCGCCAAACCCGTGATGCATGCGATGGTGCCCGGGATTGCAACTGGAGGGGTATATGAGGGATCGTTAGGCCGAGCGGGTTCTCCGTAATAATTGTGCCCCATGCCCTTGGCCGGTCTAGCTCTCGATACAGGATCACTCGAGTCAGGTTTCTTTGTTATTGGGATAGGCAAACGTTTGATCCGTTTGTCCCCCCGCGGAACCGGGCATGGGAAATTTCGCTCGTCCGGCTCAAGCAAGGGCTGGATAATGAGATGGCTGTCTCGTCGTCCGCTGAAAGGAAGGAATATCGAGTAATCCCCGATGTTTCTTTCTATCCACGAACTTTCGGGTGCGGCCGGAACCTTATCACCCTACTACGGAGCCAAATGCTCATGATCCGAGTGGGCTTTGACAATTAGGCGTGTCACTTCATGGGCAGTCTTATCTCTTACCAGTCGCTCCCGGGAATCCCCGGACCTCGGAACATGGTTGGTCTTCACCCGTTCATACTTTGGCCTCGCTGTTTCCTTAGATCCGCCTCTCGCTCCGGATACTGGTGGTCGTCTGGTCGGAGGTGCATAGGGAATAGATGCACCTCTCTATCGCGTCTAAACGCCTTTACCCTTGTGCGCTGGCGGCAAGACTATAATTCTATCTAGCACGCTGGATCTCGCGAGGTCCAGATATATCAATTTGATCGTGGAGACGACTCTCTTTTCGAAGCCAACGAAATTCGTGCACCTGCCGAGTTTCCACTCCCTGGTGGGGAGATCAAGGCGTGATCGGGGTAGAAACACGTCCCTATATCTGAATGTTGACGTGGCGGGTCTTACAGAGTATCCGCAAAGCCGATTGAAAGGCTCGGGTCGCGCACTCCCGTGATCCATCCTCCATCTAGAGAGGACCCGTTGCCGAGCATTTCTTGCTGGTCCGTACCCGAAGGACTTCGAAGCAGCGGATCCTTATCTATGGGCTATTCGTTGTTCGGGGGAAGCACCTATAGCGATGGAACGATTGAGAATCGCAGGGGATTCCGTCCGTGGGGCATTCATTTCGATCATCGTCGATCGCGTTATGACGGGTCGTCCGCTTATAAAGGACCCGAGATACCTTGCTTACGAATCATTGAGAAGTGCATTAGCATGGATGCGGCGGTGGGAGGAGGTGATGCGAAGGTGTGTGAACTGTGAAAACGGGTCAATGTGGATTGACCTGCACTGACACTCCCGCGTAGTGACTCAACCAAGGGAGATCCTATGACAGGGATAGCTTCGGGCACACCAGTCACGGTTTTGACGGCCCGGTAACCGATTTGGTCCCAAGGTGAAGGGTAGCCGGTCACACCAGGGGATACGGTTGATACAGCTAGAACCGCGCCTGTAACCCGGGTTAATTCACGGGGTTTCTTAAATCCGCCCGTAAGGTAGACGCGGAGTACATGCGGAATCATCATCAAAACCATCGTACTTGCTGACCATCGATGAACTGATCGAATTAACCAACCGAAGCTGACTTCAGTCATCATGTATCGAACTGGGCCGGAAGCTTCTGTGGCGGTCGGACGATGGTAGAAAGTCGTGGCAAAACCAGTGGCTACTTGTACCAAGGAGCGGGTCGAGGTAGTTCCCCCTGAACGGTGGGATGTATTGACATGGGGCGGGACATATTTGCTAGTAATATCATCCGCAATCGCCTGAACTTCCAAACGCTCCTCGGACCAATCGTATACTTTATCGAGATGGATGCACTACCCCTTAGCGACCCCCCCCCGGGGCCGTGCATGGTGATTTCCCTTCATACGGCTCGAGCGGACGCCCCCCCGTTGAATTGGTGAGGCTGCCCCTCTTGGAACACTAATTCGCTTGAATACCAACTTGTTCCCCTGGAATCACCTATTCGACGAAGCAGCCCCTTCGCTTGACATTTCTAGCAATGCTAGTATCAACCGCCCCATCTCCGAGTTGGCCTACGAAGGATCACTGGCTTCTTGGACGATCTTTTTCCCACTCCCGCGGCCCCACAGACGTGTCTATCTATAGGTTCGGGATAGAAATTATCTCGTGAACGACCTGGTGGATATCCAACCTTGGATTTCTATCATGCTCCGGTGGACCCTCTCCCCAAGAGGCACAATGGGTAATAAGCTTCTGCGGTGCCACCAGCTCGATTGGATATGCTGCTAGGAAGCCGCCTAGCCCCTCGAGCGCAAATGCGGCGATGGCAATGGGTGGATCGCGGCATAGGCCAACAGACGCGTTGTTCCCGCATACATAAAGGAGTCGGATGACTGGAAAACTACGGGGCTTTGGTAGATATGCAACTAGCTAGTCATGGTTTTGACTCCCTCGTTGCTAGACGCTCCGAGAGACCTTGCGTTTCGGGTCCTAACGGCGGCTATTTCCCGAGTAGTACCCGGCAAGGCGGTATCGCCCTATTGTGGGGGGGACGACGAATGATTTCATACCATCAATGATTGTGGACAAGCCGCGCACCCGTGTTCCGAGTATCCTATCATGGGGAAACCGCACGATCAGGCTGCCAACCCGAGAGCCCCCGCTTGGGTGGATACTGTCAACCGCCGGGCAAACCTACTATCCTTCGGGCACTCCAATCATTTATTTCGGGTTCTATTATCCTTCAGTACCCAAACATTCCTTTGGGGAGCATGAGAAGAAAGATGATCTCCCCTTTCGGATCCATCGCTTGTCACCAACTCGCGGGGACTCCATCCGCTGGGACGGAAGGGTTATAGGTTTCCGAGATAATGGCTAGAAAGACCGCGGGTAGCGCCATCGCGACACCCATTACGGGTGCGGTTCCCCAGCCGGGAGCCGCTCTGCCGTACTCCGGATTCGAGGGTTTCAATAAATTTCCCACACCAGTCCGTCTCGGTTCGATCCTGGGATTGGTTTTACCATTAGCCCGTGTAGCCGTAAAACTCGTTACATCCGTTGGGACTTATTGGCTTTGTGCACTATCATGCTGAGAAAGGAAGTGAATCATCCCGGGATTAACTTGCAACGGAAACCGCAACTCCGGTCGCCATCTCTATATCCCGTTCACCCGCGAGCTTCACCGGTTACGCTCCGTATACCACCTCCGGGCAACCACCTTCCGAAGATCTTAGAGATCCTTTCGGAGAGCATGGAGATTAACTAATTTAAGCGACCTTTCTACGAACCGGTGGGCAGGGGAGGATCTGTTACCTGCCCGGCGGCCCGCCCGGATCAACCATCACTTCCCACTCCGGATCCTAGGCGGATCCCGGAAAAATATGGCAGAAAAGATTATTCCCGAAGTACTCACCAGCAGGAGTGTATAGACCAGTGCTTCCGTAAGCCCTATTATTGTGTACAGCGCGTGGGTATGAGGATAGCTTCCGTGCTATCCACCGCGAGAACGGCGTCGCATCGCACACGCCGGGGGAACAGCTTTCGTATCGTTCGGAGATGCAGCCTGATACACCTGCACCGAGCTTACTTTGCAGGATGCCTGCAGTGTACCGCAGTTACCGTGTCTCGAATTGATCTTATAATGCCACTTGTCTCCTCGTAGTAGGATCCCCCAATTTCTGGGACGTTCCAGATTCAGCTTGAGCATCTGGATCGGAATCGGTACCGGCAAAAACATCTCTAAACAGGGTTCTGGCGCCGTGCCGGATGTGTCCAAAGAGGAACAGGGGGGCGAATGTAGCGTGACCGAAGGTGAACCAACCCCTCGGGCTGCTGCGAGGGACACCGTCAGACTTTAAGGTAGCGCGATCAAATTCGAAAATCTCGCCTAATTGAGCACGTCTGGCATATTTCTTTACCGTAGCGGGGTCACTGAAACTAATCCCACCGAGTTCGCCGCCGTAAAACTCGACAGTTACACCCACTTGTTCAGCACTATATTTGGATTCTGCCCTCCTAAAGGGAACATCAGCTCTCGCAATTCCTTCCTCATCCACCAAAACTACGGGGAATGTTTCGGAAAAGGTGGGCATACGACGTACAAAGGGCTCGTGTCCTTCCTTGTCCTTAGAGACCGCGTGACCCAACCGACTAGCAGCTGTTCCGTCTCCACTATCCATCGCGCCTGCTCTAAACGACCCCCCCTTAGCCGGATTACCGCCGGTATAATCATGAGAAGCTAATTTCTCTGGGATCTTAGACCGGGCTTCGGGCAACCCTAGATTCCCAGCCCGGGCGGATCGGATCCTCCGATCTATTTCTTGCTGATAAAACCCCTGGTCCCACTGATAACGAGTAGGGCCGAATGGTTCTACCGGAGTGGTCGCGGAGCCATACCACATGGTTCCGGCAACAACAAAGGCTGCAAGGGACGCGGCGGCAATGCTGCTGGACGAAACGGTTTCAACATTACCCATGCGTAACGATTTGTGTGATCGTTGGGGGGGACGGACACTAGGGTGGGATAAACCAGCCAATATACCCAAAATACCTGCCGCGATGTGATGGGAAGCTATCCCTCCTGGAACAAAGGGATCGAAACCCGCGGCTCCCCATGCCGGAGCCACGGGTTCTACCCGTCCGGTCAGCCCATAGGGATCAGACACCCATATTCCAGGACCGAGTAAACCCGTTACGTGAAATGCTCCGAATCCGAAACGGGGTACTCCTGAGGGGGATGGATGAACCCCGGAAATCTTAGGCGGATCCGAAGCAAATGTTCCCGTACGCTCGTCACTGGATGTTTCCGGATCCCAATATACCCGATGCCAGATAGCTGCTAGGAATAACAAGCCAGGTGACACAATATGCGCAGTAGCCACGCCTTCGTAACTCCAGATACCCGCGTTTGTGACAGTTTCTCCTGCGATACTCCAACCACTCCACGGTTTCGTTACTCCCGGGCGGGTCATGAGAGGTATAACGGACATGCCTTGTCTCCACATGGGATCGAGCGCAGGATCGGATGGATCGGAAACAGCTGATTCATACGGGGCCATCGGACCAGCCCGACCAGGAGCTAGCGCCGTATGCATTGGGTGTACGGAAAGCGAACGGCCAGGATCATTTGATACGACGGTATGGGCGCGGTACCGAGGCGAACCCGTGCATATACCCCTTTCTCGGACGAGAAGTGGACACCGCGTGACTTTCTCACATTGGATTGGATACCGCGGACCAATCTCTATCCGCCGGTTCCCGCGAGGGAACCGGGATATCCGGGGTTTCCTAGACCCCTCCCACCGTCGAACGAGCAAATCCTATCGCTCTCTTGCGGGTGGGCACAAACAGTTTAGCACCCATTGATCCGGCGTAGCAATAGGAGTACCGGTATCACCAATCGCACCTATTATTACGGGACAGACCCGAAAGGAAAGTCGGATACTTGCTTAATTGGTAGTTAATGATGTGCCGAGTCGGCGGAAACCGCCGCGGACAAGCCATTGTTGGCGCGTCGAAGTGCTGCAGTGCAGCGGGCGCTCCCGTCGTGTTGAGCTCGTCTACGCGTGCGCCATGGACCGGTCGGTCAAGATGAACAACCACCAGCGGTGCCGCCGGCTGGAAAGGCCGGATAGCTAATAGATCGTCCAGTCAGGTGGAGCGACGGAAGCAACGCGCAGGGTCGTCTTGAAGAACAAGCCTACTGTCCGGCCCTGCTCGTGCAATGAGGGTTTTTGCCCGGTGCATCAGGCACGGGAAGCACGTCGCTCGGCTGATTGTAGTGGCTGGTACCGCTCCCTCCTCTCGTAGCCGAGCGGATTCAGTATATATCTATATAGATAGACAGATAGATAGATAGAGCCATGACTGACCTATCGGACGGGGGAGGGGCGATCATCTTTCCCGTCGGGGCTCCTCCCCCCATTACGCCACTGAACATCTTTTATCAGGAATAGAAGCCGATAACTCGATACCGCAACGCGGCACCCCGTACTAGGGAGACATGAAGTGGGCCGTGGCGGCCGTCGACATACAATCAGGTTCCACACATTGTTCGGAGTCCAAGCGAAATTGATAAGGTTTCGCCAGCTGTTCAACTAGAAAGCCCCCCCCTGCGTGCGCGTGGCGGGCGCTGCCTATTGATCGATGTAGCTGCGGGTCCGCCGTATCCCATTGTCATAGAGACGACCCTGACCCGGGGTATGGACCATAAAAGGAGATACCTACCGAACCGATCACAAGGGTACCAACTACAGTGCCTATCAGCCACGGGGGGATCCTTCCGGTGGTATTGGCCGTCTATCCCACTTCCTCCTTTCACGCTTAACCAGGTGGTCGTGGTTGGGTACGAACGGTTACGGGCGATCATCGGAATCCCGGATCTTTACGGCACGCGGACTAATGAACTAACTGTTTGGCGGGCGCGATTGATTGAAGGAGTAATTGGAGGATGGAACAGCAGGTACGGAGATTAATAACGGTCCCCGGTGAAGGCTAGTACGGTTCAATTCCACACTCTGTTCGTTCGGATTCCGTTGCGTCGTAGCTTCGCACTCCGGGTAAGATTCGCCGCTGTATGAATTGCGTTGCTGGTATTGGTCCTAGGGGGGAGACCGTAGGTACGGCTAGTCCGTGAATGGCTGGCCATCTGGCTGTGAAGATCGGATGGGTTCTATCTATAGTCGTTGGTACCCCCTCATGAGGATCCAGTGAATTCGCCGATTTGTCCCGACGAGTCGGAACGCCCGGTTATTAATGGAATGTCTCGCCGGTCCCCCGTGGAATACTCATTGGGTCGGGGGCTCCCGGACACGTCGTAAGCCAAGCCCGTACTGACGAATAACCAACCTGCGATAGACGAAGAAGGTATGGTGATCACCCGGTATCGAATACTGGTGATAATGTCAGCGGAAGGGCGTTCCCCCGTGCTTCCAGACGTGGTTGGCTTAGCCCCATGTTACATGTTTCCTGTAGGCGCAAGGGTGGGGTCGGTTCCGCGGGACCGGGAAAGAAATAATATAGTCCACTGGTCGAAATTTCCTTGAAACCCCGTTAAGTTGTCAACCCTACGCGGAGGGTATTCCTTAAGCACGCCAAATCAGTATAGCCAACGTGTCTTCGACGTGGCAAGACGAGTTGCTCCCTCCGACGAGGCGGCACCGGTCGGGCCAAGATAGAATGAAACGGTGCGGTTGATGGTTCCGCCCCGATCTCTCTTTCCATATTGTTCGGCGGAGCCCATCGCTCCGGCGACCAGACGGTATGCGACACCACCTCTACACAACACTGTGGTGCTAGCGGGGCGAACAGTCCGAATGGGATTGAAACACGATATTTCGTACCGTAATGGCACTACGCGGATACGATGAATGGTGCGACGGACGGGTCCCGCACCACCGCAACGGGTCGAAGAGGATAGTATTCTGATTACCCCACTGGCGCGGAAGGAGGAAGAGTCGATCCCTTTATTATACTCGCCCGTTACTCACCATTATGGCCCTTCCTCGCAGCGTGCACTAGCTTTAACTAACCGCCGGTGCCGCTGCTGCATGACCTCGTGTGCGGGAGGTAATTAACCAGTGCATTCACCCCCCGTGCATTCACCCAGTTATTCCTAGACCCGGCGGCGCGCCACGAGGGTTGGTCGGCGGGCAGCCGGAAGAGGCGATCCGTAGCGTAGATCGAACGGCAGCTAGCGACAAGGGGGGGGGCGGCGCACACCGCCGTGCGCGATCGGAATCCCTACAGGATACCCTTCCTCCCGAACGTACATCGCAAGTGAATATATTCTCGCCCGTGACCGAGCCGGGGCACAACGAGATAATGTTCTATTCGTCGCGCGAGAAGTGGCGTAACCGTGCATGCATCGTGCCTGTAGCATAAGCACGTAGGGGTCGTCTATGGCACAGACGACATACAGGAGTTGTGCCTATAACGTGTAGAAGTACTGCCTACTCGACGGAGCAGCGGCAGCTCAGACCGGGGCGTAAGGCTGCCCCCCTGGGGGAAACATCACGCCCCCGGGGCGCTGTTTCGGATAAAAGAGGCGGGGGTCGAGATTTGGAGGTAAGTACGAGAGGAACGGGGCCCAGAGGTAGTGCAGGCGGCTTCGTGGTGAGGTGACGATGCGTAGACGACCGACTATGACATCATGGAATTTCTAGTCCGGCCGGAGCGGGCGTAGTTACCAATGTATCGGAATTGCAGTGGTTGCTCTATCCATCCGCCGCGTCGATTCGGACTAGGGGCAGGGGATAGTTGTGTACCGCCCGCCGCAAGCATGTCGATATCTCATCACGCGGCGCACTTATGGGAAGGGCGTGGCACACGTACATAATAATGTTCTGCGCCCCACCCGCCTGTGCCTACCCAGCCACCACGCCTATCTTCTATCTATATTTGGCAGGTGCAGATGTATAGCCTGTTGCAGCAACGAGTCGTAAAAATTGCGGTACCGAAAGTATCTCATTTATAGGTCAATATCGACGATCGATTATTACGGCTGAGGGGACGTACGGCGGGCCGCCGGTTCCGGCGGTAACGGTAATCGATTGTTCCCCGGCAAGGCGCTGGAAGTACCTAGATAATTGCCTCACGAAGGTGTATACTAAACCCGTTACCATTGTCGAACGTCTCCGTCCTTGCACTACGTCCACTATACTTGATCATTCGGGACCTCCTTCGGTTGCCCCAACTTCAGCTTCGGTTCCGTCCATCAGTCTTCGCAAGGTACAAATTCCTCGAGACCGAACAAAATATCGTACGAACGAATCTGCTGACTGAAGAAGGGGGATTCGCTCCCCTCAAGCAAAATATTGAGCTGAAGGGTTCTTGGGTCCTTGCTCGGTGAGTGGAACTGGATACACTACAGTCACGGGAATTCGGAGTATATTCGGGCACTATAAGGGTTAGATACTACCCCCGTTGGCTCGGGGGAAAACGGTTGAAGCTTCACTATCCGGAACCGTATCGGGTCCGATTCCAATCACTTTAGCTGGACTACCCATAACTGCATATTCGCAACATCGTCGTGGTGAACAATGATTGGTTTGGGTTGGGTAAGGGATGCAGTGGCGGTGTTCATGATGCTACGCCCGCTTTTCCGCCTACCAGGTGGGTGGCAGGGTGGGTAGATACGAATTTGTTCCTCTCTATCAGCGATTGTGGTACAGGCCAATGAATCAAGGGTCGCCGCGACACCGCCAATTAATTATCCGCCACTCCGTCGGATAATCTCGTTACTGCGAAGCTACCGCGCGCTCTGTAGGATTCGAACCTACGACATCAGGTTTTGGAGACCTGCGTTCTACCGGACTGAACTAAGAGCGCCACCTACCTGGTTCGCTCGGTGTGGGTAGGAGGATGGAGATCCGCGGTAAGGAGGAATTCGTGAATTTATTCCTGCCTCCAAGCCCCCGTCTCGACCTCCGTCGGGTCGGTCGATATTCCGTAAGTACTGGATCTCCGGTAACGCGGCGGATCGGGAACCCCCCCGTGACGGCGGCAGGGATGAGACGATGATGGATGAACGGAATTCGAACCCGTGACGCCTTGCTTGCGTTCAATCCGCGGGGCCACGTTACGCATTTTCGCCGGTCTTTTGCCCGAAACCACCACTCACACCATATCTATTATACCCCATCGAAGTCGCGATACCAAATCGATCCCCGCTTT
>PUQB01000779.1:0-99930 GCA_003024785.1 Selaginella tamariscina | reverse complement strand
AGTAATTATTCTACATTTGTTTATATAATGGGATTTTCTTAATTATTTTTATTACTTAAGAATATTCCAATGTTAAACCTTATTATCATATTAAATTAATATATATTATAAATTATATATGACTATATTAGATAAAATGATATATTATTATGTATAATTTAAAATATATCAGTGTGTATTATAATAATTTTCACTTTAATTCAATGTTTCTTTTGCACACATATATAAACATAATAAAAAATTTATATATACATGCACACGCATTAAAAGCACTTACAGAGACATATATGCACACACATACACAAGTCGATGAGTGGATCACAATATAAATAATGTTCAAGGGTCTAGCATCTAGCTTTGTTTTACGGTTTAGGGTTTAAATCCCAAATCAAACATTTATAGTTACACACACTCTACACTAGGACTTACATATACACACATAAAACATCCATATATTTTTAGAGTAAATTTATATTAAATAATTAGAAAAATGTGCATGGATTTAGTTTTATTAGTATAAATTTTTATAAATATATATTATGTACTATGATTGCTTTCAAATGTGTTTTAATATCATTATATCATTATAAGTTAAAATTGGGTGAAATTCAAATATATACATATAATTTTAAAGTATGAGCAAATTATAATTTGCATTTTTAAAATTAAAGTTTTTAAAATAATTGACAAATCAGTAGAATGATTTGTTTTTATATTTATCTACTTGATTATTAACAATTCTTTATGCATGTTTTCTTGTGTATTTTTTATACAAATATAGACTTTCAATTTTATACAGATATTATATTTAATAATAAAATACATTAGGTTTAAACCCTAAACCAAACTGGAGAGATATGTTGCTTCTTTATCGAAAATATCATGTTAAACGCATGTATTCCATATGTACTTAGTCTGTGTATATGTAACACATTAAATTTACACATGTAATATGTTTGTATGTATACATGTGTATATGTATATACGTGTACTAATGTATGCAATGTGTGCAAAAATTAATTTTTAACACTCTCTCTCTCATACATACACACCATGCATGATCCATAATATGTACTGACGTGAATATTATGTACTATGTATGTGTTTCAATATGTATATTATATGTGTGTATGTATGTATTGCTGCACGTGAAAATTTAAACTTTCATAAACACATATATGTTAAACCCCTGTATGATTTATATTTTTGGGGTGTATATGATACACCCACATACCCACACAAATTTAAGATTATGATAATATAATGAAAGTATATTCATTTAGGGTTAATATATTTTATTCCTTTTAGGGTTTAGGTATATTCTTAGGGTTTTAAGGTGGAGGAGGAGAAAGATGCGGAGGCGGTGGAATGTGAGAGCGGTAGTGCAATAGATCAATAAATCCACTCTTGTAAGGCATGGCGGTGCAAAAAGGCACGGTGATACAGTAGGGTTTGAAGGCGCATTCACACATGTGAAATCTTTCTCTTTCTCTGTGTATATATACACATATATATGTTTCCAATAGATAATTTATTTATTTATCTGTATTATATATACATTTATATGTGTGTGTATCTATATAATAAAATTATTTATCTATCTCTCGCACACACACGCACACTCTTGTATATCATACAGACATACATATATATATATGTGTGTGTGTGTGTCTCTGTATATTTTATTTAGCTCACACGCACCACACACGATATACATATACACATATATATACATATATACATACATATGTGTGTGTGTGTGTGTGTGTGTATTATTTTGATTTATCTATCTCTGGCACACACATGCACATCTTGTATATACATATACATATATGTGTGTGTGTATTTGTATAATTTTATTGATTTATCTATCTTTAGCACACACGCGCACACTCATGTATATACATATACATATATATGTGTGTGCATATATCTGTATAATTTTATTGATTTATCTATCTTTGGGCACACACACGCACACTCCTGTATATACATATACATATATATGTATGTGTATTTGTATAATTAAATTTTTTTATCTATCTCTCGCACACTCATGTATATACATATACATAATATATGTGTGTGTGCATTTGTTTAGTGCGCGGGATTAACCAAAGGGCGGCAGAGTGTGGGACGAGATTAATCCACCCGCCATGCATGGTACGAGTGGTAGGATTAATCCCGCCACCCTTTAAGAAGGGCATGGGTGGTGAGATTAATCCAGCCACTCATTAGCCAGGTCATGGGTGGCAGGATTAATCCCGCCACTCTTTAGGCAAGTCATGGGTGGCTGGATTAATCCTTTGAGACATAATCGGTGGCGAGCGAGATTAATCCCGCCAACCATTCGAGGACGTGTGGAAGTGGTGGGAGAACTAATATTGCTTATCAGGCATGAAAAGGGTGGCGAGATTAATCCACCATCCTTTATGTTTCAAAGAAATGTGGAACAAGATTAATCCCGCCCACCACCCTTATCCATATGAGAGAGTTGTAGGTGGATTAATCTTGCTCACCACCCTCATCCATATGAGAGAGTTGTGAGCAGGATAAATCCATGGAAAGGATGGCGGGATTAATCTTGCCACCCTTTTTCATTTCAGAGAGAAGTAGGCAGGATTGACCTTGCCCATCGTTTTAGGAATCAAGGAAGTGATGGCGAGATTAATCCTGCCACCCTTCCCTGCCTCCTAAAACGGTGTGCGAAATCAATCCCGCCCACATCTCTTTGAGACGGAAAAGGTGGGATTAATTTCGCTAACCTTTATATGAATGTACATGTGTATTAGTAATATTTATCTCCTTTTATTTACTTCTATAATCTTATCATAATATTTTGAATAAGCTAGTAAACCATGTAAATTGTCTAAAGCTCACATTTGTGGTGGTTATAAAACTAAATGATACTAGTTTTTACACTATCACAAATGTGAGCTTTACACACTTAATCTCGTTCACTACTCTCTGAGACAAATAAGGGTGTATGTGAATGTACCAGTGTATTAATATATATAGTACATGTTTATCTGTATATTATAATTCCTCCCAATCTAAATAGTCTAAGCACTTCAAAGAAAAATATGTATAGACACTGTAAAGTTTTAATAGTGTATTTGTATATCTGGGTTTATATAAGTGTGTGTGCATTTTTATATGAATTGTATTTATAGTGTATTATTGTGCAGAAAGACAGATTGATTAAACAAGGAGATTCAGTCATTAGTATGGAGTTGCCATCAAATTCTAAGTAAGAATTAAAACAAAAACTGGTATACTCAGATATGTGCTTGAAGAACTAATCATTTTTATTTCAAATGTGGAATTAAGGTGACACTGAAGAAAAAGGAAAAGATGAGATGGGCAAGGGGATTCTGGAATCAACTTGGCCATATTTTAAAATAAACGGGAAGCCCATTGGATCAACCATGGTTGTTTTCAACTTAACCTTTGTCACATCGCATGGACAAGCAAAACAATGGAAAATAGATTCACTAGTTAAGCACCCGAGGGCAGGCTGTGAACCAAGATTGGACGATGCTCGAAATATATGGCTTGTTCCATCTAATGTCACATTCACAGATCCAGAGGTCACTAGGTACGACAAGAACCTCGGGTGGTTCTATTGACTTATGAATTATGACATTCACGTGTTTACTAATGATGTCGATCGTGGAGTTCTTCTTCAATTAAACGAAAGCTCATTATGAAGGGGATCTGATTAAATGTCTACTTCAAGGATCTCAATAACCATCGAGTAGGTGTATTCGTAATAGATATTGCTTTACAATACAGAACATCCACAAGTGAAGCAATCGTCCCTTCTCTTATTGAAGAAGAACACAACGACATCATTAGGGAGATTGAGAGGGTGGCTTTGTCCCAAGTTCTTTACAAATCACGTTCAATTTGTTTAGGAATCTTCGAAAGCTAGAAGAGCATGCTAAGAACATTAAAATAGCTGCAGTCGGGGCTCACACATGTTGATTCTAACTGCAAAAGAAAATAATTTATCGTTTTATTAGCTGCACCTGTGGCATCCTATGTTGCAATAAGCTACAAGGAAATGATGTTGGATGATAGGATTTATGAGTGTGGGTTAAATATTGCCCAACTTCAATTACATGCCACTCAACCAAGAACATGTAGTTGAGCTTATGGAGAAGATGAAGGATAATAATTCTTACACCGTTCCACATAATGTTGTTTTGTGTCCATACTATGAAAGAAAGAAATGCACTAAGATAGTGTGGGTGACAACACTAGAACAAATCACGAAGATCCAGACGGAGAATAAAAAATCAATTAGGTATTACATTATTAGTGGCCAACACACGATAACGCAGCCCAATGATTTTTCAATAAACACAATAAAGGAATGATGGCAACAAAACTTCCCAAGCATACCCATGTGAAGCTAACAAAAAGATCGGTGTTTTTAGCTAAGTCGAATCTTACAACTGAGCAATACCATAAGCTATTGGCAGAATGGGACGCTACCAACACCAACCACTACAATAACAAAATATGGGAGAAGTTCAAACACATGCGATCCATGTGAGAAAATCTTGGGCGACCACAAAGAGTTACTATAGGGGGAGAATAAAGTGTGAAATACCGGGTAAGTAAATTATCTTGGCGGGATTTATCTCACCAATATATTAATTTGTCTCTTTTATAATCTGTAAAGAGCTGAAGAAATTGCAGCAGTTAATTTTGCCATGTGGGCGGGAAGAAAACATCCTTTCTGATAATATTAATTTCTTGCCTCAAGGACAAGGTTTTTGCCAAGTGGGTGGGGATTATGGAATCGTTTGCAAAAGGAACACTGAAGAAGAAACAAACAAGTGAAGGGGAGCCATTGAAGAAGTCTACAAAAGAAACTCAGTAAGATGGTGAAGGCTAAGTTTGTTCAATCTGTGAAGGATGTAAACAACGACTTCAAGCTCACATAGTTAAAATTTTGAACGGAACAATGATGGAGGAGATGGATGTCTTAACTGATTTGGTGGTTGATGGTTAATAATAGCAACCCCACCTCTCTTTTTCATATCAAGGCAATGGAACTGAAGATGATTAGGCACTTCAAGGAGTGGTTGGGAATACACTGTTATAAACTGGGTTGGACCTTGGCTCCAGCATACAAGGAGGTCAACAAATATTTACATGTGATAGACGATGATATGCTTGTCCAATGGGTGAACCAATTAGAAGATCTAGGCAAGAATCTATTAGATGCCAATGCCAGAAAGGAGAATATCACAATGACGCCTTCTCTTATGGTAGTCCTTCAGCAGCCGAGAACCGAGTTGAACCTTATAAAGGAGGATGCTACGAATCATGACAAGCTTTACAGATGTTTGTTGTCGGATTCAGAGACTTTATGGGGTAACATCACTACTTGCAGAAAACCGTTTGAAATGTTTGTGATGGATCAGCGGGTGTCAAAAAATCCTTCATCTGATAAGGCACTTGAGGATTTGGTGGAGAAACTTAGCCGTCCGAGCATAGGTATTTATTATTGAATTTTTACACACTTAGTTGATACTTACGTTTTAGGTATTTATTTTTTTATTTTTGCTCATGTAACCGATACCTTCGCCTTTGTCTTCACCAAGAACATACATCGTTGGGTTGGATTTTATATGAATGATGCTGATTTTAGGTGTATCGATACGGTTGTTCACTTGGTTATTAAGAATGTGCCAAACAATTTTAAACTCTCAAATGATTAGCCAAGCATTTGTTTTCACTCCAATGGGCCTGAACCTTCATCTGATACAACGATAGCTGAGAGGGACGTATTTAACAATGTATGTTATTTAAACATTACAAGTCAAGCTGCACGGAGCATTGTCAACTTAATCAGGGGTCATCACAGTGATGCATGGGTTTTTGACTACTGCACTAGGAGATCTGTTTTGAATGAGTGTTACCTTCAGGATACATGTGTGTTTGCCATTGAAAAGAATAAGACCATGGTCAAGGACTTGAACAAGGGGATAGAGAGGTTCTCAATTGACTATTTGGGAAAGTTCCCTCCCAAGAAATGTGATAGCTCTGAGGAGGAATCTAGTTTAATGTCAGAGTTTAAGGATGATCCTATACCAGATATCACACTGGAAGTTATCTCAAGAAGTACAGAACATTCACTTACTCCCTTGACCATTGAAACATCAACAGAAGAAATGGAAAATGTTGAACGATCTTCCAAATGGCTAAAACCTTCTTCACCTCACTTAAAAGGTAACAGTGAAGAAGAATTGTTAATGTGTTAATAGAGTGATAAATAATTGTCAATGAGTGTAACATAAAGCATTTTTGTATATTTTGTTTATATTTGTATAAAAAATAAATTCTTAAGGATTAAAGAAGCTTTTAGTTCAAACATGGGTCACACATTAACAAGATAAATAATATACCTTGGTAATTATAAGGCTCATTTTACAGATGTAATGAAACAGTTTAGAACATGGATTTTCAGCAATGACATGAGAGAGGGGTATGGCAAAAATTTCTTGTGTCACATGTCAAAATGACAAAGTTCATGTAGGAAATGGATAATAATGCAGCTCAAAAACATTGTTACTATGGGGACCACTTTAGTTTCTGCATCGCCTTCAGTTCCTAAATCACCGTTTGTAATATCTGAATCTTGTAAGGATGATGTACAAGTAAATGATAAAGGGATCGGCAACAATATAGCGTCAAAAGATAAATGTGAAAGGGACCAAACAAGTGAGTTACAAAGCATTCAAGAGGCAACGTTGCCCCTTGTTACCCATGATCATATTGTGTTGTTGGATGTCAATGGTGTTTTGCTTCATCGACAAAGGCTTAAGGACATAGAAAAAGAAATCAAATAGGGAGATTTCATTTGTTGTCATGGTAAATTTCGACATGATATCATTTTTTATTCGGGGTTGGACAGTCTCTTTTAAAAGCTTAAGGAAATGGGTGCACTTGTGGGGATTTAGTTATGCATGCAGTTTCACAACTTGACATCGTTACTGAATTTGCTTAATAAACATTGTAATGTTGCAGCAGAGGTGATTCATAAAGATTAAAATTTTGACCATCGAATATGTTATAAACCTCTCGAATTCTATATGTAAGAAAGAAAACAAGCCATTATGATACTTCTTCAAGAATGAAAGATTAATTGGGCTTCATCATGATATCAATCAGTTAAGGATAATGAAGAACGCACATATCTTAGTGGTAGACGACTCTCCTCAAAAGGCTATGCTCAACCAAAACATTACTTGTATTCATCCAATCACTTTCAATCCATATTCTGATATTAATACCATGAATGAGCTAGTGAACTACTTGGATACGTGCCTTTAAAAAGAAGAATTTTGAAAACTTTTGTAAGCAATATCTACCATATAAAACATACCTTAACGATTTTCTTTCTCGTAATTTTGAATTTTATAAATTAAAGAAAAGCAATCGGGCGCTCTACAATATTAAGGAACGTCATTTTTTAGATAAGCCTTTATGCACTTCTGTTCTTATTATAGGTTATGTATTAACAAGAATGGCAACTCCTAATTGCATTCATGAGTGTTAAGTGGTGGCAATAACATAAAGATATTGATCAAAATGATTCGATTAATCCAAAAAATAATGACTTAGACAAAATTAGGAGGTTTCTCTATATTGTTAAGGAAAAAGTAATTACAAATAGATTAACAGTTGATAAGGAAATGATTTCATTTGTAATTATGTTTAATAATATTTTTATATTATTGTAAACAATGAAGAATACAAATATTCTAAGATATTTTAGGAATATTCTTTATTAAGTAAGGTTAATGAAAGATTAATTTGTTAATTAATTAATATTTAAGACTTAATTATATTTAATTAATTAATTAATAAGTGAAACTTAAGTATTAGTTAATAATTTATTTTATATTCTCTCATCCCATTTTAATTACAACGTGCATAAGGGTTTGAGTGGCCAATCCATATATTAGTTCTAAGGCTAGTACTTAGTGAGGACATGAGTGTGCACCATAGGCAAACATAAGTGTTTTACTAGGCAAACCCTTAAGGTTAGGTTTCGACACCCTAAGCACGCAACCACATAAGTGTCTCGTGAAAGGGGCTTTTGTAAATGAGCTTATGTTGTTCAACCCTTGGACATGTTTATACCATCATAATGAACACCTCCTACTAAGTGTGCTAGTTAGCACACCCAATTATGTCTTGAGAGGATGTTCAATGCTTCGCACCCTATATGAGCACATGCATACTTGCTTGCCAAGATATCTAATTCCTCAACATTAAACTTATGACACAACCCTAAAAGGTGTGCCTTAGGCATTAACTATGTGTTATCTAGTCTAGTGTTACATGTTCATGTGACATCGTTTCCTAAGACGTAGGCTATGTCACTATAACCCCTTAGGCTCAAGAGCTAAACCTAGTGCCATAAACATGGTCTGCATATGCCAACCCTAAAACCCCTCTTTGTGAACACTTAGGAACATGTTAATGAAAACCTGCATACCAGGATCCCATGCTCACAATTGGACAAGGGCATAAAAATAATGTTCATATTATAAGTTAGAATGTATGCCTTGCTTAGTTGTGAGTGCTTCTCTTAGCTTGGCATAGAGGAGGAAGTTAGAAACAAGTCACAACCTCTAGACTAGTAGAATGCATACTTCAATAAAACCTCCCATGTGTGCGATGGGGTTATCGGACAAAAGAAGCTAGCCAATAACCCCATGGATGCAATGTACTCGAGCACAACAGTGTGGATCCAACAATGTTAAGGGTAGGCTACTCTTAGGTGCTGGAAGTTAGGGTGGCACAAAGCATGTGCCTTAATGACATAAGCTAGGGTTATGTTGGTAGGAAGCAATCTTTAGCATGTTTTTTCCACACCTACTATACTTAATTTATATGACAAAGCCCCTTTGTTTTCCTATTTTATAAAGTGGGTTGGCACACAATCTTATTCTCAATGGAATAATACTTAGTGAGTTTAGCCTAAGACTCACCAACCCCTAAACCCTACCTGGGGTTTAGGGGGGTTAAGGCAGACCTAGGGTTAGGTCATCCTTAGGAGCTACATCTGACATGTCAAATTCATTGGAACCAATCATGAATTAATTAAGGCATAAAAAATGAGTAGAGAGTTTTTTAAATGAAAGTGTTAGCTTTGCCTAGTGTTAGTTAACAACACCCAACTAGACCATCACTAAATACTAAGTGCACTAAACAAACTTGTTTTTTTTTACACCTAGGGCTTATTAACATAGTTTGATATGTAACAATTGTCAACCTTCAAAGTAAAGAACATTCATAACTCAAGTTGTACAAATTGGAGAATATTTGGCACTATAGCATAATCTCTTATAAAAAAAAAAATAATAACTTATTGGTTATATAACAAATGTTTAATTATGCTAGATAATATGAAAATGATTATTTAAATTATTCTTTTGACAGTTTGAAAGGTGTTTAAAGAAAATATTGAATAAAAAGAAGATCGAAGTAATACCACCTTTGACATCATAATGTAAGACCACAAACAATGTACACAGAAGATTAATGGACCAAAGAATTGACACCTTACAAAGTTGACAATTGTCCATGGTGACTTAATTAGACAATTAGATATTATCTGAGTATAAGAGTAAGAAGGGCTCATCACCATTCAAAAGAAATAGATAGCATGGGCAATTTCTTTAATGGATCATATATTTTCATGTGAAGAGAGCATATGACATGATTGGCTAAAGACTTTTACGAGCTGTCGTCGACCAACAGAATGTCAATGTTATCATTTCTATGGATCCTATAAATGTGGTTAAGAATGATTGTTTCATCCTTTATAAAGTAACATCGGTGCGAATCCAACACATTCATGTTGTCGATGCTCCTGCAATGTTCTTGATACACATGCTAGCAACGAGAGTATTGATAGTTTGTATCACCAGATCCTCTACATTCTTGTGCATTCTTGTGGTCCATATATAAATAGGGATGCCTTTATAATTAAGGAAATAGAGGAAGTTGTGGGTTTATGAGTGTTCAATCCAATAGCACAACCTTAGAAAGTCATATTTCACAACTTTTTGCAACTCGTTATCTTATGTTTATGTCCCAACACATTGTTTAAGTCAAGGATTGCAATGAGTTTTCTTTTGGATCCATCAATTGGCCAATCAACTCTACCATAAGTGGAGGACGTTATTAACGAGGAATGCCGATTCCTTTGATTAGGCACAAACATTGGTGGTTGTGGTGTCTATGAACAACAATGTTTTCATGTAGGCTCTCTAGATTCTATGTCTTAGAGTACCTTGTTCAAAGAGGATGTGGTCATTGACTCCTTCGTTGCAATTCCTTTTGACTGCAAGAATTTTTATTTTTATTTTTTGTAGAAGAGACTTCTTCCTCTCCATCATCATATGTACTTGTTCTAGAGTCCTTATTAATGTTTTGAAAGTTCACATTATAGTGTTGATTTGCAACACACATGGTCGATCATGGAACTAAAGTGATTAATTAAAAATAAACTTACCTCCAGGAGAATGATTTAAAAAATATGAAATATCAATGTTGAAATCTTGTCTCGGAATTAGTCAAATAGTTTTATCTGTGTCAAACAAGATATGAAGCGAGATGCATCTCGTTTAACTCAAGTAGGTATTACCTACATTTATACCAACAAGCTGGGTATTTGGTACATGAGCTTCTGTCACCACAAGTTGCTCTACTTCATTTAGAAAAAGTCAATTAGGTAAGAAGTTAATTAAGTTCATTGCATTTACACAGTTACCTTTAAGCAAACATATGAAATAACACAAAAAAGAAAACACAAATAGTTATATATAAAGCTTCACCATACATTAAAGAAGCCACTTATTAGAAGAGTTTCATATTCGACGTTAGGGTATTACAAAGTAGCACAACTAGTAGTTCAATACTTGGATAAGGTCATTCATGTGTTCAAAAACATGTCCCAAACTCGTTCAAAGCTGCAAGAACTATTTGGTCATCGACCCTTCAAGATAAAAAAAAATAGATTCATGAACTCCACAAAGATGAACATGATCAAGCTTCATTCTAGTAGTTGATGTGATCAAAAACTCATTCATCCTTGTACACATAGTTGACAATGCTTATCCTATTTGGATAGGCCAATGTATTGCAGACCCTACAACAAATAGCATCACAAATGTCAAAATAGTGGAAATACAATATTGAAAACCTATAGGAAGGTCAACAAATCCTATGGTGCTTTACTCATACTGGCAAGACAAAACATGGATTCCAAATGAAGGAGACAATCATATGATAGACACTACCAACATCATTCATGGGTGGATGAAAAAAAAAGACATCAAAGACAATGCGAATTAACAACTTTGCCAAACAAACCTACACATCTTACTTGCATAAACTACATGAAGAACAACACTAGTAATGAGATTGATCTTGTTTCATGTAAAAATACATTATTCTTCTTTTTTGAAGGAGAATACATACTACATTTCATATATAAACTCAAACTCCATGTTGAATCAGTTGTGAATCATATATCCTAGGGATGTCATATATAAATCCCATACATAAGCATCTGCACGTGTGGGAAGGAATAGAAAAAATACTTTTTTGTCATATGTACATATACAAGTGCATGTAAGGAACCTTGGTAGGGCCATTCGGGAGGGGTTAATAGTTTTTGGTGGCACATGATAAGGATTCATATTTTTAAGTATTATAATGGTCTTGAGATAAATGGCTTGCACATTTTAATTAAAAAATATGGCATTTGTAAATAAATCTAGAGTAAATTTATAAATCTAAATGATAAGTAATGAATCCTTACCACTATATTTAAAGGGGTTAGAAATTTTTTATTAAATTTTAGTCATATATATGTATAAATAAATAATTTATTACATTTCAATTGTTATAGTATTTGCTTCTATTTTAAAAGCAAGAAACTTGCATGTCTTACTAACATGTCCAATATTTATGAAAAACTATATTTTAAATTTCAAGGCATTTGCTGACTACAATTGTTTTGTAGTGGTCAACAAAGTCTTGACTTCCTAATATAAATTCCTCTTGTGTTGGAATCAAACCCCTTATCCGATGGCTATAAGTTCCTTAGTCCTTTGTATGACCTTGCACACCATATATTGTTGATCCATTACTACATAAGATCCACCACCAGGTATTGTTGATCCATTACTACATACAAGATCCACCACCAGGTATTGTTGATTCATTACTACATACAATATCCATCACATGTCCATTGGGTGGAAAGAGACACATTGCCAGGAACTCGTACAAATTTCCATTGGTCATATCTTTTTATCATGTTCTTGTCATACATTGGATCCTCATTAAGTTCCATAGTGAAGCAATCTCAGTTGAGAACATAAATATCATAGCATGTAGTTATGAATACAAGAGTTACATTCCACTATATCATAGTAAGGGTAGCTTTTTACATATAACAAGCAATGAGAAATTGAATTTTAAGAAGAACTATCCTGTTTACCTTTATTGTTCTCATGTTGTCAAAAACATATCCAAAGTTATGCTCTTTTGAACACATTACAAGAGTGTAACTTCTTATCTTTTTTAATTCACATTCTCTCATCTTGAAGGTCACCTTTTTTGAATCTTATCCATTCGAGTCAACATGCATATCCACCCATTGTCATCCACAATTTTCATTGACAAGCCCACCAAAACCTACACTATGTTTGTATTGTACATATTCTAAGCCTCTACATGTTATCCTTCTTGTATAAGAACTATGTTGGTATCCTGATCAAAAGGAGCTGTGCATTGTAAATTATAAATTTCTTATGATACATGGAACTTCTTCTCGTTTGGTTGGACTGCTCCATGATAGTCTTTAACTTGTTTGTGTGTTGTTTTTGACAATGTTAATCAAATCTCAATGCAATTCTACCATGTTGACTACTTCAATCTCTATTCACATTGTAATTTGAACATATGCAATCAATTGTTTTCCTAGTATGTCATCCCTCTTTCTTCTAGTTCTTTTTTGTTGTTCATTACCCTCATGTTTCTTCTGTTTCGCCACCCTATGATATGAGGGAGACTTGCTTCTTATTGGAGCAATGACACCCTCTATCTCCAAAGTCTTTGGCTGTCGATGCTAGGGAAGATTGACTACATAGGGTTCAAAACCACATTCTGTGCTTTTTGGAAAGGACAAAGGCCAAGGACAAAAACAAAGCACCCACCAAATTGTAAACATTTTCAACTATTGTTTAATCAAAAAAATATCCACACCAAGAAGTGGCACTACTAATATGCAAGTGAAGAACTATTTAAGGACATGTTTGTCAAATTGAAAGAGCTCTAACAAACACCTTCGACATGAGAGCTATTTGAGTTTGCAGAGGTGTGCAAGTATGAAGGGAGAAATAAATAAAATTACAAAATTGGTACTTTAGACTGCATCAAAGGCTTCCACATTTTGTAGTCGCCATGAGTAGATGACACTTCTCAAGATCCACTAAAATTTACACCATGCATGCAAAATTACATTTACTTATATGTTTGAGCTATATTGTTCTCAAATTACTAAAAGTAAATAAATCACATGTTGTGTCAAGAGACGCTTCTTGTCAGAAAATTAAATAGACTTCTACTACTATCTAACATACAAATTGAACTACCAATTGCTACTCATAACTATACATTTTATCATATGTATAATAATGTACTGAACAACATAATTATTTCATTTTCTTCTTATGAAACCATTGTTTGAAGTGACATACAAAATAATATTTCATGATGAATGTTGCCTTTTGCTACCTAAAAATATTAACATAAGTTATAAGTAATGTTAATATTATAACGAGATGTATCCTGTTGTATTGGATACTTTGTTTAATATCAATTGATATATATTAATAATAATTAATTAATTTATCTTAATATTATTCTAATATTATTTATTTATAATATTACATTTAAAAGTAAATGGAAAACTTATTTTATCACTTTATTGATATATGGCTTTAACATGAAATAATTATAAAATTATAAAACATACTTCAAATGGTACCGCTCAAACTCAAGGGGTACTAATTGTGCATAAGATATTGTAATAACAATTCAAAATTAGACTAATTAGTATAAAGTATATTAAATAATGTAATAATTATTAAAAAATAGACTAAGTATCACTCGAGCTCAAGTGGTACTCAATAAAGTACATTAGATAATGTATTATCAATTAAAAATTAAAGAATTTGGTACCACTCAAGCTCGAGTGGTACCTAATAAAGTGCATTAGATATTGTAATAATAATTAAAATTGGATTAACTAGTACCACTTGAGCTCAAGTGGTATTAAATCAAGTAAATTAAATAATGTAATAACGATTAAAAATCATATTACTTGGTACCATTCAAGATCAAGTGGTACCAAATAGAGTACATTAAACAATGTAATAAAGATTAAAAATTAATCTTATTAGTATCACTTGAGCTCAAGTGGTACCTAATAGAGTACAATAGATCAATATAATGATTGCATATCAAACTAATGGGTACCACTTGAGCTCAAGTGGTACTAAATACAAGATATTAAATAATGTTATACATTTAATAAACACTCTATATAAGACTTCACATGTGTGTTTCCATTTATATATGGTGTTTTCATATGGTTATAGTGTTTGTTATGGTCTTTTTTGTGGTAAACACTAGAATAGTGATTTTAAATATGGTCTTTGATATAGTTTTTTTCTTTAGGTCTATTTAATGTGGTGTTGTCAATGGGTTTGGTGATGGCTTTTAACAAAATATGGTTTTTTTAATGGTTAATAAAATGACTAATTCCTTAAACAAGTCATGCCTATCAATCATGTGATACTTGATGTGCCCCATGGAATACACAACACTATGTGAGACCAAAGATTCAATGTCGCACCAACCAATGCACATATTAGCCTTCTGCAAATGGCCATGAACTCTGCAAAATTTTATAAAGTGAACTTGGAGAAACTTGTGACTTCGAGCCTCACGTAAAATGATAGCATCTATATATTCGAATCCTCTAAGTTCATCAACATCTCCATCAGCAACTCTCTTAAAAACACACTTATGTGATAGTATATGTGTTGCACCTAAGTTGAAACTATATAACTGGTAAGAGATGTCCACTAAAAAACTAAAGCCTACAACACTACTCTAGGGAATAAATATTATATCAATTGTATTAAGTTTACAAGTTCATGTATCATCCATTTGTTCAAGCCAGCTAATAATAGTGGTTTGTTGTTTTGAATTTGCTTTGACTATCATCAGAGCATATGTATTTTGATTCAACCAGTTGGACTACATCCCCAGCCTCCACCCATAGAAGCATTTTTTTTGAGTTCTCCACTCATCAGCCATCTTGAATCCTCTTCAAGCTAGTGACAAGTCATAGTATGGGAGGATACATACCTCATTCTTATTTATATCCACATGCAAAATGTAGCTCAAGTCAAGCTGAACTTGTGCAAGAGTCAATATATGCATTCATAAATTTTTATCAATTATAACAAGTCTTAACGTAATAGAAGCACAATGGTACTTGCAAAGTTTACCGTTTTTTCATGGGATATTAGCTCCAAAACTTATAATATTTTACTACAAAATAAAAATAGAGAAAACTTTGACAATTTCACCATATTAAATTTCACATATATATAATAACATGCAAGATGAGTCTAACATTTTGTATGGGCGTCATATATGCCAGCATGAATTGAATCATGAATAGCAATGTTAGAATCAATTTTGAAGATGCTAGAGTGTAGGCAGATACCACCAAGCACTTCCTTCTCATGAATGTTGGGTCATTGATCTTTTTGTTGTCCAACTAAGATGACAACTTTGTCAACTGTTTTCTCCACCTTAGTGATGCTAAATCTCTAGAACTTCTCCATAGCTTTTTGACCTTTTTTTTTTTTTGAATTCACAACTATCACAACCAATGGTTATTGATACAAATGCTTGAGCATTTCTTTGGTTTAATAACGTTTTGTTTAGGTCTTAGCTTTAACCATTCTAAAGGTAATAAGCCATCAACATCTTGTAAATGTGTAATTTGTACATTAAGAAAAACAACTTCGCACATGAAACTATGAAATAAGAATAAAAAGACAATTCAAATGTAAACATACCTTATGTGACACTTGCCCAAGTTTGTTCCATGTCTTTGTTATTTGTTGTAAGGCCATTTAAAGTCTTGAACCATGGCTCTTAAGATTTAAGACTCAAACATTAATTGCACCACTCTTCTTCTGTTGGGTTATGGTTGAGTTAAAGCCGTCCTAGTGAATAAGAATGACCAAGTTCCTCATGTCTCCAGTCAATGACATGTTTCTTCATGTTAAGTGTTGACCACAAGCTACTTCCATATTTTGCATGGGCATACCAATGGCAGCTTGTGTTGTTGGTCTAAATCATACAAAGATTAATATTTTCTTTAAATAGCCCCATCCAAAACCTCTTGATCTCATTAGTGTTGTCATATATGGCTCAACCTTGTTAATTTTTTGTCACAACATAGAGAACTAGCAAATGCCCTCAACCTACTTGTCAATGGTATGCAATTCATGTTGATCATATGCTCAATAGAACCCTAGACTTACATACATTCTTCATAGCACTTGCGAAGTTTGTTTATGTCATTCTTATAATAAAAGTTTAAATAATCAAAAACCACAATCTTAATGACATTAACAATTATATTCAACACTATAAGAAAAGTTGATGAACTTACCCACATACACATGGCTCATCTAAATTTTGAAATATGTATGCTAACTAGTCTCCTTGCATGCCAACTTGAATCTTGACAACCTAGGCATACCAAGTCTTTTGTACATCTTGTGTAGAGAACTACTGTTTGTGGAACCTTGAAGGTGCTAATTTTTCCATTCCAATTAGAATAGAAGATCGAGATGAGTATGTGCAACATTCGTAGGAATTGAGTTTAAGCTTCTTCAGAGATATGGCCATTGTCAAAACCTTTGTCAACTTGAAGATTAACTTGTAGACATGAGACTCCATTGTTTTGAGTTTCCCATAAACAATTTGATGGACATGTAACCTCTTGAACCTCAATGTCAACCTTTTCATGTATTAGAGCTATATCCTCAAGGTCATCATCACCACTATCCAAATCTTCTGTAATATTGGTATTGAGAAGATGTTAGATAACAAAATTCTCTTTAACCATTTTTTGTCCTTGTTGCTGCTGCTCTATTCCTAATGACCTATATAGTATTAACGCAATATGATAATAGTAGCTGCTCCTAGAAAAATGCTTTCCAATACTACCATGTTGTGCTACACAAATAGGACAAGTGTGTATATATGTGTGTGTGTGTTTTGTGTTTGTAAGACAGGTAATTTAATTCATTAGAAAAAAAATCTTCACACCTCAAAATCAAATATACATTGAATAAATAAATTTAATTTATATTTGCGTATATATACATACATAAATAGATATATAAATTAATTATATATTTATTTATATACATTTTAGCAGATTATTTATATATTAAAAAAATTTTAAAAATAATTTTACTTTAAAATAATAACCTATTTTATTTAAGAGAATTAAATATATTAATATTTAATTAACTTTATTATATATATCCAAAGAAATTACATTATGTACCTTTTTCATTAAAAAAAATATTAAATTTGCTGATGAATTGTTTTATATTTTCATATTTTGAGAAAAATACTTTAATTTTCTTAAATAATAACTTAGACTGCAAGAATAACAAGAGGATTGGGATTTGGTTGGTTATAACTACTTCTTTTGTTATGTTTATGTATATGAAATGATGTCTCTTCACACTATTATTTATTGTTATATACAAGTCATATTCAATTTGGTAACTTATATGAATTAACATGATTGATATAATTTTATAACCCAAGCTTATAATGTTCTATGTTAGCTTATATAAGATATGAATTGGATATAACTTTAAATATATAATTTTAAAGATGTTCCCTATCTAGAGCCACCATAATTAATGTTGGAGTCTCACTTCGTGAGGCTATTGTGGTGTTGGAATTTCACTTCATAAAGCCAAAATCTCATTTGTAGAGTCTTATTTTGTAAGGTAAGAGTCTGATTTCATAGGGTTAAGAATCTCACTCTGTGAGGCTTTATGGAGTTCACTTTGTAAAAGAATTCTTGATAGCAAATATATTATATGCACGTTGTAACTAAAGTGGGCATGATACGTGAAAATGGGAATTATAAAAAAAATAAATTAATACTTAAGTTTTAATATTTAATTAATATTTAATTAATAATGTTAAAATATTAATTAATTAATTAATTAATCCTTCAATAACCTTACTTAGTAAGGAATATTCCTAAAATATCTTAGAATATTCATATTATTCTAAAAATAGTTTACAATAATGAAGAAATACTATCAAACATAATTACAAATGAAATCATTTTCTTATCAACATGTTAATTTTTTATAAATATTTCTTATTATCTACAGAAAGAAATCTTCTCATTTTGTCTAAATCATCACTCTCGATTAATCAAATCATTTTGGTCAATATCTTGATGTTGTTGCCACCACCTAACACTCTCACGAATGCAATTGGGAGTTGCCATCCTTGTTAATACATAAGATGTGATAAGAGAAGGTCTGCATAAAGGCTCATCTAAAACTGACGTTCCTTAAGAATAATATTATAAAGCGCCCGGTTGCTATCCTTCATTTTATAAAATTCAAATATGAGAAAGAAAAGCTTCAGGAAATGTATGATATGGTGGATACTGCTCACAAAATTTTTCGAGATTCTTCTTTCTGAGGCACGTATCCAAGTAGTTCACTAGCTCATCCATGATATCGGTATCAGAATATGGATCGAAAGTGATTGGATGAATACAAGCAATGTTTTGGTTGAGCATAGCCTTCTGAGGAGAGTCGTCTACCACTAACATCTGTGCGTTCTTCATTATCCTTAAGCGACTGATCTCCCCATGAGTCCCAATTATTCTTTCATTCTTGAAGAAGTATGGCTTGCTTTCCTTTTTATATTGTGAAATTCGAGAGGTTTATAACATATTCGCTGGTCAAAAATCCAATCTTTACGAATCACCTCTTCTGCAACACTACAATGTTTCTTAAGCAAATTCAACAGCGGTGTTAAGTTATGAATCTGCATGCATGACCAAATCCCCACAAGCGCACCCATCTCCTTAAGCTTTTGAAAGAGACGATCCAACCCTGGACGAAAAATAATATCATATCGAAATTTACCATGACAAGGAATGAAATCTCCTTGTTTGATTTCTTTTTTCTATCCTCGGGCCTTTGTCGATGAAGCAGAACACCATTGACATCCAACAACACAATATGGCCATGAGTAACATGGGATAGCGTTGCCTCTTGAATACTTTGCAAATCACTTGTTTGCTCCCTTTCACATTTATCCGTTGACACTATCTCGTTGCCTATCCCTTCATCATTTAATTGTACATCATCCTTACAAGATTCAGATATTGCATGCGCTGAAGAAATTGATTTCGGAACTGAAGCCAATAAAAATGATGATGAAAAACTGAAGTGGCCCCCATGGTAACGATGTTTTGAGCTGCATTATTATCCATTTCCTGCATGAACTCTGTCATTCTGACATGTGGCACAAGAAATTGTCGCCAAACCCCTCTCTTACCTCATGCAATGCTGAAAATCCATGTTCTCAATTGTTTCATTACATCTGCAAAATGATAATTAGCTGACCTTAAAATTATCAAGGTATATTATTTACCTTGTTAATGTGTGACCCATGTTTGAACTAAAAGCTTCATTAATCCTTGAGAATTTATTTTCTGTACAAATATAAAGAAATATACAAAAATGCCTTATGTTACACTCATTTACAACTATTCGTCACTCTAAGAACTCATTAACAATTCTTCTTCGCTATTACCTTCTGAGTGAGGCGAAGAAGGTCTAAGCCGCTTGTGAGATGGTTCAAGATCTTCTATCTTCTATTGATGTTTCCATGGGTAATGGAGTGTGTGAATGTTCTGTACTCCTCGAGATAACTTCCGGTCTAATATCTGATTGAAGTTCGTCCTCAGACTCCGACATTGAACCAGATTCGTCTTCAGAGCTATCGCACTTATCTGGAGGGAACTTTCTCAAATACTTTATGGTTTCGTTGGGGTATCAGTTGAGAACCTATCTATCCACTTGTTCAGGTCCTCAACCATGGTCTTATCCTTTTCAACGGCAAACACACATGTATGCCGAAGGTAACACTCCTTCAAGACGGACCCCCTAGTGCAGTAGTCAAAAACCCACGCATCACTGTGAGGACCCCTGATCAAGTTGACGATGCTCCGTGCCGCTTGACTTGTAATGTTTGGATAACGTACATTGCCGAATACGTCACTATATCGGTGTATCGGTTCAGGGCCGTTGGAGTGCAAACAGATGCCTGGCCAGTCATTTGGAAGTTTGAAATTGTTTGGCGCATTCCTAACAACCAAGTGAACAACCGAATCAATGCACTTCGGATCAGCATCATTCATATAAAATCCTGTCCAACGATGTCCTCTTGGCAAAGGCGAAGGCAAAGGTATCGGTGACATGAGCAAGAATCAAGAAATAAATACCTGAAAACGTAGTATCAGTCAAGAGTGCAAGTATGAATTCAATAATAAATACCTTCTTTGTACATGCTTGCACGGCTAAGTTTCTCCACCAAATCCTCTAGTGTCCTGTCTGTCGAAGGATTTTTTGACACCCGCCGATCCATCACGAACAATTGAAACGGTTTCCTACAAGCAGTGATGGTACCCCATAAAGTCTCCGAATCCAACAACAAACATCTGTAGGGCTTGTCGTGATTCGTAGCATCCTCCTTTATAAGGTTCAACTCGGTTCTCCGCTGCTGAAGGACTGCCATAAGAGAAGGCGTCATCGCAATGTTCTCCTTTTGGCGTTGGCGTGCAATAGATTCTTGCCCAGATCTTCCGATTGATTCACCCATTCGACAAGCATATCATCGTTTGTCACATGCAAATATTTGCTGACCTCTTCGTATGTTGAAGCCGATCCAACCCAGTTTGTGGCAGTGTATTCCCAACCACTCCTTGAAGTGCCTGACCGTCTTCAACTCCATTGCCTTGAGATGAAAAGGAGAGGTGGGGCTGCTGTTGTTAATTGTAATTTGCCATCAATCACCAAATCAGCCAAGACTTCCATCTCCTCCATCGTTGTTCCATTTAAAGGCTTCAACCATGTGAGCTTGAAATCGTTGTCTACATCCTTTATAGATTGAACAGACTTAGCCTTCGGCGTCTTACTGGGTTTCTTTGCAGACTTCTCTGAGGGCTCCACTTCACTTGTCTGCTTCTTCTTCAGTGTTCCTTTTGCAAAGGATTCCATAATCCCCAACCATTTGGCAAAGATCCTATCCTCGGGACAAGAAATCAACATCATCAAAAAGGATGTTTCCTTCCCGCCCACCTGGGCAAAATCAACTGCTACAATTTCTTCAACTCTCTGAAAAAAGACAGATTAATATACCGGCGAGATAAATCCCGCCCAAACAATTTGCTTACCCGGTAGTCCGCAGATTGTGTATTCCCTGCGGTAGCTCTTTGTGGTCGCTGAAGAGATTCCCACACGGCTCGCGTGTGTTTGAACTTCTCCCATATTTTGCTGTTGTAGTGGTTGGTGTCTGCAGCGTCCCATTCCGCCGATAACTTATGGTACTGCTCGATTGTGAGATTCGGCTTCGCTAAAAACGCCGATCTTTTCGTCAGCTTCTCACGGGTATGCTCGGAAAGTTTTGTTGCCATCGTTCCTTTGTTGTGTTCGTCGAGAAGTCGTTGGGCTGCCGTTATTGTGTGCTGGCCACTAATGATGTAGTACTTGATGATTTTTATTCTCCGTCTGAACCTTCCTCATTTGTTCGGTGTTGTGATCCACACTTTGTCAGCGCCTTTGTTTCTCTCGTAGTATGGCACAAAACAGCATTATGTGGAACGGTGTAAGAATTGTCGTCCTTCATCTTCTCCATGAGCTCAGCTACACGTTCCTGTTGAGTGGCCTGTAATTGAAGTTTGGGTTGACGCTGCAATACTTAACCCTACACTCGTAAATCCTATCATCCAACATCATTTCCTTGTGGCTTATTGCAGCATGGGATGCCACAGGTGCAGCTGACAAAACGACATGATTTTCTTCTACGATCCGAATCAACATGTGTGATCCCCGATTGATGCTGTTCTAATGTTCTCGGCACACTCTTCCAGCTCCCAAATTTCTAAGCAAATTGAACGTGATCTGTAAAGAACCTGAGACCAAGCCACCCTCTCAATCTCCTTATGATGTGTGTTCTTCTTCAATGTGAAGAGGGACGATTGCTCCACTTGTGATTTTCTGTATTGTGAAGCAATCTCTGCTGAGAATACACCTACTCGATGAGTCTGAAGATCTTCGAAGTAGACATCCAGTTGGATCCCCTCCATAGATGGGCTTTCGTTGAGTTGAAGAAGAACTCCAGGTCAACATCATTAGTGAACACGTGAACGTCATTATCCACAAGTCGACAAAACCACCCGAAATTAATGTTGTAACTGGCGACCTCTGGATCCGAGAACGTGACATTGGATGGAACAAGGCATATGTGTCGAGCATCGTTCAATCTGGGTTCAGCATGCTTTCGGATGCTTGACTAGCACACCCACTTTCCATTGTTTTGCTTGTCCATGCGATGTGACAGAGGTTAGTTTGACAGCAACCATGGTTGTTCCAATGCGCTTCCCGTTTAGTTTGAAATATGGCCAAGTTGATTCCAGAATCCCCCTGCCCATCTCTTCTCCTGCTCTCGTCTTAATGTCACCTCAATTCCACATCTGAATACAAAAATGATTAGTTCAAGCACATATCCGAGTATAACAGATTTTATTTTAATTCTTACCCAGAATTTGACGACGACTCCATACTAATGACTCGATCTCCTTGTTTAATTAAATCGTCCTTCTGCAAAATAATACACTATGAATACAAATCATATAAAAACGCACACACACTTGTATAAACCCGAATATACAAAAATAATACACAGAGAGAAGTGGACGGAATTAACTGTCCAAAGCTCACATTTGTGCTAGTGCAAAAAAAGATAACATTTCGTTTTAGAACCACCACAAATGTGAGCTCTGACAGTTTTACATAGATTCCTAGCTTTTACTCGAAATATTATGATAAGATGATAAAAGTAAATAAAATGAGATATGCAACTTATATATACTAATACACATATATATTCACATGGAAGGTGGCGGGATTAATCTCGCCACCCCTTCAATGCCTCCTGAAAGAGTGGGCGGGATTAATCTCGCCACCTTTCTGGAGGCCTTGAACGGGAGTGCGGAATTAATCTTGCCACCCTTCTCGGTCTCAGAGAGAACTGGCAGGATTTATTTGGCACACCCCTTCAGTGACTCCAGAAAGGGGCGGGATTAATCTCGCCCACCATGTAAGGGATGGTAAATGAATCTCGCCACCCTTCCCAGTCTCTCCATTGGTATGTTGTAAACCTTCTACGTTCAGACAGAAACGTTTGGGATTGGTCCGACTCACCAATGGAGAAAAAGGAAGGGTGGCGGGATTCATTCCTCCAACAGGCATTGAAGGCTCGGCGGGATTAATCCCGCCGCCCAGGCCTTCACTCGGCCCTATGCGCGGGATTAATCCGCCGGACGCCGAATCGGGCGGGATTAATCCCGCCGCCTAGGCCTTCAGGCAGGCCTTTGGCGCGGGATAAATCCGCCCGATTCCGCGTAGGGCATGCGTACGGCGGGATTAATCCGCTGCCCAGGCCCTTCACTCGGCCTTAGCGGCGGGATTAATCCCGCCGACGCCAATGCCCTGTGCAAATGCGGATTAATCCCGCCGCCTAGGCCCTTCAGCAGGCCTTTGGCGCGGGATAAATCCGCCGATTCGCCAGGGCATGTGTACGCGGCGGGATTAATCCCGCCCGCCTTCACTCGGCCTTAGCGGCGGATTAATCCCGTCGACGCCAATGCCCTGTGCGGAATCGGCGGGATTAATCCCGCCGCCTAGGCCCTTCAGACATGCCAATGGCGCGGGATAAATCCCGTCGGATTCGCGCAAGGCATGCGTAGGCGGCAGGATTAATCCCACCGCTCATGAGGCTAACCGAATAACCTGCCTGAAATGGCGGCGGGATTAATCTCGCCGCTCATGAGGCTAACCGAACAGCCTGCTTGAAGTGCGGCGGGATTAATCCCGCCGCTACACACACACACAACACACACACACACATATATATATATATATATATGTATGTATATGTATATGTGTGTGTAGGAGAGTGCGTGTGTGTGCCAGAGATAGACAAATCAGATAAAATTATACAGATCACACACACACATATATTATGTATATGTATATGTATATACAGGAGTGTGCGTGTGTGTGCAGAGATAGATAAATAAATAAAATTATATAGATACTAGTACACATAATATATGTATGTATATATGTATGTATATATGTGTGTATATGTATATCATGTGTATGCGTGTGTGAAACAAATAAAATCATATAGATAAACAAACACACACAATACACATATATATATATACAGGAGTGTGCGTGTGTGTGCGAGAGATACAATTAACAAATCAATAAAATTATACAGATACACCACACACATATATATATATATATATGTGTGTGTGTGTGTGTGTATATATATTATATATAATATATATATAATATATATATATATATATATGTTGTATAGGAGTGTGCGTGTGTGTGCGAGAAATAGATAAATAAATAGAATTATACAGATACTGGTACACATAATATATGTATATAGGTAATATATATTATTGTGTGTGTATGTGTGTGTGTGTGTGTGTATGTATATTGTGAGTATCCGTGTGTGAGCGAAACAAATAAAATCATACAGATAAACAGGTGCAAGAGATAAAATTAATAAATTAATAAAATTATACAGATACACAACACACACACACACACACACACACACAACACACACACACACACACACAATATATATTATATATATATATCTGTGTGTATATGTATACGAGTGTGCGTGTGTGTGCGAGAGATAGAGATCTAAAGAGAAGAGAAATTATATTATTAAGATACACACACATATAAATATATATGTGAATAAAAATAAATAAATAAACTCAGAGGAGTGTGCATGTGAGAGAGAGAAAGAGATCTCACATGTGTGAGAGAGAGAAGGAGATTTCACTGCCGCCGCCGCACCGCCTTACAAACCTTAGAAATATACTTAAACCCTAAAAGGAATAAATATATATTAACCTTAATCGAATATTCCTTCTAAGAATATACTTAAACCCTAAAAGAATAAACTATAGATTTGCCCTAAACGAATATTCTTTCATTATATTATCATAAATATCATGTAGGGGTTTAACACGTGTGTGTCCATAAGAGTGTTAATGTTTCACGTGCAGCAATACATATACCACACATAGTATTATATACATAGACATACATACATATTAGTACATATTAATATTAGAGAGACAGAGTACAGGATCATGTATGGTGTGTATGTATGAGAGAAGAGTGACAATACATATTATGGATCATGCATGGTGTGTATGTTTGAGAGAAGAGAGACATATATATTACATGGATCATGCATGGTGTGTATGTTGAGAGAAGAGAGAGTATATATTACATTCATATTGTGTATGTATGAGATAACAAATTAAATTCATACACATTGTATATAGTACACACGTGTATACACACAGACATACATACATATTACATGTGTAAATTCAATGTATAGGGTTTAGGGTTAGGATGGATCATGCATGGTGTTTATGTATGAGAGGAGTGAGTGTTATACACAGATATACATTATACATATTACATAATATTGTAACATCAGTACATATTATGGATCATGCATGGTGTGTATGTATGAGAGAAGAGACAGGCTACATATTATGGATCATGATCATGCATGGTGTGTATGTATGAGAGAAGGGATTATGCATGGTGACACTGTGTATGTATGAGAGAAGAGATAGAGTGTTAACAAATGAAAATCGTACACATTGCATATATTAGTACACATATATACATACACACGTGTATACACACAGACATACATATATATTACATGTGTAAATTCAATGTGTTACATACACACACACTGAGTACATATAGATCATACATGCGTTGAACATGATGTTTTTCAATAAAGAAGCAACATATAATTTCTCAAGTTTGGTTTAGGGCAATGTGCATGTGTGTGCATATGTGTCTCTGTAAGTGCTTCTAATGCGTGTGCACATGTATATATAAATTTATGATTGTGTTTATATATAATATGTGCAAAACAAACATCGAATAATTAAGAAAATAATATTAATATACACACTATGAACATATTTTAAATTATACATAATAATATATGATTTTATCTAATATATAGCCATATATAGTTTTAATAATATATATTAATTTAATATTGATAATAAGGTTTAACACTAGAATATTCTTGAAATAATAACAAATTAATTGAGAAAATCCCATTAATATATACAAATGTAGAATAATTACTGAGATAATTAAGAATAAGACTAATTTAATTATGATAATCAGTTTAATATTGGAATATTCTTTGAATATTAAGAAAATAATAAAGAATATCCCATTAATAGTAGGAAATGTAAATTAATTACTCGAGTAATTAAGAAAATAATAATAATAATAGACTATGAATATATTTTAAATGATACATAATAATATATCAATTTATTTATTGTATTAGTGTATATATATATATATATATATAATATAACTTAATAATATATACTTGAATATTAAGAATGTAGAATAATTACAAAAATTTCGTAATATTAAACAGCTTGAAGCACTTGAATGACATTAAATGCAATTTTAAAACACTCATTGGAATTGGAGAGTATATATGTCAGACTGTCGGTTATTTGTTTCAACTCATCTTAAATTTTCTTTTCTGTTATTTCAAAAATTTCGAATTTCTGACATAAGTATTGTCAGTCTGACATGTAAATTTGAAAATGCATTTAATTTCCCACTCAAATTCAGATCTGGTTCTTTCTCCGGCAAGGGTTTCTTCATTTTCACTCTTCAGATTTTCTTTTTTCTTCTTAGTGATCAGCTCAGGAGCGACATTAAATTGGGTGCGCTATTGTTTATAGAAAGCACGGCGCCTTCAGTGCTGTTTACAAGTAAGTATTATAAACAAATTTAATATATTTATAAAGATTCACTCTCTTACATTCTCTCTTAAATTTTAGAATTTAGGGATTTAGGAATGCATTAGGATTACAATATATTCTGTTAGGGATTTATCCCGTTTAAATATACTTTAACTTAATATTCTCGGTTAGCCGGGGCGGCGGGATTAATCCGGCCATTTTTTTTCGCCTCTTTGAAGAGGTGGCGGGATTAATCCCGCCACCATCTCTTTCATAGCTATGGCAGAATTAGTTCGGGCAATGCTTCTCCGCCTTTAAAAAGAGCGGCGGATTAATCCCGCCGATAACTCTCTTAACTGATAAAGATTTACTTGAATTTATTAGAAGAGTTGTCGGGGATTAATCTTTGTGGGCAGAATTCATCCCGAATCTCTTTGAAATCATAGTTTTGGAGAGAGTTGTGGGCGGGATTAATCCGCCGCTTATTCCCGTCGTCAGAGTTGTGGGCGGGATTAATCCCGCCGCTTATTCTCCGTCGTCAGTGTTGTGGGCGGGATTAATCCCGCCGCACTCCCTCGACGAGAAGTCCGCGGGGATTAATCCCGCCGGTTCTCCTCGTTGGAGGGAGCCGCGCGGGATTAATCCCCGTACTTCCTCGTCGGAGGGAGCCGCGGCGGATTAATCCCCGGTACTTCCTCGTCGGAGGGAGCCGCGCGGGATTAATCCCGCCGGTACTTCTCGTCGGAGGGAGTCCGGGCGGGATTAATCCCGCCGCCTCTCTCCGACGAGGAAGTACGGCGGGGGATTAATCCCGCCACTCTCTCCGATGGGGTAGAGTCGACGGCGGGATTAATCCCGACACTCTCCGATGGGGTAAGTTGATGGCGGGATTAATCCCGCCACTCACTCCGAAGGGAGAGTCTGCGGCGGGATTAATCCCCCATCAGTTGTATTAATAAAGCATGAGATATTATCTTTATACATAATTATGTATTATTGCACATGCATATTATTAAGCAACCGCAGTTATGATTTCTTAAAAATATTGCATAAACAGATATCATAAATAACAAATTATTTATGTGCATACAATATGTATAATACTGGAGATAAAGTATGTCTTTTCGGAACAACGAGATAGTTGGCACTGGAACTGTGGAAGTTCGAGATGATAATGCATCATGTCACAATATTGCCCAAGGATCTTGTGTGTACGTATGGGTGAACACCATTTTCAAGCATGTTGAGGTTCTGGAATGGAATTTGAGGAGGGTTCTCTTGTATTGTGGAATTTGGATGAAGTCAAGGCTGACACAGAATATACAGAGTCACAAACAAACAGTAGCACGAGTTTTTCAGATGATGGCTTGCCTGCTGTGATGGATGAGGTGATTCTCTTTCTTCATGAGATTGAGGTTGGGAGAGGCATCATCACAGCTATAAATCCAATGGAAGCAGTGTCAGAAGAGAAACTAGGGTCCGACTTCGTGGGTGTAGTTGTGACAGAGGTTTCACCTAATGGCACATTGCATCCTGGATCCCTCGTGAGGTGGCGAACATCTGAATTAAGACGGCAAGATGGTTCAACATATTCTGGGTTGGATTTCAATAATAACAACCCGGAAGAACAACTCATATTTGAAGAGGTTCCTTGCATTGGTCCTATTGTAAGAAAAAGGCGATTCATGGGTTGTAGATCTTCCCCTGCATGTTTCAGCAAGAGGGTGAAGATGGATCCTACATCTTCCGAAAGTGTTACGAGCATTTCCACGATTGACTGCTGCAAGAAGAAGTGTTGTCAGATGGCAGACCGAATGAAATTACCCAATGTAGACATGTCTTTCGTACACTCACCCAAAAGCAAAGGCATGAGTTTGTATATGCTGCACTAACTGGGTGTATTGATGGAATGGCCTTGGACACAGGTTATCAGAGTACATCCATGGTATTTAATAAGGTGGCATCTGCTTCAAAGCTTGGTACAGTATATACGGGATCCCAAAGACCACGTTCTACCGTCGGAGGGATGAGTGGTTAGATGGAGCGCAACCTCAGTACATGGGAACACTCGCTTGGTCAAAACCCGCTCTCACATTATGGCAGCCATAGAGATACTCAAGGCTTTTGTGGAAGCAAATGCAGACAGGATGCCTCACAAATGCCGAACCACAAATGCAGGGGTCAGGGAAAATCTCAAGGTTTTGCCTTCGATCTACACTCAATTGAAGCTGTGTGAACATGTGAACAAGTGCCTCAGCTTGATGGGGCTCAAGCAATCTGCACTGGTACCTTCAACAACATATGGAATACTCATTTTAAGGATGTGAATTGCAAAACACTCTAGCTTTTCCAAGTGTGACACTTGTACATCATTGAAGGCTGCAGAGGCTTGTGAAAAACCTTGGTGGAGATCACTGCCATTCAAAAGAAGATGGAGGCCCACATGATTGCACAACAAACTTGTCGGTCTCAGTACTATGCACACCGCATGCTTTCTGTGTCACGCCCATTAGAGTACCTCACACGCACACTCGTATACATATACACACACACACACATATATATATATATATATATATATATATATATATATATATATATCCTTCTCTCTCTAGGCACTTTGGTGTTGCAACGAGCTTTGGAATGCTGGTCTTTGAATGATCCATCTTGTCATGGATCAAGCATTGAAATGTCATGAAACTTCCGATTTCATTGACAGGTGTGCTAACACATGGACACGGTTGTGAGTCATATGGACACTTTTCACTTCCACATTGGTCTAACGACTCCAATTTCACTATTGGGTCGTTGGCCATGTGTTTCAGAAACCTTGAAGCCCACTCACAGACATGTTCTATCAGTGATCTCAAAGTGAAGAAACAACACCTTCAACCTTTACATAATGCTCTCATGAACACGTCTGCACTTGAGGCTACTTGGGAATATGAGAGGCATTGTCAGCAGCTGCACAAAAAAAAATGGCCTGTTGAGAGTTCAGGTTCAGTGGAGGGATCTAGCTCAAATAGTGTACATGTGTCCTCAACATCAAATAAGCTTCTCGTCATTTGCTTTTACAATGGATAATTGTGCAGGCGAGAACAAAAATAGGTAAATCATTTTATTAAGGGTTTCTCAAGCTCATACTTACTTTTTTTTTAGATATGTGCTAGCATATTTGTCAATGCTTGTTGCCAAAGGTGTGTTTGAAACAATCACGCTCAGTTTTTTATGGTTGGTCACACTCATGAAGATATTGATGCATTCTTCAGCAAGGTCTCCAACTCTACAAAAAGGACAAGTGCACTTACCTTACCGCATATGATGAATCTTTTTGAAAATTGCATCTCCAAAAAAGTTGTGCTTTGCTTGTGACTGAGTGCCAGACTTCAAAAAATTTCTCAAGGAGTATATAAAAGAGGGAGTGATTCTTTAGTTGGTCACCTTGTGCCACTACAATTCTTTTTCTCCATATGAGATGGTATACCTATTATGTAGTACAAGTTACGGCCATCAGAGCAGGAGTGGTTACCAAAAGAGGGGTTAATGCTCTTCAAAAGTGGAGAGAATGGAAAGCCACTTCTCCCAGAAGGACAACCAGACCCTATTCCATTGAGTGCCCAGCTCAAGGAACAAGAGGTTATTATTGATGGCATCAAAAAATATGTGGCATGGGTTCAAAAATCGATGCCAAAGAATTCTGATAAGGCAACTGGTTACTCAGAACTATATAAGCATGTGGTCGACTATTGGGAGACTGTTGTTCGAGAGTTGGAAGGGCCTACTGTCACAAGTACAGAATTGCAACACCCTTTTTAACCTAAAACAAGGTGGCGAGAGGAGATTGAAATGACATCACTGAGCATAGACGACATAGAAGCCAGTAGTGATGTGGAAGTGCAAACCCCACACTTTGTTGGACAAAGGAACCAAAAACCTAAAGCATACTTTGATTGCTGCAAGGATCTTCAAAAACTAATGATGGTTCTCATTACTCCAGATGCGTCATATAATCAGCCTTATTTGGATGGGTCAAATTATCGACACACCTGAAGTAATCACAAAAAATAGTATTGTTAAGGTTGCATGGTTCAAACCACAAAAAAGGCGACACAAAAGGAGAGCGAAAGATATAATGGATGCCTAGAGAAAACATGGTCTCCCAATCAAAAAGACCCAGCATGTTTTATAAATGTTAAATCCATTCGATATGGGTGGATGTCAAGAAGCGTTGATAAAGTCACAATTAACAAAACTGCAAGGGAATGTATATTTTCTGAAGCTTAAAGCAATTACAAAATTATAAAATATCATATATTTAATATTCATAATTATTATAAACTCTTTAATAATAGTACCAAATTGTTTACTTAACTATATAAATTTAAAAAACGATATGGAAGATTGACTATATTATTATAGGATTTTGTATATTATATATTACTGTTACAAATTTTTAATTAATAATGTTATATTTAAATATTAATATTTTAATAACAACATCAATATTTATATAATGTACCTCTTATGCTCTTCCTTAATTGTTATATAGCAATTATTAACAAAAATTAATACATTATAAAAGTAGAAGGTATTAATTTATAATATAATGTAAATTTATTAAAGGGTCGAATACAAAATAGAATATTCTAAAGAATATTCTGTTTTCAAACATATATTCTAAAGAATATTCCTTTAATATTAGAAAATGCTAATTAAATAGCTAAAATTGTTAATTATTAGAAATGGGACTATAGCCATGCCCATTTTAGTTACAACTTGCATTTATAATAGATTATACAAATCTATGATATCTTTACTAATTTGATTATTTCAATATATTAAAAGCAACACTAAAGTATGGAACCTCAAGCTTTAGTGGAATCTCAAGAACTTCATTTGGAGTCACACTCTCATTAATTTAAGTAACTTCACATGTTAATCTGAGGGTTGCAATTGCTTGAATGCATCAAACAGCCATACACATTAATAGCTTCAATGTCACAAACTAAGCTGGGTTGAATCAAAATCGTCCAAAAAAATTCTTCTTTAGAAGGAATATCTTATTCTATCTTGCCAAAAACAATCTTTATTAGTTAAATATGTATCTTCTGTATTTCTATACCTTACCATACATCCTTTTGTACTTATACATTAACAAAAATAAGTTTTCAAAACCCTTTCATGAGTAATATATATAAATGTGTCTTTAGTTGAACTTTACTTCTTATTGCAACTTTAGTTCTAAACACTAGTACTTGTTGTAATGTTGATCTCTATGTGTAACGAAGTGATAATTTAAAAGAGGAGAACATAAGACATTCAATTTCATATTAAAAAAAAAAAAGAAAAGGTTGCATACATATTGTAAAGAAGAAATGTTAAATTCAAAATTCTTAACAAGATCTACTAAAGATCTATTGTCTGATAGTGACTTTGCACCATTAAGCATTGCAACCTTAATCAATGTGGTCCTCACCGCTTTGCTTTGTTCCCTCTCTCTCACCAACAATTGGTATGTTGTTGCTTCTCTACCAACAATTGGGTGTCTCGCTATCATCCTTTGTAGGTTCATTGTTGAATTGTTTTTCATAGTATTTCCTACAAAATGGCTAATTGTAAGACTCTTTCTTTAGAGGAATTCAATGCCTTGTCTTCCGAAGATTTTATAAGCTACTTAAAGAGATCGATGGAAGAAGGCCGATCACTTCAACATTTACCTCATGGTTGAGGAGGAAAACATATGCAGTGAGAGTGCATTGGAGTGCAAGAGGCAAGTTTAGATTGAAATGGGTTGTAAGCATGGTGATGTAATTATGATTAATTAAGTGGGTTGCTACTTTGAGGCTACAAGGATGGTTGCTCCATTAACAACCATGATGAGGTTGAACACGAATGCCTCTAGTCAAATCCACTTCAAGCCAATGTCCTAGCTAGTGTTGGTATAATAAGGAAGTTCTCGAACCACCTTTATACTTACTTTCAAGGAGAGAAGGGCCAAAAGAATCTTGAGATCATGAAAGCTTTGATTTACCAATTGTATGGGCTAGATTTACCCTCGAAACAACCAAGAAGATCATTGCCAACAAGCTCATTAGCTTGCAACAATGTTTGAATAATAAGATCTTTGAAAGGGTTGAACTAGTAGGAGTACAACCTTGGGGTTACTACAATCAACATTTACACTTACACCAGCAAGCTCTCAATGCTTGGTCTTGATGTTTTCTAGGTGATGTTAAGATTTGTTTTCTTGTTCATTTCATTTTTTATCTTTGTTATTCCAAGCAATTTCAAGAGCACATAACATGAAAGTTGTTTGACTTCTAATATCAAAAGATCTTGGTTGGGAATGCTATTGTTTATGCTACTTAGGGACCCCATAAAATAAGCCATATATATTATGTTCTTAAATTTCAAGTTCAACAGCTAGAAGATATTGCAAAAGAACTTTGAGTACCTTTGCAAGGGCCTACCTCCTTATAACAAGCATATACCCAAGGGGTTTGTATTTCTTTTTGGACTTCCTTTGCATGCAGAACAAGTCATGTACAGAATCATTAACAATTTTGAGACAGACAATGAGGTTGATACAAATATGAAGACTACTACGAAAGGTAAGCAACTCACTAAGTATTAATAATTTTTATTTTTTATTTTTTTAACTTTACGTTTTAAGTTAGGGCAACTTTAGTTTAAGTAATATATATTACACCATGTGTAACTCTCTATCTTTATGTATTCTTAGATTCTTCACAAATATTTAATAATTTTGTTTAACTTTATCTTTTGTGTTAGGTTCATCATAGTCGAAACCTCAAGCTTCATTAGCAAATGATTCAACTCCACAAATGCCAATTGCTTCAACAAGATGTTATCCAAGGAGAGGTTCTCACAAATACTAGTTGTCATGAACCACTAAAATATACCAAGTTGATGCTGATGCTGATGCTGATGCTGATATATGTCAACTCTAAAATACTTTCTTAGAATATTCTAAGTTGATGTTAATGCTAATATATGCCAATATTAGAATATTTTCTTAAAATATTTTAAAATAAGGAATTAATGGTTCAAAATTCAGATTTAGAACTAGATGTTCAAATGAACCAAGAGGTCCATATTCAAATTTATACTAGTTATCTAGAGACACCAATGTCCGAGTATATAAAGAAGGCTAGGTTAGGATTTCAACATTTTGGTTCAACACCAATTGTTGGGCAATCTTTTATAATACAATTTAATTAGTATATTTTTCTCTTTTTTTTTTCGTTAAAACATTTTTTTCATGCTTTGTTATTGGCCTTGGCCATGACAATTTGAATTGGAATCCCTTCACGTTAGTTGTCCTAGTCATGCTAAGATAATGAAAAATCACTCAACAAGATTATACATACATGTTGAAAAGTTTGCAGCAAGAGAACCAGCAATTGATAAACAAAAATCAACAATTAATGGCGGAAAAAATGAACTTGTGAGGATCAAGGAATGGCAAGATCAAAAGGGTCAAAAGCTACTGTAGCCACGGAATAAGGTTAGTAATGCAAAAAAGGTTCGATAGCACAAGATCCCAGTTTCGTGGGTTCATGAATTAAATTTGCTTAGTTATCCGAACAAACCCAATCATTATGCAGACAATCGTTCAAAGGTGGGTCTAGTTTGGACTACTACTGACTAGCACTACTTGAGCTTGGTTTGTGCTTTGTTGGAGAAAGACTCACCGTTATTGGATAACTTCGAATTGTTCATTGCAAAATTTAAACACTATTTTTGGCGACATCGATAATGTTTGAACGGCAATCAACAAAATTCGAAGACTTCAAAAGGGGAGCCATCTAGCATCAGTATATGTATCGAAGTTCTACCTTTTCGTATGCGATGGCCATGGGATAAGGAAGCCTAATTGACCAATTTCACCAAGGGCTTTGTAGCAATGTCAAGGACCTTCTCCTAGCATTCCATGAGGACCAAATAATCTTTCTAAGGCTATAAGTTGTGTTGTAAGGTGCGATAATTAATTGCTCATAATGATTACAACAATCATGTTCTAAGAAATACACTTTATGTTGTAGCAATGGCTTCACCCCCAACAGCACCAATGGTAAATGACCATGCTTTAGTTCCAACTTAAGGACTAAATGCAAGTTGTAACTAAAATGGGCATGGCTATAGTCCCATTTCCTAATAATTAGCAATTTTAGCTATTTAATTAGCATTTTCTAATATTAAAGGAATATTCTTTAGAATATATGTTTGAAAAGAGAATATTCTTTAGAATATTCTATTTTGTATTCTACCCTTTAATAAATTATAGCATTCATTGAACAAAAATTAATAACATTATAAAAGTAGAAGTATTAAATTATATAATATATTGCCTAATATAACAATTAAGGAAGAGCATAAGAGGTACATTATATAAATATTGATGTTGTTATTAAAATATTAATATTTAAATATAACATTATTAATTAAAAATTTGTAGTAGTAATAATATATATATAAAATCCTATAATAATATAGTCAATCTTCCATATCATTTTTTAAATTTATATAGTTAAGTATACAATTTGGTACTATTATTAAAGAGTTTATAATAATTATGAATATTAAATATATGATATTTTATAATTTTGTAATTGCTTTAAGCTTCAGAAAACATACATTCCCTTGCAGTTTTGTTAATCGTGACTTTATCAACGCTTCTTGACATCCACCCATATCGAATGGATTTAACATTTATAAAACATGCTGGGTCTTTTTGATTGGGAGACCATGTTTTCTCTAGGCATCCATTATATCTTTCGCTCTCCTTCTCGTGTCGCCTTTTTTGTGGTTTGAACCATGCAACCTTAACAATACTATTTTTTGTGATTACTTCAGGTGTGTCGATAATTTGACCCATCCAAATAGGCTGATTATATGACGCATCTGGAGTAATGAGAACCATCATTAGTTTTTGAAGATCCTTGCAGCAATCAAAGTATGCTTTAGGTTTTTGGTTCCTTTGTCCAACAAAGTGTGGGGTTTGCACTTCCACATCACTACTGGCTTCTATGTCGTCTATGCTCAGTGATGTCATTTCAATCTCCTCTCGCCACCTTGTTTTAGGCCAGAAAGGGTGTTGCAATTCTGTACTTGTGACAGTAGGCCCTTCCAACTCTCGAACAACAGTCTCCCAATAGTTGACCACATGCTTATATAGTTCTGAGTAACCAGTTGCCTTATCAGAATTCTTTGGCATCGATTTTTGAACCCATGCCACATATTTTTTGATGCCATCAATAATAACCTCTTGTTCCTTGAGCTGGGCACTCAATGGAATAGGGTCTGGTTGTCCTTCTGGGAGAAGTGGCTTTCCATCCTCTCCACTTTTGAAGAGCATTAAGCCCTCTTTCGGTAACCACTCCTGCTCTGATGGCCGTAACTTGTACTGCATAATAGGTATACCATCTCGTATGGAGAAAAAGAATTGTAGCGGCACAAGGTGACCAACTAAAGAATCACTCCCTTCTTTTATATACTCCTTGAGAAATTTTTTGAAGTCTGGCACCTCAGTCACAAGCAAAGCACAACTTTTTTTGGAGATGCAATTTTCAAAAAGATTCATCATATGCGGTAAGGTAAGTGCACTTGTCCTTTTTGTAGAGTTGGAGACCTTGCTGAAGAACGCATCAATATCTTCATGAGTGTGACCAACCATAAGGAAACTGAGCGTGATTGTTTCAAACACACCTTTGGCAACAAGCATTGACAAGTATGCTAGCACATATCTAGAAAATAAAAGTAAGTATGAGCTTGAGAAACCCTTAAGTAAAATGATTTACCTATTTTTGTTCTCGCCTGCACAATTATCCATCTGTAAAAGCAAATGACGAGGAAGCTTATTTGATGTTGAGGACACATGTACACTATTTGAGCTAGATCCCTCCACTGAACCAGAACTCTCAACAGGGCCATCTGTTTTTGTGCAGGCTGTTGACAATGCCTCTCATATTCCCAAGTAGCCTCAAGTGCAGATGTGTTCATGAGAGCATTATGTAAAGGTTGAAGGTGTTGTTTCTTCACTTTGAGATCACTGATAGGACTTGTCTGTGAGTGGGCTTCAAGGTTTCTGAAACACATGGCTAACGACCCAATAGTGAAATTGGAGTCGCTAGACCAATGTGGAAGTGAAAAGTGTCCATATGACTCACAACCGTGTCCATGTGTTAGCACACCTGTCAATGAAATCGGAAGTTTCATGACATTTCCAAGGCACTTTGGTGTTGCAAAGAGCTTTGGAATGCTGGTCTTTGAATGATCCATCTTGTCATGGATCAAGCACAGGTACTCTGATGGGCGTGACACAGAAAGCATGCGGTGTGCATAGTACTGAGACCGGCAAGTTTGTTGTGCAATCATGTGGGCCTCCATCTTCCTTTGAATGGTAGTGATCTCCACCAAGGTTTTTGCACAAGCCTCTGCAGCCTTCAATGATGTACAAGTGTCACACTTGAAAAGCTAGAGTGTTTTGCAATCTCCACATCCTTAAAATGAGTATTCCATATGTTGTTGAAGGTACCAGTGCAGATTGCTTGGAGCCCCATCAAACTGAGGCACTTGTTCACATGTTCACACAGTTTCAATTGAGTGTAGATTGAAGGCAAAACCTTGAGATTTTCCCTGACCCCTGCATTTGTGGTTCGGCATTTGTGAGGCATCCTGTCTGCATTTGCTTCCACAAAAGCCTTGAGTATCTCTATGGCTGCCATGATGTGAGAGCGGGTTTTGACCAAGCGAGTGTTCCCATGAACTGAGGTTCGCGCTCCATCTAGCCACTCATCCCTCCGACGGTAGAACGTGGTCTTTGGGATCCCGTATATACTGTACCAAGCTTTGAAGCAGATGGCCACCTTATTAAATACCATGGATGTACTCTGATAACCTGTGTCCGAGGCCATTCCATCAATACACCCAGTTAGTGCAGCATATACAAACTCATGCCTTTGCTTTTGGGTGAGCATACGAAAGACATGTCTACATTGGGTAATTTCATTCCGGTCTGCCATCTGACAACACTTCTTCTTGCAACAGTCAATCGTGGAAATGCTCGTAACACTTTCGGAAGATGTAGGATCCATCTTTACCCTCTTGCTGAAACTTGCAGGGGAAGATCTACAACCCATGAATCGCCTTTTTCTTACAATAGGACCAATGCAAGGAACCTCTTCAAATATGAGTTGTTCTTCCGGGTTGTTATTATTGAAATCCAACCCAGAATATGTTGAACCATCTTGCCGTCTTAATTCAGATGTTCGCCACCTCACGAGGGATCCAGGATACAATGTGCCATTAGGTGAAACCTCTGTCACAACTACACCCACGAAGTCGGACCCTAGTTTCTCTTCTGACACTGCTTCCATTGGATTTATAGCTGTGATGATGCCTCTTCCGACTTCAATCTCACGAAGAAAGAGAATCACCTCATCCATCACAGCAGGCAAGCCATCATCTGGTAAAACTCGTGCTACTATTTGTTTGTGACTCTGCATATTCTGTGTCAGCCTTGACTTCATCCAAATTCCACAATACAGGAGAACCCTCCTCAAATTCCATTCCCAAGAACCTCAACATGCTTGTAAATGGTGTTCACCCATACGTACACACACAATCCTTGGGCAATATTGTGACATGATGCATTATTATCTCGAACTTCCACAGTTCCAGTGCCAACTATCTCGTTGTTCCGAAGAAGACAACTTTATCTCCAGTATTAAACATATTGTCCTGCACATAAATAATTATATTATTTATGATATCTTTTATGCAATATTTTAAGAAATCTGAATTACGGTTACTTAATAATATGCATATGCAATAATACATAATTATGTTTAGAGATAATATCTCATGTTTGATTAATACAACTGATGGGCGGGATTAATCCCGCCGCCGACCACCCCTTCGGAGAGAGTCGGCGGGATTAATCCCGCCTTGGACTCCCTCCGACAAGGAAGAGCCAGCGGGATTAATCCCGCCACCTCTTCCTCCTCGGGGGGAGTCCGGCGGGATTAATCCCGCCGACTCTCTCCAGCGAGGATGAGTCGGCGGGATTAATCCCGCCGGACTCCCTTCCTCGTCGGAGAGAGTCGCGGGATTAATCCCGCCCACAATTCTTACGACGGGAATGGGTGGCGGGATTAAACCCGCACATAACTCTCTCCAAAACTATGATTTCAAAGAGATCTCGGGATAAATCCTGTCCCCAAATCCTTAAAACAGGATGTGGTGGCGAGATTAATCCCGCCACCCCTTCCCTGCCTCCTAAAATGGTTGGCGGGATTAATCCTGCCGACAACTCTTTTAATAAATTCTGGTAACTCTTCATCAGTTGAGAAGGTTATCGGCGGGATTAATCCCGCCACTCTTTTTCAGTGGCGGAGAAGCATTGCCCGAGAGATGGTGGCGGGATTAATCCGCCACCTCTTCGAAGAGGCGAAAAAGAAATGGCCGGATTAATCCCGCCGCCCCGGTTAACCTAGAATATTAAGTTAAAAGGATATTTAAACGGATAAATCCCTAACGGAATATATTATAATCCTAATGCATTCCTAAACCCCTAAATTGTAATTTTAAGAGAGAATGTAAGAGAGTGAATCTTTATAAGTATTTTTAAATTTGTTTATAATACTTACTTGTAAACAGCACTGAAGGCGCCGTGCTTTCCATAAAAAATAGCACCAATTTAATCTCGCTCCTGAGATGATCACTATGAAGAAAAAAGAAGATCTAAAGAGTGAAAAATACAGAAATGAAGAAACCCTTGCCGGAGAAAGAACCAGATCTGAATTTGAGTGGGAAATTAAATGCATTTTCAAATTTACATGTCAGACCGACAATACATATGTCAGAAATTCAAATTTTTTAAAAAGAACAGAAAATAAAATTTAAGATGAGTTGACACAAATATCCGACACTCTGACATATATACTCTCCAGTTCCAATGAGTATTTTAAAATTGCATTTAATGTTATTCAAGTGATTCAAGCTGTTTAATATTACGAAATTTTAGACTATATTCTACATTCTTAGTATTCAAGTATATTTATATATATATATATATATATAAATATATACTTATACAATAAATAAATTGATATATTATTATGTATCATTTAAAATATATTCATAGTCTGTTTATTATTATTATTTTCTTAATTACTCGAGTATTAGTTTTCATTTCCTAGTATCAATGGGATATTCTTTAATATTTTATTAATATTTGAAGAATATTCTAATATTAAACCTGATTATCATAATTAAATTAGTCTTGTTCTTAATTATTGCAGTAATTATTCTACATTTGTATATATATTAATGGGATTTTCTCAATTAATTTGTTATTATTTCAAGAATATTCATGTGTTAAACCTTATTATCAATATTAAATTAATACACACTATGAACATATTTTAAATTATACATAATAATACATCATTTTATCTAATATATAGTCATATATAGTTTTAATATATATATTAATATCATTTCCTTAATTACTTGAGTAATTAATCTTCTTTATATTAATGGGATATTCTTTATTATTTTCTTATTATTCCAAGAATATTCCAATATTAAACATGATTATGATAATTATTTAATTATTTGAGTACTTAATTTACATTTGTATATATTAATGGGATTTTCTCAATTAATTTCTTATTATTTCAAGAATATTTCAATGTTAAACCTTTTTATCAATATTAAATTAATATATATTATTAAAACTATATATGGCTATATATTAGATAAAATCATATATTATTATGTATAATTTAAAATATGTTCATAGTGTGTTTATTAATATTATTTTCTTAATTATTCGATGTTTGTTTTGCACACATATATAAACACAATCATAAATTTACACACGCATTACAAGAACTTACAAAAACACATATGCACACACATGCACAACCCTAAACCAAACTGAAGAAATATGTTGCTTCTTTATTGAAAACATCATGTTCAACGCATGTATGATATATGTACTCAATCTGTGTGTATGTAACACATTGAATTTACATGTGTAATATTTATATTAAGCTTGTTGGGAGCAAACCCTAAACCCTAAACCCTAAACCCTGTGTATACATGTGTGTACAAAAATAATTTTTCAACACTCTCTCTTCACACCATGCATGATCCATCCTAAACCCTAAACCCTAATATGTAACACAATGAATTTACTCATGTAATATGTATGTATGTCTGTGTGTATACACGTGTGTATGTATATTATGTGTACTTTCTGTCTTCTCTCATACATACACACCATGCATGATCCATGTTAATATGTACTGTCTCTCTTCTCTCAAACATACACACCATGCATGATCATAATATGTACTCGGTCTCTCTAATATTATGTACTAATATGTATGTATGTCTGTGTGTATAATACACACCATGCATGATCCATAATATGTACTGTCTCTCTTCTCTATATACTATGTATAATCTGTGTATAATATGTGTAAGTAACACTCTCTCTTCTCTCATACATACACACACATGCATGAGATCCATCCTAAATCCAAAACCCTAAACCCTAAACCCTAAACCCATGTAATATGTATGTATGTCTGTGTGTATACACGTGTGTATGTATAATTATGTGTATTAATATATGCAATGTGTATGTATGTATTGATACACATGAAACTTTAACACTCTCATGGACACACACATGTTAAATCCCTGCATGATTTATATTTTTGGGGTGTATGTGATACACCCACGCACACGCACGCGCTAATAATATAATGAAAGAATATTCGTTTAGGGCGAATCTATATTTTATTCTTTTTAGGGTTTAAGTATATTCTCAGAAGGAATATTCTATTAGGGTTAATATATATATTTAATTCCTTTAGGGTTTAGGTATATTCTTAGGGTTAAGCGGCGGCTGTGAAATCGGCGGCGGCTGTGCACACAGGTGAGATCTGTGTGTGTGTGTGGTGTGTGTATGTATGTATATATGTATAGGAGTGTGCGTATAAATTTATTTATTAGTTTTATCTCTCGCACACACACGCACACTCCTGTGTATGTATATGTGTGTGTGGGTGTGTGTTTGTTTATCTGTATGATTTTATTTGTTTCGCTCACACACGCATACACACGATATACATATACACATATATATATATACCTATATACATATATACATACATATATTATGTGTACCAGTATCTGTAAATTTTTTTTTATTGATCTATCTCTCCACACACACGCACACTGCTTTACACACACACACACACACACACACACACACACAACACATATATATATATATAATCAATGCATATTAACAAATAGTATACAACACTAGTTTATATATATGCTTATATATTCATATGGGTTATATATCTATATACACACATATATATATGTGTGTGTTTATCTGTATAATTTTATTTATTTATTAGTTTTATCTCTCGCACACACACGCACACTCCTGTGTATGTATATGTGTGTGTGTGTGTGTGTTTGTTTATCTGTATGATTTTATTTGTTTCGCTCACACACGCATACACACAATATACATATACACATATATATATACCTATATACATATATACATACATACAACACTAGTTTATATATATGCTTATATATTCACAGACTCTCTCTCTTTTTCTATGGATTATATATCTATATACACACATATATATGTGTGTGTTTATTGTATAATATTTATTTATTAGTTTTATCTTTCGCACACACACGCACACTCCTGTGTATATATATGTGTGTGTGTGTTGTTTGTTTATCTGTATGATTTTATTTGTTTCGCTCACACGCATACACACGATATACATATACACACATATATAACCTATGTACACACATATATTATGTGTACCAGTACTGTATAATTTTTTTATTTATTATCTCTTGCACACACACGTACACTCCTATACATACATACATACATATATATATAATATATATATACATACACACACACATATAATATGTGTGTGTTTTTATCTATATAATTTTTTTATTTATTAATTTTATCTCTCGCACACACGCTAAGCCCCTCGAGCGGCGGGATTAATCCCGCCGCTATAGGTTTATGGCCTCGGCGGCGGGATTAATCCCGCCGCTATATGGTTGGGGCCATGGCGGCGAGATTAATCCCGCCACTCACCCATGCCCTGCGCGGAATGCGGCGGAATTTATCTCGCCGGCAATGGCCTGTGTGAAGGCCCTAATGGGCGGGATTAATCCCGCCGGATTCTGCGCAGGGCATTTACAAGGGATGGGCGGCGGGATTAATCCCACCGCTCATGAGGCTAACCGAAGAGCCTACATGAAAGATCCTGCACGGAAGGCTAACCGAAGAGCCTGCATGACATGTCCTGCGCGTAAGGCGGCGGGATTAATCCCGCCGCCCAAGGAATTCACGCAGGACATGAACGGCGGGATAATCCGGCCCCACACTCATGCCCTTCGCGGAGGGCGGCGGGATTAATTTCACCATCCTTACATGGTGGGCGGGATTAATCCCGCCGCGTACGCATGCCATGTGCGGAATCGGGCGGATTTATTCCGCCGCCATTGGCCTGCCTGAAGGGCCTAGGCGGCGGGATTAATCCCGAAGATTTCGCACAGGGCATTGCCGTTCAGCGGGATTAATCCCGCCGACTAAGGCCCGAGTGAAGGGGCCTGGGAGGCGGGATTAATCCCGCCGAACGGCAATGCCCTGTGCGAATCTTGCGGGATTAATCCCGCCGCCATTGGCCTGCCTGAAGTGCCTAGGCGGCGGGATTAATCCCGCCGCATAGGGATCGAGTGAAGGCCCTGGGCGGGATTAATCCCGCCGAGTCTTCAATGCCTGTTGGAGGAATGAATCCCGCCACCCTTCGCTTTTTTCTCCATTGGTGAGTCGGACCAATCCTAAACGTTTCTGTCTGAGACGTAGAAGGTTTTCAACATACCAAATGGAGAGAATTGGGAAGGGTGGGGAAATTCATTTAACCATCCCTTACACTGGTGGGCGAGATTAATCCCGCCTCCTTTCTGGAGTCACTGAAGGGGTGTGAGAAATAAATCCTGCCCAGTTCTCTCTGAGACCGAGAAGGGTGGCAAGATTAATTCCGCACTCCCGTTCAAGGCCTCCAGAAAGGTGGCGAGATTAATCCCGCCCACTCTTTCAGGAGGCATTGAAGGGGTGGCGATGATTAATCCCGCCGCACCTTCCATGTGAATATATATGTGTATTAGTATATATAAGTTGCATATCTCATTTTATTTACTTTTATCATCTTATTAATATTTCGAGTAAAAGCTAGGAATCTATGTAAAACTGTCCAGAGCTCACATTTGTGGTGGTTCTAAAACGAAATGTTATCTTTCTTTTGCACTAACACAAATGTGAGCTTCGGACAGTTAATTACGTCTACTTCTCTCTGTGTATTATTTTTGTATATTCGGGTTTATACAAGTGTGTGTGCGTTTTTATATAATTTGTATTATAGTGTATTATTTTGCAGAAGGACGATTTGATCAAACAAGGAGATCGAGTCATTAGTATGGAGTCGTCGTCAAATTCTGGGTAAGAATTAAAATAAAATCTGTTATACTCGGATACTTGAACTAATCATTTTTGTATTCAGATGTGGAATTGAGGTGACATTAAAGACAAGAGCAGGAGAAGAGATGGGCAGGGGGATTCTGGAATCAACTTGGCCATATTTTAAGATAAATGGGAAGCGCATTGGAGCAACCATGGCTGCTGTCAAATTAACCTCTGTCACATCTCATGGACAAGCAAAACAATGGAAAGTAGATTCGCTAGTCAAGCACCCGAAAGCAGGCTGCGAACCCAGATTGGACGATGCTCGACACATATGCCTTGTTCCATCCAATGTCACGTTCTCGGATCCAGAGGTCGTCAGTTACAACATTAATTTCGGGTGGTTTTGTCGACTTGTGGATAATGACGTTCACGTGTTCACTAATGATGTTGACCTTGGAGTTCTTCTTCAACTCAACGAAAGCCCATCTATGGAGGGGATCCATCTGGATGTCTACTTCGAAGATCTTCAGACTCATCGAGTAGGTGTATTGTCAGGAGATATTGCTTCACAATACAGAAAATCAGCAAGTGGAGCAATCTTCCCTCTTCACATTGAAGAAGAACACAGCGACATCATAAGGGAGATTGAGAGGGTGGCTCGGTCTCAGGTTCTCTACAGATCACGTTCAATTTGCTTAGGAAGCTTGGGAGCTGGAAGAGTGTGCCGAGAACACTAGAACAGCTGCAGTCGGGGATCACACATGTTGATTCGGATCGCAAAAGAAAATCATCAATCGTTTTGTCAGCTGCACCTGTGGCATCTCATGCTGCAATAAGTCACAAGGAAATGATGTTGGATGATAAGATTTATCCTTGTAGGGTTAAATATTGCAGCGTCAACCCAAACTTCAATTACAGGCCACTCAACCAGGAACGTGTAGCTGAGCTCATGGAGAAGATGAAGGACGACAATTCTTATACCGTTCCACATAATGCTGTTTTGTGTCCATACTATGAAAGAAGGAAGGGCGCTGACAAAGTCTGGATCACAACACCAGAACAACTCATGAAGATTCAGACGGAGAATAAAAATCTATCAAGTACTACATCATTAGTGGCCAGCACACAATAACGGCAGCCCAACGACTTCTCGATGAACACAACAAAGGAACGATGGCAACAAAACTTTCCGAGCATACCCGTGAGAAGCTGACAAAAAGATCGGCGTTTTTAGCTAAGCCGAATCTCACAATCGAGCAGTACCATAAGTTATCGGCGGAATGGGACGCTGCCGACACCAACCACTACAACAGCAAAATATGGGAGAAGTTTAAACACACGCGAGCCGTGTGGGAATCTCTTCAGCGACCACAAAGAGCTACCGCAGGGAATACACAATCTGCGGAATACCGGGTAAGCAAATTGTTTGGGCGGGATTTATCTCGCCGGTATATTAATCTGTCTTTTTCCTCAGAGAGTTGAAGAAATTGCAGCAGTTGATTTTGCCCAGGTGGGCGGGAAGGAAACATCCTTTCTGATGATGTTGATTTCTTGCCCCGAAGATAGGATCTTTGCCAAATGGTTGGGGATTATGGAATCCTTTTCAAAAGGAACACTGAAGAAGAAGCAGACAAGTGAAGGGGAGCCCTCAGAAAAGTCTGCAAAGAAACCCAGTAAGACGCCGAAGGCTAAGTCTGTTCAATCTACAAAGGATGTAGACAACGATTTCAAGCTCACATGGTTGAAGCCTTTAAATGGAACAACGATGGAGGAGATGGAAGTCTTGGCTGATTTGGTGATCGATGGCAAACTACAAATTAATAACAGCAGCCCAACCTCTCCTTTTCATCTCAAGGCAATGGAGTTGAAGACGGTCAGGCATTTCAAGGAGTGGTTGGGAATACACTGCCACAAACTGGGTTGGACCTCGACTTCAACATATGAAGAGGTCAGCAAATATTTGCATGTGACGAACGATGATATGCTTGTCGAATGGGTGAACCAATCGGAAGATCTAGGCAAGAATCTATTGCACGCCAACGCCAAAAAGGAGAACATTGGGATGACGCCTTCTCTTATGGCAGTCCTTCAGCAGCGGAGAACCGAATTGAACCTTATAAAGGAGGATGCTACGAATCACGACAAGCCCTACAGATGTTTGTTGTTAGATTCGGAGACTTTATGGGGTAACATCACTGCTTGTAGGAAACCGTTTCAATTGTTCGTGATGGATCGGCGGGTGTCAAAAAATCTTTCGACAGATAGGGCACTAGAGGATCTGGTGGAGAAACTTAGCCGTGCAAGCATATACATAGAAGGTATTTATTATTGAATTCATGCTTGCGCTCTTCACTGATACCTACTTTTTCAGGTATTTATTTCTTGATTCTTGCTCATGTCACCGATACTTTTGCCTTCGCCTTCGCCAAGAAGAATAGACATCGTTGGACAGGATTTTATATGAACGATGCTAATCCCAAGTGCATTGATACCGTTGTTCACTTGGTTGTTAGGAATGCGCCAAACAATTTCAAGCTTCCAAATGACTGGCCAGGCATCTGTTTGCACTCCAACGGCCCTGAACCTCCATCCGATACACCGATAGGTATGAGTGACGTATTCGGCAATGTACGTTATCCAAACATTACAAGTCAAGCGGCACGGAGCATCGTCAACTTGATAGGGGTCCTCACAGTGATGCGTGGGTTTTTGACTACTGCACTAGGGGGTCCGTCTTGAAGGAGTGTTACCTTCGGCATACATGTGTGTTTGCCGTTGAAAGGATAAGACCATGGTTGAGGACCTGAACAAGTGGATAGATTGGGTCTCAACTGAGTACCCCAACGATCCATAAAGGCGTATTTGAGAAAGTTCCCTCCAGATAAGTGCGATAGCTCTGAAGGTGAATCTGGTTCAATCTCGGAGTCTGAGAACGAACTTCAATCAGATATTAGACCGGAAGTTATCTCGAGGAGTACAGAACATTCGCACACTCCAGGACCCATGGAAACATCAATAGAAGATGCAGAAGATCTTGAACCATCTCACAAGCGGCTTAGACCTTCTTCGCCTCACTCAGAAGGTAATAGCGAAGAAGAATTGATAATGAATTGATAGAGTGATGAATAGTTGTAAATGAGTGTAACATAAGGCATTTTTGTATATTTCTTTTATATTTGTACAGAAAATAAATTCTCAAGGATTAATGAAGCTTTTAGTTCAAACATGGGTCACACATTAACAAGGTAAATAATATACCTTGATAATTTTAAGGTCAGCTAATTATCATTTTGCAGATGTAATGAAATAATTGAGAACATGGATTTTCAGCATTGCATGAGGTAAGAGAGGGGTTTGGCGACAATTTCTTGTGCCACATGTCAGAATGACAGAGTTCATGCAGGAAATGGATAATAATGCAGCTCAAAACATCGTTACCATGGGGGCCACTTCATCATCATTTTTATTGGCTTCATTCCGAAATCAATTTCTTCAGCGCATGCAATATCTGAATCTTGTAAGGATGATGTACAATTAAATGATGAAGGGATAGGCAACGAGATAGTGGCAACAGATAAATGTGAATGGTGTTCTGCTTCATCGACAAAGGCCCCAGGATAGAAAAAAAGAAATCAAACAAGGAGATTTCATTCCTTGTCATGGTAAATTTCGATATGATATTATTTTTCATCCAGGGTTGGATCGTCTCTTTCAAAAGCTTAAGGAGATGGGTGCGCTTGTGGGGATTTGGTCATGCATGCAGATTCATAACTTAACACCGCTGTTGAATTTACTTAAGAAACATTGTATGTTGCAGAAGAGGTGATTCGTAAAGATTGGATTTTTAACCAGCGAATGTGTCATAAACCTCTCGAATTTCACAATATAAGAAAGGAAAGCAAGCCATACTTCTTCAAGAATGAAAGAATAATTGGGACTCATGGGGAGATCAGTCGCTTAAGGATAATGAAGAACGCACAGATGTTAATAGTAGACGACTCTCCTCAGAAGGTTATGCTCAACCAAAACATTGCTTGTATTCATCCAATCACTTTCGATCCATATTCTGATACCGATATCATGGATGAGCTAGTGAACTACTTGGATACGTGCCTCAGAAAGAAGAATCTTGAAAATTTTTGTGAGCAGTATCCACCATATCATACATTTCCTGAAGCTTTTCTTTCTCATGATATTGAATTTTATAAAATGAAGGATAGCAACCGGGCGCTTTATAATATTATTCTTAAAGAACGTCAGTTTTTAGATGAGCCTTTATGCAGACCTTCTCTTATCACATCTTATGTATTAACAAGGATGGCAACTCCCAATTGCATTTGTGAGAGTGTTAAGTGGTGGCAACAACATCAAGATATTGACCAAAATGATTTGATTAATCCGGAGAGTTGATTTAGACAAAATGAAAAGATTTCTTTGTATGATAGAAAGAAAGTATTTATAAAAAAATTAACATGTTGATAAGAAAATGATTTCATTTGTAATTATGTTTGATAATATTTCTTCATTATTGTAAACTATTTTTAGAATAATATGAATATTCTAAGATATTTTAGGAATATTCCTTACTAAGTAAGGTTATTGAAGGATTAATTAATTAATTAATTAATATTTAAGGCTTAATTACATATTAATTAAATGATTAATTAATAATTAAAACTTAAGTATTAATTAGTAATTTATTTTATATTCCCATTTTCACGTATCATGCCCACTTTAGTTACAACGTGCATACTAGTCCCTGAGTGTGAGGTCACACAAGCTCGATGCCAAGGTCCCCTGACCCCAGCTAAGAAGCAATATCATAGGGTCAACGGTTTGTGTCTTTACTATGGTGGTTTTGGTCGTATTTTAATTAACTTGGTCAACCATGTTCGCCTCGTGAGTCCTCAACCCATCATGATCAACTGCGTTCATCCTAAGAGTCCCAAGCCCTTGAGTTTAAGCAATAGTTTTAAAGTTCTTAGCAAATTGAATGAGTTAAAAGAGTAAGTCCAACCAAAATAGCAGCCATTTGGTTAGATAATCCCAAGCATAAAAAGTCCTTGCAAACTACTAACTTTATTCTATCGTCTCAAGTTAGTAAGTCATTCACGACACAAGTTGAGTTTTGCATAGTAAGGGGTCACAAGGTCATAGCATTGACTTTGTTGGACTTTGGAGCCAACACTTGTTTCATGGATCATACCTTCACGCATCGACACTCCATTTCCATGAAGAAGCTCTCATACCAAGTTTTTGTCTCATTTGTGAATTCCCAACTTGTGGCATCAAATATTGTCGTTTAAGAGTATGAGCCCATCCAGATGACCTTGGGAAATACTTCTTGCAAGATCTCTTTCAATATGATTACAGTCCTAAGTATCTAGTTATCCTTGGTACACCATAGTTTGAGATGCACAATCTGACTATTGAATGTCGAAAGTAGTGTTTCAACTTACGAAGAAGGTATAGGTTTCCAACTATTTAGACCCAACTTTGGAATCGTTGCAAGTGTACATGATCTCATTAAACGAATTCATTCAAGAGGGTAAACGGGATCCTTTATTAGTTTTTGCTATGGTCATCATTCCAATACTCGAATCCAAATCGAGTAAGTTTTTAGTTCAACTACCAACTAAGTATAATGAGTTTGCTAATGTCTTTAACAAAGTCTAGTAAGCTTCTGAAACATCGGCCATATGATCCAATTGACTTGGTGGAAGGTGCTCAACCCTCTTGAGGACTGATTTATAGGCTTTCTCCAATGGAGCTTGAGGTTTTACGAGCATACATCAAAGAAAACATTTTCACTTGATTCATCTAACACTCAAAGTCTCCAACCAGTGCACTCATCTTTTTTTTTTAAAAGAAGAATGGTTCATTGCGTTTGGTAATGGATTATCGTTGGTTCAATAAAGTAATGATACGAAACCAATACTCTATCACTAATATCAAACTTGTTGGAGCATCTTGCCGGGGCCAAGTACTTCACCAAGAAGGTGCGCATAACTTAGTCAAGATCCGCTTAAGGGACAAATGAAAGACTACATTCCACACACAGACTGAGTACGAACATTTCAAGTATATGGTGATGTTATTCGATCTCACCTGTCTTTCAACACATAGCCAATGACACATCTTCTACAAGTTCTTCAATGTGTTTGAGATATTGTACTTTAATGACATTCTCATATATTCCAAAACACTAGAGGAGCATGAGAAGCATGTTCAACAGGTACTTCAAAAATTACGGGACTATGGCCTTTATGACAAACTTGAAAAGTGCAGTTTTGAACAAGACTGTGTGGAATTTCTAGAGTACATTGTTTCACTAGAAGGAGTTTCAATGGATCCTACTAACGTGGAAATTATGTTGGATTAGCAGGTCCCATGGTCTGTGTGGGATGTTCAGTGTTTCCTTGGCTTTGTCAACATTTGTGTGGACACCATAGGCAAAGGCTGCCTTCAATGCCTTGAAGCAAGTCTTCACCTCCGCTTTGACATTGGCTCACCCAGATCTTGACAAAACTTTTGTCATCAAGGCTAATGCATTATACTTTGCACTTGATAATATCCTATCCCAAGTCAGTGAAGATGATCAACTCCACTCGATAACATTTCATTCCTATAAGTTTCTCGCACTAGAGATCAATTATGAGGTGCATAATAAGGAGCTTTTGGATTCGTTTTAAGAAGGGAGGCACTTCTTGGAGGGTTCACCACACTAGGTAATGGTCTACAATGGCCACAAGAATCTCATGTACTTCCAATTGGCACGTGAACTTGGCCGATACATGAAGACAAAGTTGAATTGTGTTAAAAATTGGGCCCAACAAAACTACCGATGACTCAAAACAACAGGGTAAAAGATGCTCTATCCCGACGATCTTATTTGGCTCTTTGCTTTGGTGACTTAGTGTTTAACCAACAACAATAAGTTCTTTTGTGATCAGATCGACTAAAGTTGATGGTTATTGAGATGTTACAAACTCCAATGGGTTTTAGCATTTTTGACATGGTTTGTGCGACACTACTAATGGATCTAGTTAATCAAGATGTTCTAAACCATATCACTCTTGACAGAGCCTCGAGTTCTAGTTCCTAGTACAACCTTGAGGATTATAATCAGTTTAACCTCTAGAATGGGTTGATACTCTACAACAATCTTGTTTACGTTCTAGATGGACCATATTGTCTTCAAGTGTTACAAGATTGTCATGATAGTCCTGTTGCTGGACATTTTGGCACTCACAAGACGTTTGAGCTGGTTACTCATAATCATTGATGGCCCTAACTTTGAAGGTATGTAACAAACTTTATTCGCACTTGTGATGTTTGTTGTCGATCCAAGGCCCTTCACCATCATCCATACAAGTTGCTTTAATCGTTGCCAATTCCATTTGATCTTTAAAAGTCAATCTACATGAATTTCATCATTGACCTTCCTCGATCTAAGGGGTTTGATGCGGCTTTAATTATGGTGGACCAATTCTCCAAGATGACTCATTTTTTTTTGTGCATAAAGTCCATCACAAGTGAGAAGACAACATAACTAGTGTTTAAGGAGGTTTCCAATTGCATGGTCTACCAATGATATTGTCACCAATCATGGACCTCAATTTGCTGCCAAGTTTTGAAAGCGACTATTACAACTTTTGAATATTTAGTGCAAGTTGTCCTCATGGTATCATCCATAAACCAATGATTCAATTTGAATGTACCATTCAGACCTTGGAGCAATACCTTCAGTGTTTTAGTATTTATTAGCATGATAATTAAGTTGAACTCTTGCCCTTACAGAGTTTGCATACAACAACTCAATGCATGCTTTGACATGTCAATTATCATTCTTTATAGTCCATGTTAGCATCCCTATTGGTCGTTGCATGCTTGTGTTGATGTTCTAGTGAACCCATCAGTAAAAGGTAGCTGCTGGCTGACATCGTCAATCTGATCCTATTTTCCAAGTTGGTGATCAAGTTTGGCTCCTTCGATAATTTATGAACCACTTGACCATGTTAAAAGCTTAATTATCAATGCCTTGGAACATTTTCAATCGTTGGTAAGGTCAACAAAGTTGTGTTCCATCTTTAGCTTCCTCCTACTATAAAGACTCACCCAATTTTTCATGCCTTTATCCTTGAGTCATACACACCTAGTACCATTCCTGCCCATACTATGTCACTGCCACATCCTATTGAACTCAACAATAAACTCGAATATGAAATTCACACTATTTTGGACTTTAAGCTCCTTCGTGGTAAGCTTTATTGCCTTGTTGATTGGGTCAGTTACCCTCCTAGCAATCGCACTTAAGAGCTTGTGGAGAACTTGGGTAACATTCAACAAGTCATTGTTGCATTCCATGTTTGATACCCGACCAAGCCTAGACCTGCTCTGGTATGACATGTGGAACTTGTTGTTGAAGAAGGGGATGATGTCATGAACCACTAAAATATATTAAGTTGATGTTGATGTTGGTATATGCCAACATTGAAATATTCACTCAAAATATTTTAAGCTGATGTTAATGCTGGTATATAGTAACACTAAAATATTCTAAGTGATAGTCCATATTCAGATCTAAAACCAGATATCAATATTCAAATCCAGAATTAAAGGTTTAGATTCAAATTTATACTAATGGTTCAAAGACATTATGTCTTAGTATATAAAAGAGGCTAGAGTTAAAATTTTAGCATTGTGGTTCAACAATAGTTATTGGACAATCTCTTATAGTACAATTCAATTAATATATTTTCCTCTTCTTTTCTTCTTCATTAAAACATTCCATTCATATTTTGTTATTGGCCTTAGCCATGACATTAGTCGCTAACTCCTTCGACAACAGAGTTTGGAAATTCAACTCCACAATTGCTAGTTACTTCAATTCTAATGTGTGCTATGACTAATATTTCTACATTTTCCTCCACATGAAGCGCATGACTATTCTTAAGTATTTTGTGTATGTGGCTATGGGCAAAGACAAGATTGAGATTTCACTTCTAGTTTTGGATCATTAAAAAAAAATTGCTATTGAGGCCAACATGAACTTCAAGTTCACTTGTTGATTTTCTTTATTATTTGTTTAGTTATTTAACAAAACACATTAATAATCATATTTGACTTTAAGAAAAACCATTTAGAAAACATGTTGACACTTATTATAAGTCTTCTTAAGGACTAACCACTTTTATAATTACATTTTAAAAACTCATATAACAAAATCAATAATAAAAACAAGTGGTTATTCTTGGGACTAATTACTTTTACAAGTCATATTCACACAGTATATTTAGGCAGATCTTGAACCATATCCTACAAAACCATTATATTAGCCAGCTGGTTATAAGTGGTCAGTCTAAAAAACTGCACTAAATTTTTGAGTAAGAAGACAAAGTAACAAATATTGTTTTTATTGTTAAAGGTTTGTTTCAAAAACAATATTTTTCTTTAATGTAAACGTATTTTGGATTTTGATTAACTAATCAAAATTAGAACTTTACAATTAGAGTTTCAGGTGCCTTAACATAATTCTTGTGAGCATCAGATTGTCAGAGGTGATAAAATATTTTTTCTTCACCGTGAAATATCAGAGTGTAGAATAAGTATATTTATAAATCATCACTTGCTCCACATATCTCTCTCTATATCTCTCTCTCACACACACATGTTTTCAGAACTCATGCGACAATCAACATGGCATCAGTTCAGTTCGCCCGTCGCAATTAAGTTCATCACCAAAACCAACACACAACACATAAGAATTGAATACCCAAAATAAAACCCATACATGTCTATCAAAGACCATGTGCGCAGAACCATTAAGCACCAAATTGCATGAAATCAAGCAATGGGTCGGTAAATTCTACTTTTTAAGTATAGCATCTTAATTTGACACAGCTGAAATCTTGCAAGAAACACTTGCAAACACAGCAACGCTGGAATAGATGCAAATAATCTAAATTCAAGGCTCAGAAATTCGCAATTAAATCACAGCTTTTCAGAAGTCCAGACATAGAAAAGAATTCGCGAATCATCACCGCCATGGAACCAATCTAAACCTAGCCACATCCAAGCCCTAACCCTAATTTATCTCTCGGATATATACCACGTATATACTGTTTTAAATATAATTTAAATCAATTTTTAAGTTAATTTTTAAAAATTAGGTTAAACAGGGTATCACGTGATGTATAATAAATTTTTATTATGATAGAGAAGTTGAAAAACACCCCCTAGTTTATCAGGAAAAACCTTCTGTGTTCCGTACCTTCAAAGCTTTGTACGGCAACCAGTTGAGGAAAGGAGTATGTGTAACCATAATCCTGTTATATTTTGAAATATATACACTAAGATATGTGACACACACACAATGGTTTACCTTAAACAACCTTAAGATTAACAGTAATTACGTGCTTAATCCACCACCTTATTATCCACTTGGTCGTTGTTATACAAAGATGGCAAATCCAGCTTGTAAAAACGTATAACGAAGTTCACGTCTTCCCATAAGAAAGAAATGCCTCCATTGTTGTGTATCAATAACTGACCTGTTACCCATTGTGGGTTGCTGAAATGATACCCAGCTATTCGTCCTTTCCCACTGTACCTGTTGAAAACCATACTCTCTCTCTCTCTCTCTCTCTCTCTCTCTCTCTCTCTCTATATATATATATATATATATATATATATATATAATATATAGTAGCTTGAACACGCACACACAATATTGTACATACACAGTGACGATATTATTTTGAATGCCTCCCCCGAGCCTTTGAAGGTCTGGTGAAATATTCTCACTTTTCGAAGAAATAACAGCTTGAAACGTGAGTTCATTGCAAGGAACATGAGGGTCACCTGTATAAAACATATGAATATTTAAATAACATGACATATTTTGTAAATATATATAATATATTGCTCTAATAATTTACTTATGAGTATAGTACATACCTAGTATTTTTGTAGCAATTATTTGATCATGGGCATACGAAACAGCAACAATTTCCAGGCCGTGTGGTCCGTACATTCCAGACCAAAGACCCCCATGTGTCTGCCCAGGTCGTGCTTCCACGTCAACCCTCTTATAAGTATATCTAACACTCTGAACTTCTGTATAAACAGCATTAAACTTCCTAACTATACATATAGACACGTTTAGACACACATAATGTGGCATAAACACACACATATGTAGCATATATTATAAGAATCAGCAGGGAAAGCAGTGAAATGGTGTAGAATAAGTAGAATTCGTACTACTATTAGTAATACTATATGTTGAGCAAGTTTAAGGCTCTTGAACTCTTAAACAAAGTTAATTATACTTGTCCCTGTATCCCCACACATGCACACACACATATGTACACATGTATATGTATAATATATAGTTAAGTTGTTCTTACCCGTAGAATCTTGGTACAATAGATGATTTTGGTAATGAAGGGCTCGGTGTCCGGAGCGGCCTCCCACATTCTGAAATACCAAACATTATACTTTCTCTACAAAAACAAATATACACATGTATGTGTCTGTGTGTGTGTGAGAGAGAGAAAGAGAACCTCCGAAGCAAGACCAAAACCAAGACGAAGTAGAACATCATGGTGCCAGAACTCAGTATTTCCACCAACATAGTGTTCACCAAGCGCTTCGTCTTCAAGTTCAGCCTGCAAACGATTTTTATTACTACATAACCGTGTTTTGCATCTGTTATACACACACATTTATCTATACACATGTTACATGGATACGTGAGCATCATATCTCTCTCCGTACCGCATTAACATCAAGATAGAACTCCAGATGTTCAGGAGATGACCAGACCAAGTTTACTGGTAAACGCGTATTGAAAGTAGTGCGCAGAAGATCTAGTTTAGTGGATCCATCAGGACAGCCAATAACTTCAAACGCGGGAACAAATGATACTTGACCTGTTAAAAAGAGAACGCAGTAGAGAGACACATATTTAACATGCATACGTATCTATAGCATAAACATATATATCAAATACCTAGTGATTCAGGCAGCACTTTAGAAGCAGTTAGTGAGTAAGTCCCCTGCAATAGAAAATGATAACATTAACAAACCATATTAATAAGTATTAATGAATACTTACCCAAGTAATGAAAAGCAGGGCACCTCTAGGATACAAACCCACAGAGCTCCATGTACCAATTAAACAGCTGAGATTACGTAAAAGACGGAACAAAGCCTTCCCACTTTGTGCATGCTTTCGCCATTCTAGAAGCTTAACCTGCATATAATACATGTGTGTGTGTACATGTTTGTTGGACACACACACACACACACATTACATATGTGCATATGTCTATACCTTCGTTTCCCATAACCTGCACTTCTCCATCCACACGTCATCAGTGTTTGCAATAGCGTGCAAATATTGACACGTGGCTCCAAACAGCAACGCATCTTGAAAACTTAGCTTTTGCATAACGATTGTAAGCACATCTTGAGGCAAACTGAACATATTTGATCCTGTAAAAACTTAATAAAAAAAAGGGAATTAATATATTACATGGTTGAAGAATTCAAAAATGTATGAAGAAATTAGAAATTAATTGAGCTCTTGACAAGTATGTCTAATTTCATCAAGCACTCCAAAAACAAAATAAAGATTGGTTAGATTGAAGATCGAAGCATTCTTATTACCGCAAACTAATAAATTAGAAACTTAAAACTTAATATGCACCTCAATTCGTGGAGTACTGCTCCAAAATGTACTGAACTGAAACAAAACCTAATCAAAACATGCCACGTGTGCATCTAGGTCAACACATAATTATGCCACGTGTATGTATACACCCACGAAGGGACCTTTTGGCATCCATGAAGACGACGTGAAGCCTAATTCTTTATGCACCAGAAATCTACATTTTCATTAGAGGTATTTTTTAATATAAAATTACGATGTTTCCGGTGAGAGTATGACCAAATGCGGGGTTTAAACATCGGGTAAAGATGAGATATCGACAGGATAACTGCAGAGGAATCCACCGACAGAGACGTCTGCTTTACTATGGAACACCGCCGACTCCGGTTGCACCGACACCGAACCTCGACAACGGAGTCGGGGGAGCATATTCCGGTGGGGCTTGGCAGGGAATTATGCTGGTGTTATTACTGCTCATTGTCGTTTTGGGGATTATTGGGTGGAAAGCTCACAAGAAGAAGCAGAGGTTGCAACAGTATGAAGGCTTCCAGAATCCTTTCTAAGTGTAAACATTCATATATAAATGCTAGATAATTAATTACCTTTTTTGGCTATAGATTTTGGATTATCGTGTTGATTATTCTGTTGAAGTATGACATCCTCTGTAAGGCTTCTTTTGCAGCATTTAGATTGTTCTTCTTCATAGCTTCTGCAAATAGCTTCTCATAGTCTTGCATTCTGGATTGTGCCTGTAGACACGAAGTCATTCTACACATACACATAACTTGTGTGTGTGTGTGTGTGTTATCAATGTTCAGAGACGCATGCTAAGTATTATAAAGAGATACGGTTGACCACATGCAATGGACCTCTCTCTCTCACACACACCTTATCTTTCATTTGGTGCAGCTTCTTGCTGTCTGAACACTCACTGATGGCTTCTTGTATTTCCATCACCTGTTCATATGTCTCTTTAAACAGGGATTATATATATAAATATATAATATATAATATATATATAGTTATGTTTAAATACCTCCATGAGGATCTCTGGGTCGTTAACGGTGCCTTCCTCTTCAACATCTATGCCGAAATTCTCCAACTGAAATTAATATAACACACGTTGTAGGTGTGTGTGACTTTCTCTATATGTGTAAGGAATACACGTTACCAGATAACTTGCTCTTGACAAAGGCTTCAAAAGCACTTGATATGCATTAATCACTTGAGATGATTGGTCGCTGAATAGTGCTGCTCTTTCTATTATCATAGAGAAAAGTTCATGCTATATATATATATTTATATAAATACACACACACACACAAATTCATGCCTGAGATTTCATGCTATGGAGATCAGGATGTAACTTTTTCTGAAGGTCTTTGTAGCGTTTTTCCAGAGTTGCAGTGTCAATCTCAAATTCCTTCTTCCTAGAAAATAAACCCCACATAACTATATTTATACAATATATATTCTAACATATACACACATAGACAAACATACACAAGGCACAGTATACATGTACAGTGTGAGTCTGTGTGCATGCATCAAAGTATTACGAGATGAAGGTGTTTACAGCTTTTTAACAAAGTTACATTGTCAATCTCACATTCTTCTTCCTCGAAAATACCATTTTATATCCGTCCACAACATACATAGACAAACAGACATACGTACATTACACATGTGTATATTATGTTATATGAAATCTCTTCTATACAACTTCTAAAAAATGCTACAAAAACCTACAGTTTCTTCTTCCTAAAAGAAGCTCCACATAACAATACACACACATATATACACATTATGTTTTGAAACTCACAAGCTGAAGATGTCGAAGAAATTAATGGATGTATTTGAAGGCTGGACAGCCTTACATGCAGGGCAAAGCATGAAAACTGAATTGTGTGCAGGGCGCCACAAGACCAGCATTGTTTATGCTCCTGCTTGTTCAATCCTGCTGAAATGTACCTTAGGAAAGAACTTTTCTGATCTTCGAACGCTGTGAACGATCGATTGAAGCCCCAAATTGCCGTCTTGACGAGCGCCAATAACCCTCACACGCTGCAGTATCCGTCCCGCCATAGCCAGGGGTTTAGGGTTCTTACTCCCCTGTTTTTAGGGCTTTAAATTTATATAATATTCTAATAATACGATATATAAATTCCATGCCATATGTATTATAATGTTATATTATGTGCATAACATATTGGTAAACTGGCAAATAGTTTTAAACATTTAAACAAATGCTTATGTATAGTTAAGTAAAAATGATATAAACAACCCCTGTTTTAGGGCTGTTCAATTCCCCTGTTTTAGGGTTCTTCAATGGAATCTATGTGCAATGTAGCTCAGACAAATGCGGTGGCTCGCAGGGCGCCAGGGAGATATAATCGACAAGAGCGAGCGAATTTGGAGGAGCAGCTATGGAAGACATTTTTTGCTGAGCCTTCAATGTGGCGAGATCATAGACAAACCAAGGTACATTCGTATATTATGTACGAATGTTGTAATATATACGTGTGTGTGTGTCTGTGTGTATGTATATATGTATGGATATGTATGCATAAGCATATACATAGAAATTTAACATATGCACGTACCTTTGTTACGGTTCGAACTACAGACTTACGTGGTTACTGCTACCATTGAGTTATGCGAGCGCACAGAGACACACACACACACACAAAGTATATGTATGTATGTGTATATTGTGAATATTAGATGGACATATATGTATGCATAAACTTATATACGATACATAAAACGTAGACATAGAAATGTTAAGTTTCTATGTTCACTAACTAAAGACTCTACCATGGTTTACTTGCACACACACACACACACAAATACATATTAAACATAGTGTATGTATGTGTATATTGTGAATATTAGATGGACATATATGTATGCATAAACTTATATACGATAGACATAGAAATGTTAAGTTTCTATGTTCACTAACTAAAGACTTTACCATGGTTTACTTGCACACACACACACACACACAAATACATATTAAACATAGTGTATGTATCACACTCATATGGAGTTATTACTTGGCAGAGGAGTCCGAATTATCCAGACTTTAAACACACAACAAACGGAGCAAGTCTATGGGTCGATTCTCGTTCATGCCCAGACTGGGTAGCACTTAAGCTCGACAATTTTCTCAATGAGTGTCCTGCTGCCTCGTCTCAGACACAGAGAATATTCACCAAAGAGTCCTCGGCAATTCCAACGAATATTCAGCCTCTGCTGAAGTACCAACGGAAGATAAAGGAAGGAATCAAACCAAGCATTGGGACTATCCTCTCTGCATTGAGGTAGCCTCGTGTGTGTGGTGGCTATAAACACAAATAGTCGTTTTGCATTGTAACCAGTATATATAAAGTCATCCCAGATTTCCTCTTTAGTCAAATATAGGAACATTCTCTCTCTCTCTCTCTCTCACACACACACACACAGACACAATACATCTACCTACTCCATATATATATATAGATAGATAGAGAGAGAGAGAGAGACACACACACACACACGCATATCTTACTTGTGACAGGATGTGCACGAGTGTAAGGACTTAGAAACAGGCCGAGAAATACACAGGGATATGGTTCAGAGCGGGGACATTTTACTCATTTTCATTGCAAACACATTGGTAAACATGTATGCGAAGTCCGGTAGTTTGGTCGAAGGCCGAAAGCTATTTGAGAGTATGCAAACTCGCAATGTTGTCTCATGGACTGTTATCATCCTTGGACACGCAGAAAATGGGGAAGGTCACCAGGTACTCTCTCTGTCTGACACACACACACCCACACACAACTGATTGTTTGCAGGCTTTGGAGTTGTTCGATCGGATGCACAAAGAAGGCTGCGAACCGAATCGAATAACAATCCTTGCAGCACTGAAAGCTTGCACAATACTCGCAGAGAAGGAAGAATGGAAGAACGTAAATGGGAAACTAGTGAAGCCGGTCACCCTTCAGAAATGTCGGGAGATACACACTAGTGCATCAAGAATTGGCACTGATTTGTTCGTAGAGAACTCTCTTGTGGACGTGTATTGGAAGTGTGGAAGCATGCCTGATGCTCGATCTGTTTTCCAGGTTAGTTTCACATAACAGTCACACACACACACACACACACACATCTTTGTAGTATTATTAGTTTTCTTGCACGTATAGATATAGATCTCTCTCAAACACGCCGGATATCTATATAGTATGTTCTATAACATTATTACGCTAAAATTTATCTTGTAATTCATCACACACACACACCCCTCTTTCACAGGCCATGAAACACCGTGACGTTGTAACGTGGAACTCTATAATCCTGGGGTACGCACAGAACAACGAAGGAGATGTCGCATTCAAGCTTTACGACCTTATGCAAAGGGAAGAATATGTACCAGACAGGGTAACTTATCTAGCAGCACTGAAGGCCTGCGTGGCACTTGCCGAACAGGACCGCGCTGCATATGCTCTTGAACGAGGGAGAGAGATACACTGTCTAGTTGCAAAACCTGGCCAAGACATGCCCATCCCAGTGGCAAACTCACTCATAGACATGTATGCGAAATGCGGGAGCATGCAAGAGGCAAGGGAGGTTTTTAACTCAAGAACAGATAGGAACACAGTTACCTGGAACTCACTACTTACAGGATACGCTCAGAATGGGGAAGGACACGTGGTGATAAAACTCCTCTCGCAGATGCAGGAAGAGCGTGTGTTGCCGGACGCTGTGACATATGTAGCAGCTGTAAAGGCTTGCACAACTATTGGATCACTGGAGACTGGGAGAAACATACACTCTCATATACACATAGAAGGCTTTGAGGGCGTTCTGCCTCTCTCGAATGCTCTTGTGGATCTCTATTGTAAGTGTGGGAGCATGTGTGATGCACAGGAGGTGTTCGATTCTGTGAAGGAAAAGAATGTGATTACATGGGGAACACTCTTGTCGGGGTACAGCTGCCAGGGTGAGGTCCAGAAGGTGTTTAATCTCTTCGAGAGGATGGTGAAGGAGCGGGTTAAGCCCGATGAGATGTTATTCTTGACTGTGCTTACTGCATGTAGGCATGCAGGACTTGTGGGAAGGCAAGGGAGTACTTTGGGGAAATGAGAGAGATATATGGGATTTCTCCTGGGATTCATCACTATACTTGTTTTGTGGATATTCTCGGACAAGCGAACCATCTTGAGGAAGCTGTGGGAGTTCTGAGGACTATGCCTGTGAAGGCTGATGGTATTATATGGATGGTTTTGCTGGACTGTGCTGTTAAGTGGAAGGATGTGAAGGTTGCTGAGATGGCTTTCGAGGAGGTTATGAAGATTGATAAGGGGAATGCCTCGGCGTTTGTGTTGATGTCCAATGTTTATGCTGCTGTTGGTATGCAAGACGATGCTGTCAGGGTTTATGATATGAGTATTAGAATATGATCCATTATTTACATGTATATGATAAATGTAACATTACGCAGGTTTATAATCATATCAATAAATTTAATAATATTTATTTAAGATTTAAAACACTGTTTTAAAACATTAAGTGTTTGATTTAATGAATTATATACATAGTAAAAAATAAAAAGTTTTATGCTAGTTTAATCAAGCTACATAGTTTAAATATTCATTGTCTAGTCTATTTAAATATTGTGTATATAAGATATAGAGACATTCTTTTTATTTAATATTTGAAGCAAGGATTACTGTAAATATGTTAAAATCGTTTTTAATCAATTCCTGTTTTATTTATTTTGGATTTTATTATTATTTCTACAAAAGAGTGTTTATTTATATTTACAGAATCTGTGGAGTTGCAAAGAGACATCAATTTTATTTGTTATATTTTATATCATTCTCTACTTGCCAGTTTAATCATGATTATCTACACACACACACGCACGCACATCAACTTTGATAATGATGCTATACATACATACATGCATACACACACACATACATATAATATTATGCTAGTGTTATGTGTAATATTCTAGTATATTCTAATATATTATTATATTTACAAGAAATCCACAAGAGATTTACCCATAGTTGTTAAACCAGCTCCTTGAAGTTGATGTGAGGTATATCATACATGCACACATATCTCTCTCTCTCACTACTTATACACATTATATATACACAGGAGTACTTATTAGCTCAAGCATTTATAGACAACAGGATGAAGAGCTGTTTAAAGTAGATGAAGTATTAGTTTTTATGGGAGCAGTAGATAGAAGATGAGTAATGATGTTGTTTGGAGCAGAAGTATCTATTGCTAACCCATTTACCTCTCAAATTTTTCTAATGTTCATACCCCTTTTAAAAACATAATATGTAAAATTCTCATAGCATAATAGATCGATTGTTCTGTATTTTATAATGTAAATGCCATTTGGCACTTTAAAATTTGTGAAATTAAAAATTATTTTCTTTTAACACGAGGTGATGTGTCATTATTATTCTTGTATTCAATTTGTATGATTTAGAAATTTTGATTTTAAAATTAATTGATTTAAATTATTTAGTGATTTAGATCATAGTTTAGATTGATTTTGTTAATCATGATTTGAATCTTGTGTGAGAATTTTAAGTTAAATTGTGTTAAAAGGAATACAAAGAGTTTATAAAGTTTTTCACTCAAAATTCAAATCTCTTTGTTGTATTTAATTACATTTTTTTTTAGATTTGTTAAAATTAGTACTTAATCATTTTGCTTATACCTTTATATTTTATTTATTTGTAGAAGAAAGAATATTAAGAAACATGAAATATTGTGGTGAATAATAATGTATAATAATTATATAGAACTTCTGGTATTAAAGAAGCTGACTCGTTTATGTCTATGAGATGTAATTTAAAAGTTTAGTGATAAAGAGTTTTTATTTTTACACAATTTCTTGCATTATTCGTAATGAATGATATAATATTTTGAATTCAAAGTTCTTGCTTTGCAAGTTAAGAAGAGTCAATATATATTGTTACACCACACACACACACGTGTGTGTGTGTGTGTGTGTGTCTCTCTCTCTCTCTATATATATATATATAGAGAGAGAGAGAGAGAGAGAGAGACCTTGGACGTGATGAATCCTTCCCTCAGGCAACTGCAAGGGCAAGAGAAACTGAAGAGTAATGTGTGTGTGTATATAAGACTGTCTTGCATATGGGAACTAAGAGAGACGTGCGTGAATGATATGTGTACACCCACACACATACCACTGTAGAAAGAGAGAATGGGATATAAACTATTGACATGCTGCATTTGGGAACTAAAAGACTGGAGAGACAAACGTGTCTGCATGAGACCAAAGTGGATTGTGATCATACCAGTATATGTAACCTCACAAACACTTAAACACGTATATAATTGAAGGGAAGGCATTACAGACAAAATCAATATGGATTGACTGTGTCCGTGTGGGTAAAAGTTGAAAAGATTGTTACTGTATTATTGGATAGCATTGACTCTAACTAAGCTAATATATGCTGTATTGTGTATAAGCAACATACACACAAGCATGGATAATACAATCGTAAAATTGTTTTTCATGATGTTTTATATATAAGCCAAGAACGAGGAAAATGGTTTTGTGTGCGTACCTGTTACATGATTGACGTCACTCAACCTCAAACATATTACATGACTTTATTGAATTATATGTTTTCACACACACACACACACACACACAACATATATGTATGTGTGTGTAACCATATGAAAACACTTAACATACCTTGTCCATATATTTTGATTTGTCAAATACTGCATGAAAAAACTTAGCTAGTGAGCAAGTAAAGAAATATTAAACAAAGAAACAAAGTGACACACACACACACGCCACCCACCCACCCACACACACACAAAAGAAAGGTATTGATAGCAAAATGAAAGGTTCCGAGTATCGTAACTCAGATTTTTACAAAATCGTACAACTATGAAGTCTCTTTAGAAGTGTGACGGTATTGGAACAAGTTTTCCCCCTGCAAATGCGATTAATTAGCAAATGATTAACAGTAATCAACTTGTGGACCTACCTGACTCGAATGAAGACGCTTTAGTCTTCATCATCCTCAAAGAAAGAACCCAAATCTTCCGCAACATGCTGAACGACTTGTCTTCCTGCACACCACATGTCCAAACCTATCAGTACTAAACTACATACTCTAAACCCGTGATCAATATACACACACGTGTACCACTCACGCGAGATAGACACGTATATCTGTATTCAAGTGCTACAAATCTGTATATTGCAGTAGACCGAAAACAAATGCATATTTTCTATATACATTGTTTCCAACACTATATACGTTCATACGCACACGCATATGGGGAAATCAAGACTAACCTGTTTCTTCTTCTTCACTTGTTCCTCAGCTGCTGCAATCTTTTCCGAGCAGGTTTTTCTGGAGATCCCCAAGCGCAGCCTTCCTTCTTCCCTGTAATCGAAATGAGACACCGTTGCACGCTCACACAAACACGGATATATACATTTGTGTCTGTGTTACATGTGCGCATACAATGAAATTCAAAAATTAGTCTACAGCAACTTACTCTGCTGGTCATATTTCGTCAGCAAAGCTTCCCTAGCCTCCTCGAACTTCAAAAAGCGTCTGAAATAATTTAATCCTTAAAGGTAACACACACACACGCACACGATCATTGAACAGAGCTCATGAATTACCTTCGTATGCTTGCTGAAAAAGCTCCCTGTCTTTGCAAAACTTTTCATAAGCCGTCTGATATTTGTCGACTCCGCCTTCAGCACTGCCTCGTACTGCAAAATCCCATACAGTTTTAGCTCCACAAAAGAAACTTCATTTCAAAGTTGTTTTACGTCTTTCAGCATCTTCGTCGCTGCCTTCACATTGTTCTGCCTGCATTACGAAATTCCCCAAACTAAGTACATACATATGCATGATCCGCATTAATCTAAGCGGGTCAATAGACCTTGAACACTCCGCACACTCGCGTACATACCTCTCCTTCTCCGTCTTCGTCTTCGCTTCCTCGACGAGCGCCTTGACGTCGTTCCTTACGCTTGGTAAAAAGACGAAAAAAAAATGAGCACATTTAGTGGTAAATGAGCGTGGTACGATTTCACAATTCTCCCGATGAATCGGAAAGCTTTTAAGCAGCAAAAACAACGCTTTTGCACTGATCTCTAATCTTTCTGAGACGGATCGGATTCTGAGAAATCCAGAATCAACACGTTTTGCGGTAAAATAGGCACTTTTTGAGGAGAAAGACCGATTTGCGGATGTTTTCACTTACCTGTTGATGATCTCCTCGTTCTTTTTCTGGCCATCAGTCCGCGCTTTCTTGCGAACATGCTGCAGCGCGTTAAGAATCCCCTTGATATCGCTGATCAAGAACCAAGATTTCAGAAGAAAAACAGAGAAACATGAAACCTCACCTCGACATGTCCAGGTCCAGATCTTCATCGGCAGCCGGAGTTGATCCTGACGCCACGAGAGTCTGCATCTTCCCCGCCATCGCCTTCTCTTGCCCTACCGCCATCGCCATAGCTCGTTTTCCCGCCAAGAAAACCCCAAATTTTCGAAACTGACGGAGTCGTCAACAGAATACTCACAGAATATGCCTTCTTTATTTTATTTAATTATAAACTAAACATTCTTCAGGAGCTATGGCGGACTACATCAGCTACTTGACGGGGAAGCGCGCCCTAGCGGTTATGGATCTTCATCTACTGCAGAGGATGTTGCTCAAAGGCATTTCGTTACAGTCTCAAGTCGCGATTATAACAGGTTAATTTCATACATAGAAATCTATGAATTGATGATATAATCTTGTAGTTTCAAAATGTTTTGAATCTTTGTGTGTGGTCTGTGTGTATATATTTATACAGGGGCTACATCCGGGATTGGGTATGAAACAGCGAGGGTTTAGCAAGCATGGTGCCCACGTTGTTGTTCCGGCAAGGAAGATCAAGGCTGCTGAAGAAGTTAGATCGAAATAACCAAAGAATTTCCACATGCAACAGTGACTGTTGGAGAGCTGGATTTGAGCTCACTTGCTTCGGTCAGGAGGTTTGCTGATGAGTTCAAGTCCCTGAATCTTCCGCTCAACATTCTTATGTAAGTTTTTGTGTGCTTGCGTGTGTGTGTGTGTGTGTGTATATATTATATATATACATATATATATTATATATATATATATATATATAATATATATATATATATATATATTTATATATATATATTATTATATATATATATATATATATGCGTCTCTCTCTCTCTCTCTCTCTCTCTCTCCTCTCTCTCTATATATATATTATATATATATATCAGCTGACGTGTTTATCTATATCAAGAAATAATGCTGGGATTGCAAGCTCGACATTTATATCGTCGCCAGATGGTCTGGAGCTTGACTTTGCGACAAATCATATGGGTATACTTGATTATATCTCAGTATCTTATGTATATATTGACTTATTATATTTGGATTGAATGTTTTAAATATTTTTCAGGACATTTCTTACTTGTTGAGTTGCTGCTGGAGAACATAATAAAAACAGAAGAAGAAACTGGGATTGAGGGTCGTATTGTGATTGTTTCGTCCGGGCTCATTTATTTGCTCCGAAAGGTGGAATTAATTTCGAGAAGCTGAATGACAAGGACAGGTGCGTGTGTGTCTATGTGTTCGTTCATATACGTAGACTCGTAATACGTATGTTTCTGTGTGGGTGTGGCTGTATCTGATAGATACGCATACATGCGTGCATACATTCATTTGTCTCGTGTATACATTCTATCTATGCATGTGCGTACATACATTGTAAAACCAGCATGGTGAAATATTGAATCTATTTTATGAGCAACTTTAGTTGGATAAGAACATAGGGCAGTCAAAGCTGGCTAACATATCTATGCATGTGTATACATACATCGCATAAAACCAGCATGATGAAATATTGAATCTATTTTATGAGCAGCTTTAGTTGGATGAGAACATACGGGCAATCAAAGTTGGCTAACATACTTCATGCAAACGAGCTCAGCCGTCGATTACAGGTTTTCTTCTACTGTATTAATTTATCAAGCTTAGTTATGTTTATATTATATAATGTTATATGTGTATATGTCTGTGTCTGTGTGTGAATATATGTAGTTCTGTTTGCAGGAGAAGAAGGTTAATGTGACAGTAAATTCTCTTCATCCGGGCAGCATCAACACAAATCTGGGGCGAGATGCAAATAAAATGTTTACTGGTAATGTCTATGCATAAACAACATACATACGCGCGCGCGCACGCACACACACATATTGTAATGATGTATTACACTAAGTTGAAGCTCTGACCATAATGACTATTCATATTTTTCTCTGACAGAGCTCCTGTTTTTACTGGGGAAACCATTTACAAAGACCATTCAGGTATTTGTATGTGTGCGTGTGTAAACAAATTTTAATATTTTTTGTATGTCAGGGTGCTGCAACCACAATTTATGCAGCAATACATCCATCAATGAAGGGTATAAGTGGCAAATACTTATATGACTGCAATATAGGAGAGTGCAATGCGACAGCCAAGGACATGAGGCTTGCAGCTCAACTGTGGGAGTTTAGCGAAAACTTCATAAAATCTTATCTTTAAGAAGGTATAATCTCAATAATGTAAGTATGTTTAATGAATTTTAATAACACACGCCTTAAGTTTGAATAATACACCTCCCTCTCTCTCTTACACACACACACGTAAAAGTATTTCACAGAAGTGTCATTACATTTTTCTTTATTAAAAGTCATAAAGGTGTATAGTTATTTTTAGATTTAAACTATTAAAGTGCCCCTTATTAAATATTTAGTAAAGTTAATTGATCATTAACCTTATATAAATATAATCAACGAATTTTATTACCCTTAATATACAATTCCACTTGAATATACTTGGCTTGTTTGTTTATCTACCTTTCGGTACGAAGGGGCCTAGCGGCTTTGGATCTTCATCGACTGCACGGGATGTTACACAGGGCATCTCTCTGGACTCTCAAGTTGTACTTATCACAGGTATGATCTTTAATGTGTACTATAATTTCTTTGAATTATTTAGTTTTAGTTTCTTCTTACACATACAGTGTATATGTATACGTATATAACAGGGAATTGGGTATGAGACGGTGAGGGTCCTAGCAGAGCATGGTGTCCATGTTGTCCGTCCGGCCAGCAACATTAAATCCGCAGAAGAGGTAAAATCTGAGTACATACTCTGGAAGCTTTTCATTTTGCTATCAATACGCTCTCTTTACTCTTGTTTTGTGTGCGTGTGTATGACACTTTTTTCTTTTGTTTAATATTTCTTTATTATTTTCAATTGCTTGCTCACTAGCTAAGTTTTTCATGCAGTATTTGATAATTATCAAATATATAGACAAGGTATGTTAAGTTTTTCATATGGTTACACACACATACATATGTATGTGTGTGTGTGACATAATAATTCAATAGAGTTCAAGGTCATGTAATATGTTTGAGCTTGAGTGACGTCAATCATGTAACAGGTACGCACAAAAACCAGTTTCCTGGTTTTGGCTTATATAAAACAACATTTCTACCACCCTATTATCCATGCTTGTGTATATGTTACAGAGGAATCATGTATACATATATCTACTACGAATAGAAATGAGCTACATATTGACATATATCCATGCTCACATGTCATCCTATTGCAAAACTATAATCATATACACTCCCAGGCTGCGGTTATTTGGCATTCATTTTACAAGTAAATAGCTTCAATCATATTAGTTTCTAACAGTAACAATCTTTTCAACTTCTACCCACACGGTCTGTGTATTCTACATGTGTATATGTGTGTGCGCGTGCTTGTCAACTTACATATACTGGTATGGTCGGTCTCATGAACGTATATTTCATTCTGTTACCTTCTCTATTTAGTAAACTGTCTTATATACACACATATCACTCAGTTTCCAAGCCTAAAATTCTCATACTGGAGTTTCTTATCTTTGCAGTTTCCGAAGGAAAGCATTCATCACGTCCAAGGTATATATCTACAAGTAAGTTTTAGTTGCTTGAACACATAAGATGAAAAAGGAACACATTTCAAGGTGTGTTGTTCCCAGGTTATGTAATTTGAAGGGTTTTTGTAACAAACTGTGTTTATTGAAGTGTCTTTGTTTGTCGCCTTAGTAGGTTTCTAATACTAATCACTTTACAGACACTGTCTGTGGTCCTCATATACTGGGATTTCTACAGCGGTAAATCAAAGTTAGTAAATCACACACACACATAATACATATATATTGCTGGAAGTTGTTCCATTCTACTTCAATTCCTTTTGGTGTGCCCTCGCCACTCTGTATAATACACAAGGTACTCTCAGTCATACACATGTATGAAGATACACGCTGTGCGTGCGTGTGCCTATGTGTCTGTGTCATGAGTATGTTAGGAGCGTAAATGTTTCACAGTAGTGTTTGAAGCCAATGTGAACTTTCATTATAATACATAATCTATGACTATGTTTTATGACTTTTATTTTTATTAGAAGTCATAAAGGTGTGAATAAATTATTCATTATAAACACTATATAAAATATTAAAGTGGATTAAAAGCCCCCTATAGTGACCATTAACCTTATACAAATATAATCAACGAACTTTTACCATTATGGGCTCCATATATTGAATTCAACTTGAATATATGTGTCTACACTTTGCTTGTTTGCTTGGAAATTAAACAATGTTTAGCTACCTTATTGGTAAGAAGGGGCCTAGCGGCTTTGGATCTTCCTCGACTGCACGGGATGTTGCACAGGGCATCTCTCTGGACTCTCAAGTTGTACTTATCACAGGTATGATCTATAATTTCTCTTGAATTATAGTTTTAGTTTCTTCATACACATACACATGTGTATACACACACACGTATATAACAGGAGCTACATCTGGAATTGGGTACGAGATGGCAAGGGTCCTAGCAGAGCATGGTGCCCATGTTGTTCTTCCGGCCAGGAACATTAAATCCGCAGAAGACGTGAAATCCAAGATTACAAAGGAGTTTCCACATGCTACAGTGACTGTTGGTGAGTTGGACTTAAGCTCGCTGGACTCTGTTAAGAAGTTTGCTGAGGAGTTTAAATCCTTAAATCTCCCACTAAACATTATCATGTGAGTATGCATATTATTTTTTATTAATTACTTTTAATTATTATTATTATTTATTAATTACTTTTAATACGTGATAACTTGCTGTAGAAACAATGCTGGGGTTATGAACAACACTTTTAAGTTGTCACCTGATGGCCTGGAGCTCGACTTTGCAACAAATCACATGGGTGGGTATATATTGAATATGTATATGTATAATACATGAAGTATGTATATATATATAATTTTTTAACTGATATATTAAATTTTTAGGCCATTTCTTTCTTGTTGAGCTGCTTCTGGGTAATGTGATAAAAACAGCAGAGAAAACAGGGATTGAAGGTCGAGTTTTGATTGTTTCTTCGGAGGCTCACAGGATTTGTTCGGGGATTGATTTTGATAAACTCAATGACACACAGAGGTGCGTGTGCGTGTGGTGTGTTAATATATATGCATGCGTTTAAGTACTCAATATAAATGTGTGTTATAAACATTGTAATGATGTGTTTCCGTGTCCTCAACCAGCTTTACTCTGCCAAGTGCTTATGGAAGATCTAAGTTGGCAAACATACTCCATGCTAACGAGCTCAGCAGACGTTTACAGGTCTCTCTCTCTCACACACACACGCGCGCACACGTGTTCTTGTGTTAATCTGTGTGTTGTATTTCAGGAGAAGAACGCAAATGTGACAGTGAACTCTCTTCACCCGGGAGCTATCAACACCAATCTGGGTCGTAATTTAAATAAACTGCTTTCTGGTAAGAGTTTTAGGAATTAATGTAGAAATTATTACTAAGCTATTGCTTTATTAAACTTAATTACCTTACTGTTTGACAGTTTTTGCATGGACTGTTTTTACGCTTGCGAAACCATTTACAAAGTCGGTTGCTCAGGTGATCTCTCTCTCTCTCTCTCTCTCTCTCTCTCTCACACACAACACACACACACACACATACGTGTAACTTGTTTGCCAGGGTGCAGCAACCACTGTGTATGCTGCTATACATCCAACCATGAAGGGGTAAGTGGGAAATATCTATACGATTGCAATATAGGAGAATGCTCTCCAACAGCCAAGGACATGAATCTGTCAGCTAAACTGTGGGAGTTTAGTGAAAACTTCATCAAATCCCATTTCTGAAGTTAATAATACGTGGTATTTATCACTGTAAGCTCTCTCTCTCTCTAAGCTACTGTGTTGAAATTTTAAATATCTGAATCTGCCTATGCATATATGTCCTGTGCTGCATCACCGTTGTTAAGTCATCTTTAGATATCAAAACAAGACATTACAACCACATTATTAAACAGGGTATTGTTCATTAATTGGATCTCCTTCTGTTTAAAGATTTATATAACTACATAAATAAATAAACAAATCCCTCTCTCCCTCTCTCCTCCCTCCCTCCCTCCCTCCCTCCCTCTCTCTCTCCCTATACTATGTGTGTGTGTGTGTATTAATTCTATTAAAAAATAATTAAGTTTACCATTTTCTTAGTTTAATAAAACTCCTAAATGTGTTTTAAATCGATAACAGTAAGTTATGTCATACTATGTGGTTCTTCTAATAATTTCATTTATTAAGTGGTTTGTAAATTTTTACCATCTCACTTACTACAAACTTTAACCTGGGCTGGAATTCATGAGCAGGAAAATTAACAGCCTTGTCCAGCAAAGCTAAGCCTTCTTGTGAATTAACATCATCTTGTAATAGAATTGCAGCCAACTCATAACAACTGTACGCTGGTACATTCCTGTGGTACGTACATATACATTTCAGTGTGTGTGTGTGTGCGTGCGTGCGTGCGTGTGCGTGTGTAAAAATAGTACTAACCCTTGGACGTTCTCAGAGTTTTTCATCACATGACGGAAGTTCTCTTGTGCTTTCTGCTTGTCACCCAACGCCTTGTGACAGTGTCCCAGTAAAAATCTAAATCAAATCAAAGTTAAGTAATCAATACACAACACACACACACACACATAGTAATTTTGATACTCTTCTTACTTGCAAAGTAACTTGCTTGAGTTGTTCCATTTTACTTCAATCCCTTTTGAGGTGCCCTCTCCACTCTGTATAAAAATGCAAGGTGCTCTGAGTCACACACACACACACACTATATGAAGATACACATTGTGCATGTGCATATGTGTCTTTGTATTTCATTAAAGAGTCTAATATGAACAGTAACTCTACAGCATGTTATTAACAGTCAGAGTACCTTGGAGGAGCCTGCATTCTTCTGGACTTCTTCTATGGCATCCATAGGCGATCGAGGGATCGTTTATCCATGTGTTGAAAACCATTATACACAGCTGCCAACTCCAGCGCTGGGAATAGAGGAGCCTAAACCAATCACGTAAGCTCTATATTAATTAGCAGGAACATTTTTGTTTATACCTGGTTACTGGCTATAAACTCATTAGCAATCTCAAACCAACTGTTCAAGGGCTTGTTTGCTTCTTGCTTGAAACAAGCTGTGGAAACTCGTGGAAAATACTGCTTGCTTGATGATGCTTTTCACCAGCGTCCCATAGACAAGCCGATTGTAGGCATGCATAGAATGGCTTAAACCACACCGTATCCTGTTTACTTTGGAGCAATATTAGTTAGTCTCTCTTCTCTCTCTCTCTCTCTCTCTCTCTATTATATATATATATATACACCTTGAAAAGTATAGCGAACTGTTCAGCAGCTTTGTGAAACTCGCCTTGAAGTAGATAACACCAGCCAATCTCTTCGATGATGAAATGGCGCAACCTTTGCATGCAACCCCTGTTACTGATATCATAAGGATCGAACTTGGAGTTCTTAACCAAGGTGTCCAAGGCTTTCCCCAGCATTCCCTCGTAGCGTTCGTAGCGGGAAAGCATGATTCTGTATATGGAACCGTTCTTCCATTGTGGTTGAACCTTGTCTTAGTATCTTTGATTCTTTTGCATGGTGGTCTCCGTATGGTAGCAAACCCATTATCGCTGTATGATCTGTATACATATTCATTTAGTTTACATATATATATGCATCTTGTGTGCGTGTGTGTGTGTGTTAACGTGAAACAAACTATGGGTACATGAACTGATAGTTTATAAAGAGTTATTAGCGTTTGTCAGGAACATACAGAGATGTATATGCATTCAATATGCATACGCACACATATAGAGATCATACACCTGTGTACGTATTTGTGCGTGTGCAAGAGAGATAGAGAGAGAATGCTTCTAGTCTTATAAGTAGATGGCTACTCTCTTTACCATATGCATATCAATATTGCATTATACATTATGTGCGTGTGTGGTGTGTAGCTCAACTCTATATATAACGTAATCTCTCTCTCTCTCTCTCTCAGACACACACACACACCGATGTACATATAGTGACTTACATTCAAGCAGCATTACGAAGGACATAGGAGCTCTGGGATGATTAGTGGCAGCAGCCTTGTGCAGAACCTGAGACCCTTATTACGATCTGCAGGTAAGCCCATAACTTCAGTAGCCTTTTGCAGAGAGGAAGGTATAGAGAAACAATGAGGTTGAATGCACCAATCCCAAACTCGAGCCCGATACGCAGCGACGACAGCTCGTAGTCCTCTTGAATCCCCTTTCTAGAGTCCAACACCATCCTCTGGTCGTCCCTGAGTGCGTCCAGCTGATTTATGTCCAGCCCTCCCCTGAGCTGCTCGACGTGCCGTCCATGTCCAAGTCTGCCAGTTTCTCTGCCAGGCTCCGGCTCTTTGTGAACGGTCCGGACTTTCCTTTCTATAACACACAAACAGTGCCGTTTAAGTGCTTGTCTTCACTCTATATATACCTAACAAACATGACTAAATCTTCATACAAAGTATATGCATTTCTTATGTAAAAACACACACACACACACACACAACATGTATTATGTAACATGTATGTGTTTACTTACTGATGGTTTCCGTCGTCCTCACTGCCAGAATCGCTATCATTGCTATCTTCCATGTCATCCGGGACTTTGAAGCTACCACCCATCTTTACCCACTCCTTGGACAGCTTACGTAGCTTCTTCTCACAATGCTGGTAAATACTTGCTGTTTTCTTGAGATTATATCCTAGTTTCACCATGCTTGTCCAGCTTTCTCCCGCCCCAACAATCTATCATTATTTCTATGTATTTGTAACTGAGATCAACATATATGTAAAGGCGAAATTCTATATATATATGGAAGGTATAAATATGAATTACACACGCACGCACAAACACACAGAGAGCCAACCTGGAGTAGTGAAGTGAGGGGTAACACTCGGCTTGAATCCCGATAGCCCAGAGACGTGCACGGCGTGCCGATGGAGGTGTACCATCTCGGAGTTTCTCATCGGCCCTGTTCTCCTGCTCCTCAGCTGCGTGTTTTGCCGCTCCCACTGCGATCCCAGTCTTTGCCATCTTCCCCAGTGCCCAGCTCTTCAACGACGACACTGCCTCGTTCACCTTCTTTATATTGCTGTGAGTGCTAAACCTGTATCATAGTCATACACATTTAGGCCACACACACAAGTGAGAGAGATATGCATGTGTATAAGGATATCTCTCTATGTGTGTGTACCAGAAGCTATTCATGTTATATCATCTCAGGCATCTCTCTCTCTCTCTCTTTTCTAGCTCACACACACAAACACGCATTGAGTTCTTACTTCTGTGCTTGTTGGCTAGCGAGTGCTTCTGTCTCAGAAAGGAGCGTGATGGCTTTCTCTACATCATCTTCGTCAGAAGACATAAGGGCAACACACGCAGCAACCCAAGCGTGGTGTAAACTATAGCGTGCATGGTGCAGCTTCAACTCATCAAAGAAGTCCTCTGCTTCGTTCAACTTGTCCGAGTATAACAGCTCCATCCCCTTCATTATCTGCACAGGTATTAAAACATATATATTAATTCATTAATGTATCTTCTTGTGCATATATATACACACATGTGCACACACAACACACACACACACATCTGTGTGTGTGTTTATGGTTTAATGTATAAACTTCTGGAGTGGGATTTCTGTGGGTATTCCCAAAGATTATATCAACACACACACACATATAATACGAGTGTGTGTACCTGTTGTTCTTCTGCGTCAAACTCATCACGTCGGTCTTCCAGGGACATGATGAAATTGTCATTCTTCTTGGGCTTTAACAGATCCATTTTTGACCTAAAAGAATATCCAAAGAGAATGATTACCCCCGGCAAGCATGCAAGCCGGGGTGGTAAATGTACACTCCGACACCCAAAGTACACGTCCTTTGAGCTACCATTGAAATATTCTAACCACATAAGTATATTCTCTCATGTTAATATTCTACATTTTTTTTTGTAATTTGAATTATGTATTAGATAGTTATTTTTCCTAATAACTAGTGAAATTTCATTTTATGACTCTCTGACATAAAATAAATTAGTAATAGATTAATTAATAATGTTTTATTCTAGTTTTGATCACCTTAAATGTCATTAAACCTTTGTTAAACTGTTCTTAATCGTGTTTAACATTCACAAACATGCTCGGCAAGGGAGAGGATCTTCACAAAACTTTTTAGCACGCAGTTCGGCTGCAACAGGGCCGTATACACGTGTACCCACCGGCTTCACCATCCTTGTTGATTATTACCACAGCATTCTCATCAAACTTAATGTGACTGCCGTCCCCTCGTCCCTAAAACACGCACGAAATCCATACGTGTAAGATATATAAATAAATATATGCCACACATATAGTTCTGTACGCATTCATTACAACGTATATTACAACATTAGAGAGAGACATTAATGTAGCAGATGTTTTTACCGATTATATAGGCATCGATGTATATTACGTGTACATGTGTAAAAGTACACACCAATGGAGATATAACAGTGTAAACTATCTTGTACGCTGTATACTCGCATTATAGCGTGCTTATAAAATAACATATATACATATACAGCGTGTAATATCGACCATAAACATGTAGGCAAAAGTCGTAAAACAACACATACCTGCATGTTGATACATATCGAACATATATAACATACATCAATATATTATATAGTTGCTGGTGTATCTGCATATGTCATTTAAGCTCATAAGACATGCATAGTGATGTATGTATATTTACGTGCTTACACGCATACAGAAGTGCGCGCGCGCGCACGCACACACACACACACACGTATAACGGTACATTAGCTACAATATACTATTTATATGCTACATTAAAGAGCGGACTTATCTACAATACGCTATTGGTTTCTAGATCTATATGAACCATGTATAATGCCTATGTACATACATACACACACACACACACACAGAGCATATATATGTGTGTATGTATTACTCCATCATACACACACACACGTGCTTGTGTATGTATGCAACACGCACCTTTTGCATACGTACACGCACAATAACAGCATAATAAACATACATCCACACACACACACAGACATATATGCGTGTGTTGTATTACTCCATCATAGAGACAGACGTGTGTATGTATGCAACACGCACCTTTTGCAAACGTGCACGCACAATAACAGCCTGCACGACATCACCTTTCTTCACTTTGGTGCTCTCTTTCTCGGACTTCTTTATTCTCTTCTTTCCACTCGCGGCCTCTTTCACTGACGCAGTTATGACGTCACCGACCCTACCACCAAGCTTGCTGACTTCGACCGTATGCAACCCACGATCTTCGCCCCTGAGTTGTCTGCGACGTTCAGCCTTGTACGCATTTGCACAAAACACCTGGTTTGCTGTAAATCAAGAGTCCAATGCCATAACAAGCATTTGTGTGCGCGCGCGCGCGTGTGAGAGAGAGTAATACCAATGAAGTATGAAAAATGGAAATTATCCATTTCACGAAATGTTAACATAAAATTAATTTGATGTGTTCACAGAAATAAGCATTTCTTGCTTCGGGTATGTTGTGTAGATGCTATATATACTAATATATCTTGTGCATATGCAATTTCATTCATACAGTATTAGCTACATAGTATCTAAGGAGCTATATGTGTGTGCTATTATGTATGTACATGTCTGTATGTATATGTATACATATTATAAGCATGTCTGCATTATTACGTAGCAATATACATTACATACCTATGTGTGTGCGTGCCCCATGCATGCTATGTCTTTTAACTATAAACTTTGTGTCTATGTATGTACATATCTGTGTGTGTGTGGTGTGTGTGTGTATATAATGATGATGATATATTGTATTGATATCGTGTGTGCACATGTGTGTATAGAGAATACTCATTCTATTGAATAATTAAGTATACACATTTGTGTATACATACAATGGGCATATAAATTACACTAAATGTAGAAAAAGAATAAAAAATATAGAAAACAAACGCGTTTTTTTTGTGTGTATCGTGAAATGGGTACTGAAAAATGGGAGCGCGATAGCAGGCAGTGTGACCAGAGAGGCCCCCAGACGTCCATACGCGCCTCCACATACTCACTCGGGCGCCAGGCGCAAACACCACAGCCATGACAAAAACCCTAATTGTAAAACCTCATAGAATATGCCCCGAACATTACTTAGTTTAATTAAATAACTGCCTATGTAATACTACAAATTAAATCGATATTTTAATTTAACGTTTCAATATTACTAATTGGAATTTCTTACAAAATGTAACTGCACATTATTAATACCTATAAAGATTGTTAAAACACATTTTTTGTTTTTAACTTGTTAAAACCATAGAAATACGAAAAATATTCAAATATTCATATACTTATTAATTATGCTATTTAATGTTATTAACTGTTATATACAATTTAATTAAATTACAAATTAATTTAACCAAACTCAAAAAGAAAATTAAGAAATCTCATTAAAAATTATAACTTCTTATAATAGGCGCGACACCATGTGTTCATACATTTAATAATAGTAACGCTTTTATATAATGTGTATCATATATCAACCAGTATATTATTATTAGGACGTATATTAATGAAGTTTGGCAATTGCAATTAAATTACGTTTTAGTTATGCAGTAACAGTTAACAAGCCACTGTGACGAAGCAGAGCTTCTGTAGATGGTTCTCTCCACGAAAACTCTTGAATACCTGGAAAATATTAAAAGATTTTTAAGCATTCTTTTCTACAGTAATAATAATAATTTCAGATAATATATAATAAACCTCTAAAGGTGCTTTTCCACCTCCAAGGCCAAGAATGGTGTCACGGAATCGTCTTCCCGTCTCCTTAATAGCCTGCATGAAAGATCGTGTGTGTGTGTGTGTGTGAGAGAGATAGAGACTCACGTTTTCATTTTCGAGCCCAGCATCTTCAAATGCTCCAAAAGCATCGGCAGACAGAACCTCCGCCCACTACATAAGCCCAATGATCGTATAAAGATTTAGTTTTATTTATATCATTTTATATATAACTTAATTCTCATCTTATATATATAATGTTATTATCTAGTATTTACCTTATAACTGTAGTATCCAGCTGCATATGAAGCCGCTGCGAAACCAAAGAGCTTATGAGCATCAGTATTTAAATTATGTCTTCCAAATATAAATGTAGATATTTACTAAACAGATAATGTATAGATATGTGAATATATATAACAAATACACTACATGAAAAGATGTGGAGAAGCTGCAAAGGAATCTATCTTCACGAAGAAGGAGGAAGCACTTGGGTTTCTCGGCTACTCTCTCCTATTGACGTCGTATATGGTTTCTGAGCCACCGGGTTTGAACCTTGAATGCAATTCAAGATCGACACTTGCAAAATGCAGCTGCATAAAGAAACACACGGTGTTATTACATATACGCATGTTATATAGAATACTGGTTACTATTTATACACACACCTGTCTCAACATTAACGATGCAGCACGGAATGTGCGTGCAGCCTTGAGCTTCTCATATACAGCTTCTGACAATGGCTCTCCCGTTTTATAGTGACCAGCAAAGCTCAGTAGTGTTTTCCTGAGATAAACTTGTTTTAACTTACTTATCACACACACACACACCCTGTCATAACACCAATTCTCCATGAACTGCGAGGAAGCTCCACGGCATCCCATTCAATCCCACTAATTCTGCTATAAGGCCTTCGTCCTGCTTCGTAAGCATATGCTGCATGCATGTCCAAATTCGTGGAAAACAGTCTCCACCTATACAAATGGTAAGTGAATAGGTACATATACCCACCCCCTTAATTTAATATATTTAAATATTTAAATAAATAAAAAATTATTATAAACAAACTTTTTAATACATGTTTTCACTTGACTTTTAGTGTTTTGTTGATTAATTAAATAAGATTAATTAAATTAATACAAAAAAGGTCTCCAATTAGTAAAGGGTTGGGTGTCCACTTAGCAGGCCCGATGTCTTATACATGCTATGCATATGTATGTGTAAATATTACCTCGCGGAATGTCATCAGACTGGGTTCATCACCAACAGGAGGGGTCTGGTTGCAAACCATATGGGCAACAGGAAGACGAACAATGCTATTCTCCGGAGCAAGGACTTTACTACGGCCAACCACGACATCCATCCATGCACCACCCCGCTTTTCTGCAGGTCTCGAATATGGATCAAAGTAGAAGAATGCAACTGATTCACCAGTAGAGTCTTTAACCCGGAAGAACTTTACATCTTTGTTCCAGACCTGTTTCATATCAAGTATTAAGTATCGTTTATACAAGATATATGCACATACGCATGTATTAGTGTATACTGTGATATATATACACTTACGGGTGCTAGACCGTCAGCAGGCTCAATATCAACTCCAAAAAGAAAACTGGCAAGATTAAATAGCCCATCCATTACTTTTGTAGTGAAAAGAACGGCCTTAACTCTTCCTGATTAGACAAAGAACCACATCAGTGTAAGTGACAATCATAAATTGGTATTAATATATGTATATAAATCTAACCTCATTGACATCGTATTTGTCTTCTCGTAGGCGTTCACTCCAATACGTTACGTCCCAGTGTGAAAGATCATCAGCCTCAGGGGCATTCTTCGATTTACTGAAAGACTTCAAGTCCTCAAAATCTGCACCAATGAAATAATATTAGGAGAACATATGCATAGAATGTACAATACATAAGTCTATGTGTGTGTGCATACGTACCTTTAAGTGCACCGTCCCAAGAGCTAATACGAGCTTCTCTATGAGCTCTTCCGCTGTTTCTGGGGTTGCCATTTTCTGAGCCATGCTAACCTGCAAGTAAAGAAATACTTAAGGATACACATTCTTAAATATGTAAACTAAACTTGAACTTCTACGAACCTCAGCAAAGTTAGAATAACCAAGTAAAAGTGCCTTCTCCAAACGAAGCTCCAGAACTCTGTTTACCACTGGAGTGTTGTCAAGATCACCCTTGGAAGCCACAGTAATATTTCTCTGTAAAGTTCTTCACGTAATGCCGTTTCTTCGCATACTTCATAGCAGGCATATAGCTCGGCAAGTCTAAAGGTGATCATCCAAGGCCCATTTTCTGCCGTTGCACCTTCATGGCCCTACATTGTTTCCAAGTTAGTAGCATGTAATCATTTTACACACACATCGCCACACCTTTGAGGCAGCCGTCTGGGCAGCAAGGCCAAGAGCTGTAGGAGGAAGCCTTCAACTCATCCTTGTTAACGATAAGCTTTTGAAACTGCTTTGTCGAATCCAAAAACATTCTCACCAAACTTTGTTCCCAGTTGTTTCAATTCCTGCATAGGTTCAAAAAAATGGAGAGTAATAAGTATAAACTAAATATATTATATACAAGAGTACCTGCTCAATTTGATTAAAACGTTCTCTTTTTCTCTCCTTCCAAAGCCACACCACCGAGAATGGCCTCCTTCAGTTGATCTGTTATATATACAAACATTTAATAAATATTGTCAGATTAATTGAACCTGACTTACTCTCAACAATCCTCTTCTGAGCATCGTTTAGGGTATCAATGCAGCCCCATTGCGGATTTTTGGAATGCTTCGTAGATAGGCTTGCTTTGGCCAAGCTTGAGCAAAAATGCAACTTTCTCAGGCTATAAAATACAAAACAACGTATAAATAATTGTAATTCGAAGTATACAACATATTCGTTTATATACGAGTTCATTTGTAAAACTCGTACATGTTATATATGGTAAACAAACATGTACACCACCTGGTTAACACACACATATATATAGTTTATACATTAGTAACAACTAAAATAATAGCTAAAAATGCCTGTGGCATGTTTGAGAAGTTTATATATCACACGTCAAGTTGTCAATATATATAAGCATGTGCGAGGATATTTAAATATGCAAGAAAGAATTTAAAAAACTAAACTCGGCTTGATTAGTAGCCATGTCGATGTTAAATGCAGAGTTAGAACACAAGGATACCTTGGACTTCTTCAACAGCTGAACGGAGTTCAGTGGAATCCTTAACCGTCTTCAAGTGTTCACAATTCCCCATGTCACATTTAGACGATCCACAATCCGCTCCAGTGGGTAAACAAGAAACTCCCACTCCGCTTTCACATTGCTCTCTAACTTGTCTAGCTCCCCTTCCTGCACACAAAAATGATCTTATAAGGGAGTGATTTTTTCATAGAAAAAAGACGTAAGGATACTCAAAAAAAGTGACTTTTCATCGAAAATTTTAGATCGCAAAGATTAGTTCGGAATAGAAGTGACTTTCATAAAAAAATCATAGAAAAATCAGGGATTTTGCAGAAAAAACCAGCACATTTTCACAAAGCATCAACAAAAAGAAGTGATACAACAATGCCAAGAATTGCTACATACCAGGTCTTTGAGGAGCTGCCGAACGCCAGGAACAACATGCTTTGCCTCGATCTTATCATAGAGAGGAAACACCCGGCATTGAGCAGCGGATTAAACTCCGTATCGGATGCCGCCATTGCGCCCATTCTTCCTCCTCGCGATCCGGCAGAAGAACAGCAGAAATGTCGACGAACCCTAACCCCTCCCTCGAGGCGCACAGCAGCTACTCTTATAACGCCGATTAGGGCAGAAGGATGTCCAGAAACGACCAGATAGTATAACTCGATTGCTTGCGGGTTGTAAGCAGTAAACCCCTAAAGCCATAGCCTTAACATCCTATGCTGTATATCCGCATATTCTGGTATAATAATTACATCTACATGTATGATTACGGTCATTGACATCTAAAAGTTACGTCTACACACACGGATATCACATATTGGAAATATACGATGTTTATAATTTACATTTAATTATATTAATCTTTTAATACACTTACATTTATGAAATTATTCGTTGTCCTTTGGAAACTTTGCATATTAATCATGCATATGTAACTAAGGTACAACATTTAGAATCTTTTAAAAGATTTTAATTTACTTATATTTTCATCTTTTTGAAATGCACATGCCCATGTTAAAGATTATTAAAAATGAATTTATAGATATTATAATTTATAATTGGGTGGGGCCTAGAGATCATACATTATAAATGTTTTTGAATTTAAGATTCAGTTGTGTTCGATAGTGTTTGAAGAGGAGTTACATTAAAATATATAAAAACATTTTTAAAATAATAATGATTATTATTACTTTGAACGTTCGTATTTGATAATTCAATAAATATATGTTACAATAATTTTTTAAATTAGATAAGGTAATGTTGCAGTAAATGTTTAAATCAAATAATTTAATAATATAGCAAATGTTTTGATTGAATAATTTAATATTATAATAAATATTTAAAATGGACAAAACAATATTACAACAATATCATAAGTTCTAAAAAATTTATTAAACATGGACATGAGTTTTCTATGCAAAAACAGAAAATTTAATAAAAATAGTTACTTAAATGTTCATTATAAATTTTTTTTATAAAACATTAAAAATAAGATAAGACGAGATCTATTTCTAAGGTGTTTTATATTTAAATTATTTATAAAAAGTGTAAAGAATTAATAAGAATCAGGTTATAAATATAAAACAGGACTAAAATATTTAACTATTATTTTTAACTAAATAATTAAATAAAATGAAAAAGTTTATTTCTTTATTCTTCATGTTTTTTAATCATAAATAGAATTATATTTGAACATGTTATAAATGTTTTTAAATAGAAGTAAAGTTTTAAATATTTATGAAGTTTCTTATAAAAGTTTCTTTTAAACATTTATAAGAAAATATTATTTAAATAACACTAAGTCTTTAAATGAAATTCCATATATTATTCATTATTTAAACTTATTATTTTAATGTAAAAAGTTAATATTTTGTCTTGTATAAAAGCTATTGTAAAAGTTAAGATAATTATATACAATAAATTTTACATATATATTTTTAATAATGAATAATTTATGAATATAGAAGTGAATGCTACCTTTAATTTGATGGTTTTAATTAATTCATTATTTTAAATTTATAAATGAGGTTTGTAAGATCCACGTATAGCGCACATGTGCACATTATTATTACGTAGTGGATTTTGAATAACCGTCATATTGATTTCAATCTGAACCACTCACTTTATAATATAACTTAAGATTTTTAAACTAATGAATATACACATTTTTATATTCCAATCTCTTACATTAGTGGAAGTGAGGGGCACCTTTAATTATTCCTAGAAGTGCTCAGATTTGTGTCTTTTTAATCGATTTTCTTTTGTCCTTCTTAAGATCTATTTTTTCCATTGTTTAGATCTATTCCTTTCTTATAAATTTTATCTTTTCTTCGTCCATGGAATCACCACAATAGGCAAATTCTTTGTCTGTGGAGCAATTTTCATGCAGTTGTTGGATGCCATGTATATGCAATTGAACAATCACTCTTAGTTCATGGTAGCATTCACAACTCAGGGTAACTCTTGCTCATGTTGCAAACCCTCACATCCGGCCGGATTTCTTTCATAGAAATTCTAGAGATGATGTGTACCATTGGTTTGACCACTTCACTATGGTTGCCACGTATCATTCGTGGGATGATGCTCAGTGGTTTGCATGAAGTTTCCTACTTGTCTTCAAGGGACGGTGTTGCAGTGGTACAATGTCTGGACGTTGCAACTCATGGAGATTGGAATATTCTTCTAGAGAATCTTCAAACATGCATTTAGGCATGCGGACGACTGTGATGATGCTTTTCAAGTTGCATCGTATTCGTCAGGAGCCATCTGAGTCGGTGATGCAGTTTGGTGTTCGCTTTCGAAGCCTTTTGCTGCGTGCAGAACCTAACATGTCGGAACGCATCAAGTTAGGTATGTTGTGGCCAGCACTTCGTCAAGACCTTGTGGGGCTTGTGCATGCACTAGCTCCAGTGACTCTTGACGATGCTTTGAGGCTGGCACAACGATATGAGTCGTCACCTCTCCCACTTGTGCCTTCACGTGCTCTTGTTCCACTCCATGTTGGGGATGGACCTGCTCCGATGGAGGTTGAGGCTGTTGCCGCTCGTGTACCAGCACAAGGTGGGGCCCGTGGACGAGGACGTGGACGTGCAGTTCGTTGTTGGGCATGTGATGAGGTTGGACACACGTATCGGCGCTGTCAACGGTTTCCCGATTGGCGTCCCCATTTCCAGGATGGAGGCCATGGCGTCAACAACGTCCGGTTGGTGCTGCTGCAGTGGAAGGTTGTGATGCGGTGGATCTTCCGAAACGACGAATCGCACGAGTAGAGGAGGGTCCTCGTGCGAATAAATTAGTGACCCCTCCATCTTTCTTTCGGAGTATCATCAAGGGGTTCACTCGCACCAAATCATCCGGTTTTCACTTTTCAAGCTCGTTTAATCGCACACCTCCCTGTTTTCCTTTCAGTGTTGGTGGATACAGGTTCGTTTGTCCTCTGTTTCTCAATCTGTTGCTACACGTTGCAGCCTTCATTTGCGTCGTGCGGTAGAACCAGTCTTCATTCTGTACGGCAACGGACATACTCATGCTTGTTCGCGGATGAAGTGGACATTGTTTTCGTGTGGATGATTGTGAGCTCGAGCTTCAATCTTTGCGGGTGGTGCCGAGTCAAGCTTTTCACCTTATTCTTGGTATGGATTGGTTAACTCGCAATCATGCCAAGTGTGACTTTGAAAAGTCTCCCCTTGTTTGACTCTCCCTCGTCTTTCTTCCATTCCTCTTACTTTATTCCACTTCGTCCATCTGTTCCACCTCTGCTTCCATCACTTTTGTCTCACCCTATTTCCAACTATTTTCCCTTCATGCTCTTCCTTTTCCTTCTCTGGATCCATCAGATGATCGTCGTGCTTATTGATCACTCAAGAAGGAGTATGCTGATCTTTTCAACTTCGACTTGTCATCTGGGGCCAAGATTGCGACACGCCACCCTATTCCAACTGGAGAAGCTAGGCCAATCAAGGTACCTGTTCGGCGTCGGTCACCAAAGGAGCTCAAGATCTTACGAGCGAATGTCAAAGAGATGTTGGAGAAGGGTGTTATCCGGAAGTCTCGAAGTCCTTGGGCGTGCGAACCTCACCTTGTGACGAAGCCTGATGGGAGCGTTCGATTCTGCATTGACTATCGCCCGTTAAATGAGGTAACCGTCTCAGATGTGTACCCACTTCCTCATACTGCAGACCTTTTGGATCGACTGGGGCGGAGCCGTTGGTTCACCAAGTTAGAATCTCGCATCTGGATATTGGCACATGGACATTCCCAAGACTGCTTTTCGGACACCATTTGGCCTGTACGAGTTCTTGGTGATGCCTTTCGGTTTGAGCAATGCTCCAGCAACTTTCCAACGTATGATGGACGAGGTTCTTTGCGACATGCCGGAGGTGACTGCCGATTTCATCGATGATGTTTTGATCCATTCGGATGGAACGTGGGAGGAGCATGTCGGTGATGTACGTAAGGTTTTGGATCGACTGCGGGAAGTTGGTTTGAAGTTGAAGCCATCTAAGTGTGTGTTTGGATCAAAGGACACCACTTATCTGGGTTATCGCATTTCACGTGAAGGTTTGCAAGTCGATCCTGACAAACTAGTTGCAGTTTTGAAGTTCCCTACGCCAAGTGTGTGAATGATGTGCAACGCTTTCTTGGCAAGGTACAATATCTGGGTCGTTTTGTGGATCATCTTTCAGATCGTACTGCACCGTTGCGCGCGTTGTTGAAATCGTCAATGACTTCTTTTGTTTGGTCTAAGGATTGCAAGCAGGCATTTGCAGATCTCAAAGAGTTGTTGACGACTCCTCCAGTTTTGGCGTACCCGGATTACACCGTCCTTTCATCTTGCGTGTAGATGCTTCTGACATCGGCCTCGGGGGTGTATTGATGCAGGAGAGTACAAGTGTTCCTGGCCAACGACATCCCATTGCGTACATCAGCCGTACATTGCAGCCAGCAGAGGTGAATTACTCCACAACTGAAAAGGAGTGTCTAGCAGCAGTTTGGGGTTTTGAGAAGCTCCATGCCTACTTGCATGGTTCGCGGACGTTGTTGGAAGGATCATGCAGCAGTCACTTCGTTGTTGAAGCGAAGAATTTGATTGGGCGTACTGCTCGGTGGGCCTTGAAACTTCAAATTTACGACTTTGAAGTTGTTCATCGTCCAGGGAGTTCCATGGCTGATGCTGATGCTCTTTCTCGGGCTCCTCTTCCACCTTCTCTCTCTTCTGTTGCCCCAGAGGAACCAGTTGTTCCAGCTTCAGTGGACTTTTTGGATGAAGATTCCGTACCATCAGCAGTTGCTGTGCTTGACGTTCAGTGTCCGCAGAATGCAGAGTTAGATTTGCCGTCTTTGGATGAGGTTCGGGAAGCTCAAAAGGTTGAGCCGTGGATTCGAAGGCTTCGTGATGGGTTTGAGAATCCTGCATCACTTGCTGATGACTTGCCTTTCAGGCATTTACATTCACAGTATCGCCTTCAGGATGACCTTCTTTATTTTGTGGGGACTGATCCAGATGATCCTTTGCGGTTGGTGGTGCCTTCAATCTTCATTCCACGCTTCCTCCATGCTTACCATGACTCTCCTATTCTTGGCGGGCACATGGGACATCGTCGGGTGATGGAGAAGCTGCGCAGATCTTTCTATTGGCCGGAGTTGCGAGGAGATGTGATTCGGTATGTGCGTAGCTGTGTGTGGTGCCAAGCTCGCAATACTCCCCCATGTGCTTCGGAAGGACGGTTGGAGTCAATTGCAGTTTCTCGTCCGTTTGAATTGGTGGCATTTGATTTGATGGGACCTTTTCCGCGGTCAACTGCTGGTAACGAGTACGTTATTATTGCTTCTGATTACCTAACTCGTTGGGTAGAAGTTGGTGCTCTTGCTAGTGCGACTGCTTCTGCTGTTGGTCAGTTTCTCCTGAATCGGGTCGTGTTTCAGCATTCTTGTCCGGAAATTCTCTCGGATAATGGTCCCGCATTTATGGCTGAGGCATTTCATGTTTTGACATCTCGATTAGGGATACGCCACACTTTCACAAGTGCTTATCATCCTCAGACAGATGGTTTAGTGGAACGGCTCGTCAGAACCTTCAAGGGGATGATCGCGAAGTATGTGAACTTTCAACATTCGATTGGGATGGTTATCTGCCGTCTCTCCGATATGCTTATGTCACTGGAGTTCAAAGTTCCATTGGTACTTCCCATATAAGCTTTGTATGGTCATGACCCGGTGTTGCCAACGGAGTTGGGTTTGCCTTCTTACCGCGAGCTGCTGATGCTAGGTCATGGGATCGGTATCTGACGAGCATTCTTCCATTGGTTCGTGCGGAGTCAGCAGAACACTTGGGCCGTACAAGTAGGACAACAACAACAACTCGCATCATCGTCCTCCTGGGAGTACAAGGTTGATGAACTGGTGTTGGTTCGTTTTCCCAAGCTTACGGTACGTGGTTTAGCTAAGAGTCTCCTTCCTCAGTGGAAAGGACCGTATCGAGTGCTACGGCAAGTAGGGCCACAGTTTATGAGGTTCGGCACGACATTCAACCCGATCCTCCGGAGATTGTACATGTGCAACGGTTGAAGCATTTTGTGCAACGGGAACAAGTTGTGCCGCCTACAGATCCACCAATGCCTCCTCTTGATTTCCTCCAGATCTGGGCCCATGCAGCCGTACATTGAATCTTACATCATCCCCTCTCTCGGAAGGATGTAAGTTGGTTAGGGTTCTCTTGTAGATGTGTACATACTATTATTAACATAATGAATTTTAATAGCCGTTAGATTAGATTCAATCACTCCTCTATATAAGTTAGGGTTCATGAATTAATGGATATACACATTTTATATTCCAAGATCTCACAGTTTTATATTTAAAAGTTTATAAAGTTAAAATGAAATGTAATAAAGGATTTATTAATTAAGAAACATAGTGAACTTTTAAAAAAAGAAAAAAAGATAATATATGTTACATAACCTAGTGTATGTGTTATATATTTTTAAAAATAATAATGATATTATTGTTGTGGAAGTTAAATGATTTATAATATAATTATTAACATTTCTTAAAAAGGAATATAAAATATTAATTAACGAGTATAACACATTTATAAATGAAGATAAATATTGTCAGTAAAATGGCTTTGATAAGAACACATCAAAATCATTTATATGATAAATTTTGATCATAAACTTTTAAAATGATAAAATGTAATATTAATGTTAAATTAATTTTTAAGTTATAAAAAGGACTTTTACTAGTGGGACAATGATATGTATTAAATATTATAAAAATTTCAAAAAGTTTTAAATGTATAATGAAGTTTTAAAAGATGGATTATAAGAGTTATAAATTTACTTTGTTAATGCAAAAGGATAAAAAAATGAATATTAAAGAAGAACGACGAGTGAAATGTTTTATTATTATTTTGATTGAATATTTAACAAATATATTAATAAATATCAATTTTGTATCTTGAACTCTCAAATTAGAAAGTATTTAGAAACTTCATAAAATTCATTTTGAATGGTTTTACATCCTGAACACGAACGTACAAATATGTGTGAGTATTATGTATCCATACATTTATATATTTCACGATGTTTATATTTATGATTCAAAGCTCGAAGCACATGTACTAAGGGCGGGAGTAACAAATTCATTAAGGATTTTGATTATATTGTGAATATAATAATGGGATATTCTTGCCCATCTAAATAGCAACTACAATCCTGTGGTTTCGCATATGTAACTATAGAACACTTAATATTTCATGACATGTGATTTTGCTTAATGCTCCTTCACAGATATCTCACATTCACATATTATCTTACCAAGCAAAATCACACAGTTTTAACACGTGTTTTTACCACACATTAACAAAGCAAGCTAACCGTAATTTACTGTATCTTTAACCATATTTCTTACGACTTACAACCTTCCGTGCTCTCACCTTTAGTATTGTTAGTACATTGGGCAGTTTTGATTAATTTAAGTTATTGATTTATTTCCATTTGGATGTCTTTTATATATAGTTGGGACGTATTGATTAATTAATATAATATCAATTTAAATAAGTTTTACACTTACATATTATGTATGCGTTGTAGCTTTCTCAATGCACTCATATACTGTCTATAAGGACTTTCACGGCTGTAATGAAGAATCCGTAGGTCATTGTGCAGTTGGAACATTGGTGACATGGAAGGAAACAAGAGAATATGCACCTTATATGCTCCAGAACTTCATCTTAACTATAATGAATAATGAAGGATTAATAAATATAAAATACATTATATTCACAGAACACACACTCAGGTGTCCATTAACTAGAGAGAGTAGTAGATTTACGTACACAGGTATGCATATTTCAATATAATATATGCTGTAGCTTTCCCGCTTCTCTATACACCCATTTCTGTACAGTGATGTGTGTGTGTGAGAGAGAGTGACAGAGGAGATTAAACATAGGTACGAGGTATGATAATGTTCTTTTAATGAACGGCTTGATTTATTCAGAACAATTTCATCCATTGAATTTAACAAACAATTATAATACATCAATTATTGCTTTAAATATACAACGTATAAAAGCTGCTCAATCATGCAATGCACGACTCCCATACACCAAAGGAGGAGATAAAAGAGCCACTATTGCCATGGTGTGAATCTTCGGCAACAGCTCTGCAAGCACATCCATCCCAAGCTTTGGCCATGGCTTTTATTGTCAATGGTTGGTTCAAGTGCCTCACTGCCCTGTTAAAAGCCTCCCTCACCCTCACAGATAAAGCATGGCTACAGAGTACACCAAGTTAGCATAAAACACACGCACGCACGCACGCAAAGTATGCCTGTGTATACACAACGTTTATGTATAAATGTATATGTCTGAATGTAGCACCGCCACACACATATATTCACATCACTCACTTTGAGTTTGGATCACTGTAGTCAGACAGCAAACTTGGTGGTGCCTTCGGATAGGAAGGTGGAACAAGTAACCGCAGAGGAGACAAGATTTCCTGCCAAATTTCATTAGTAAGCACACAGCACGCACGCACGCACGCACGCACGCACCATGTGATCCAAGGAAGAAGCAGAATCCGACTTGTCCAAAGGTACTTCGATGCCAATGTATGAAAATGTTACGACAACTCCTTCCTTGCCTTCGTCACTGCTATCCTCACTTATATCCACAGTTGTGTCAATTAAGTTTTCGTTTGTCTCCCTGATCTCTTGTTCCAAAGTATAGCTAACCTGTACCAGATATACACGTAACATACATTCATATACATGTGTATGTATACAATTATAAACCTAACCGCGTGTGTAGGTGTCGAATGTACCTCAGGTTTGTGCCGCTTCCACTGTGAAGTAACAACTGAAGCCTCATCATCCTCCCCTCTATGCAGGCTGTTGGCAACACTACCATCTGAAGATATCACGCTCACCAGCACAGAGTCGAAGTGTCGCCTGCGTATGCAAGTATTTATAAAATGTGTGTGTGTGTGTGTGTGTGTGTGTGTGTGTGCACCTTTTAAGGGAGCCTCCACCCTCTTGGCAAGCCAAAGCTCGAGCTTGAAGACGACACTTCGTAAGTGCTGCCAAGTCTTCTCCAACAGCAGCCTTACAACCTATAAAAAGCAAAACTATCTTAACTTGGCATATCTAGTCACATACATTATTTACATTAACACCCACAGGCACGCATGCACACACACCCACACCTGGTCCAGGTTCTGAAGATGCTAGTTTATCTGAAAGACTAATCACAGATTTCATTTCTCTCACAGCCGAGTTAAGTGCCTTTTGTGACATGGTTCCCATCTGCAAGCAAAAGAATACGCCAGCGAATAGGTCATCAACAAAAGATACAACCAAGAATTGCTACATACCAGTTTGAGGATCTGCCGAACGCCAGGAACAACATGCTTGGCCTCGATTTCATTATACATAGGAAAACACCCGGCATTGAGCAGCGGATTAAACTCCGTATCGGATGCCCTCACTGCGCCCATTCTTCCGCCTCGCGATCACCGTAAACCCTAAACCCTAATAGAATATATTAGAGCGATATTTATATTGCGCACATCTTGGAAAATATACATGATTATAATCTACAAAACTTTTTATCTTTTCATTTTAAAAAAATGCATATGGTTGTCAAAAATGAATTTTAATTTTGTAATTTATAATTGGGAGGTGCAAATGCAAACAAACACACCTTAAAACTATTCATAAGTTTAAGATTTAATCATGTTCTATAGTGCGTCGAGAAGTTAAACAACAATATATAACAACATTTTTAAAACAATGAATGATTTTTATTAACTTGAATGTCTAAAGTGAATAATTCAATATTATAACAAATGCCCAAACAATGTTATAATAAATTCTTAAACTAAACAATGTTTGTTGGCTTTCATTATTGATATTGCTTAGCTTAAAAAAAACCCTATTACAAAATGAAAAGCATAGACACAAACATTTCTTACAATTTCATTTACTCTTGTGATGGCTAGCCTCTAACAAGTTTATGGTAAACTTTTTAAAGTTGACCATTGACAATAATCAAGCTTATCATCGTTGACTTATACATTGACTGACGTTGAAATTTTACATATTTTCGTCAGTGTTGAAATGCTGTTTACTTGCACTAAATATTTAATGATAGTCATTGATTACCATTGACCTTACCTATTAACTGGCATACTATGTGGTTTGTGACAAACCTTTGTTGAACTTCTTAGACCGTTGGTCCAGTCGGCTAAACTCACTAACTCAAATTGACTCTGCTTTGAAACTCCTATTTGAGCCGCCTAGAAAATGTAATTCCAATCCCAAATAGGGTTTGGTTTTGACATGATTACCCTTAAAACTCATGTGAGTGTTTATTTGTTAACTTGCTAATAATATATATTAATAATTAATTATAACAAAAACTTTATTGCATTTAAATAAATAAAAATCATATTATATAAATGTTTTTTGAAACTTTTTAATTATATAAAAATTTTAAAATCAATATATACATAATAACGATGTCATATATATCTAAATGTTATTAAGACTTATTAATAGATCTAATGTGTTATATATATATATATACGTACGTATGTATGTTCATGTGTTCCCAAAGACACCTTTGTGCATGCAATTTGCATATACACATATGGGCCATCACATTTCTTATATATAAAATGAAAATACTCTCTCCCTCTCTCTATACATACAATAATAATAGAAAATAGTATATATATATTTCCATTATAAGCATAACATGTTGTTTAAAAATTATTATATATATGGTCAAACTTTGGTCCTATATTATTATCACACCTTATCTTAACACTAAAATATTCTTGCAACCCTTGGTTACAAGAAAAATAAAAAATCATTAAATCACTAATATTGATTAAGATTTATCATATATACACTCAAGAGTTGGAAATAACTCTTTTATATCATGAAAGTTCACAAATTTTGTTTATTTATACCCTTTTTTAAAACCACAAATGAAAAATATATAACTAATAACTAATAATTTTATTTTAATTATATACATCATGAAGTTCTAGAATTATATGCCATTTCTTAATTAAATTCATTTTTATTATAATTTAATTCATGTTAATATATGTATAATTATTAAAATCTTTTATTTAATACTGGTTTAGTTATAAGTCTATACAATCGATGTACATATAAAAGTCTCGTTTGTTTATGTCATTTTATTAAGACTTTGTCTTAATTCTCCTCCATATAATAAAGAAAAATGGTTATCTCTAAAAAATATTACTCAAGCTTAATTACAAATGAATAAATTGTAATAAAATTTAAATAGCACAATTCTTGTAATAAATATTTGTTAGATAAAATTAAACACAAAATCAATAGAAAAGCTTTTGTTATAACTAACTTAGGATTTAGATTATACGTGTCAGATTTATCAAACACTTAGATCTTATATGAGAATATTATATAGATGAGAATATGTTTGTTGTGTGTGTTAATTACATTATGAAAATAATGCATTATCTCCTGATAATAATTAATTTAAAAATTATTTTATTAAATCTATACATTAAAAAGATAGTTTACCCAAATATAATTTCATTAATTTAACTATGTTCATTACATTTCACTTCACATGTGATAAACGTAAAAAGTACAAATGTTTTTTAGCTAATATCATCTTAATAATTTAATAAAAAATATTAAGTATTAAATGTTTATATATTAATTAATAATAAATATTGAAACTTCCCAATCCTCCCTTTATACACATTGATTCAATATCCATATAATAAGTGATTTACTTATTTAGATTCATCATAATTTAATATAAGAAGTGTTATTCCAAAGCTTAGAAGATCATAAAAGATTTAAATCATTATCAAATTAAAAAATATATATTTATTATAATGAAATACCTTGTTAGGATTATAAAATTATGTTAATAGTCACTAGTGATTATAAATGTTAAACTCTAATTGCAAATTATGGGTAATAACATATAAAACTTGCATATAAGCATTTAATATATAAACACATGGATGACTATTTTAGAAATTGAACATTGCACACTTCCATATGGTTTGGTGTGTGTGCAATATCAAGTTATAGATACACTAGTTTAACTTAACCTTATGAAGTTTATTTAAAATTTAAATCGTTATGTGGATGTGAATGTATGTATACACATAAGGTGATAGTTATAGATATATAGGTGTGCATGTGTATGTAGATATGTATGAGAAACTTGACATATATATATACATGAATATAGAAGTAATAAATACATCATAAATGCATGTTATAATTTATGTTGAAATTTTAATTGAAAAGAATATATAAACAACGATAAAAATCAATGATGAAAAATGATCTTTATCTTTGTAAGTCTTGCTTATATACAAAATTATACCACTTTACAAACAAGTTGAGTTACAACATGTTAATTTGCAACCTTCAAACCTTTTAAATAATATTTTAATTCATATAAAAATTAAACTTTTATATTATTAATATTAATTTATATATATTAGCTTAATATTATCTTAAATTATTAATATTATTCAAAATCTTGATAGTTTGCAAATTTGCTATTAATTAAATATATCTAAGACATTAGATGATTTTATATTAAAAATTCAATATTGTTATCAATTAATCATATAAAAATAGGAATTTCAATAATTTAATTAATCACGCATGGATTATGTAATGAAGTTTCATATTATATGAAATCTTGAGAATTTATTTTAGATAATTAAACTTTCTTGATTAAATATAACGTGTAAATGTACACACACGCACACACACATATTTATATTTTATTTATATAAATGTGCTTTAAACCTTGATTAGCTTGTCTTAAAGAACTCGTGTGTAACTTAGACATAACATGCATGCACATATATATACATATACACATTCATATAATAGATTGTATAATTATATATGCTAATTATAATATTATTTACAATTAAAAAGAATCAAATAATCACACTTTATATCTAGATCAAGATCACTCTAATTTGAATCTAGAACTATAATAAACTCTAATTAACAATTAAAAAGGATCAAGTTTCACATATGTTATAATTAAAATAATCATTAAGTTTAAACCTTGATTAAGAAGCATGTTACACCCCATTGTACCACCAAACCTTACATCTTTATAATTATAAAGTATTATATAATATCAAAAATTAACATATAATTAAGCAAATGATTTGTGTTTCCTTGCGTGAGCAAGAACATTACTAAGTTTAGTAATTAGAAACACAATATAATATTTTAATACAAGGAATTAAATTGTTAATATTTATATATATCAAAAAGTATATAATATACATTAGTATTGAATAAATGAAATGAAAGCTCTTATTTAAATTTCTAGAAATTCTGAAATTTGAATATTACATTATTTTAATATTAATTTTTTTTAATATAAATTTATAAACTATTCTACATTTATTAATTTAATATTAATAAAAAGAATGAAATATAAATGAGTATATGTAATTATTTTGACTTCAACACTTTTCATAACATGGTTTTTTAAAGTTCTTAAAATAATATTTTCTTAAAAATTAATATTATATGTTATAAAGGAGTTCAATTCATAGTTATGTAGGGTATGCAATGTCTTTAGTGCCTATAATGGTGCATGCCATATAATTACAAGTTTAATGCTAAAGATGGTGTATGATCCCAAAAGATTGTGAGTTTTATAAGGTTTAAATTTAATTTTTTTTAACATTATGTATCATCTTCAAGATTGATTATTTACAAAGTTGAAAATTTGAATATTTTTAACATTATGCACCATCTTTAATGTAGATTGTTAAGATTAATTTTTAGAAAATAAAATACTGTATTTTTACTTTTTGAGGATGGTTAATTGATTTTCTTAAATAGAAAATAAAGTTGATATAAGTGCATCCATTGTTGTGAGTTTAAAATGCAAAAATTATTATAAATATGAACATGGAAATAACAACAATGTAAAATAAAAGTTATTTTAGTTCATTTAAAGTATAATTTTTATTTTTTTTACATACAAATTATCTCTGTCACTTAATATAATAAATGTTATAACTAAAATGGGAATGATAAATGAAAATGAGAATATTAAAAAAATTAATTAATACTTATGTATTATTAATATTTTAAACATACATTTTAAATAAAATTCTTTTTTTAAACATATATTATTTTAAAATTTATTTTTTTATTTAAAAAAATGCTAATTAAATAATTAAAATTATTAATTATTAAAAAAATAAGACTATATACATTCTCATTTTAATTACAACATTCGTTATAATTATATATCAAAACACTCTTGTCATGTATACCAAATCACTGCAATATAATTGTATAGCAAAACTGTCCTTCTGACACTTGTAGAACACGGCCCCCCCTTAGAACGTGTATAAAAAATAAAAGGAAAATTCACATTTACCTTAATTCCCAAGGGTTTCTTGTCTATAACATACACTAAAAACCCATTCATAAATGTATTTAAATAAAAAAAATATTAATTCAGAAATGCATTGACCCTAAAGGACATTACATTTTAATTTTTAATTTTCAATAAAGATTTGATTTTTTTTTTTTAATTTATCTCATTAAATTTTTCTCATGTCATACCACATAATGTCCTAAATCCCTCCTAAATAATACTGGGAATAAAGGGCCGTAAGCCCAATTAATATAGTTGTATAGCATAGATTTATATGCCATAAACATATTTTTAATGCCAAGAAAAACTACATTTTACATAGATTTCATAATTTGTGTATGGAATTCATAAATTTCAGTTCAAGTTGAAAAGGCAGCTGTACAGAAGCGTATGGAAGGCACAGTGCACACACTAGACGCACTCTATAAACACTCGTATGTAAAACTAACACTTGCATAAAAATTTTGCATTCAAATTGAGTAATGTCATGTAAACTTATTATTATTATTAATTCAAAATAAAATGCAAAATTAATACATGATATTGAGTAAGAATAATGTCTCGATTGTTAATCTTAAAATTTAATGGTGAAAACGTTAATAATGTGCCATTTTGAGAGGTAAATTTCTCATCACTATCTTACGTTTTTCTATTTGAACATAACTAGATACTTTTACCTTTTTAAGTAAAAAATCTTAAGAAATAAAAGTTATTTAAAGATTTGAAAGTTTATTTGTGACTACTTAAACAATATTAAATAGCTTAAAGTTAATAGCTTATTTTATATGAAACTAGAAGATGAAAACCTAGACATTGTGAAAATTATACTGGTAAAACAATAATAAACATAATAATTTGGAGTCACAAGTGAATCAACCTCTTCCTTTCAACAATATTCTCATTTATTTGCGATCGTTTAAGCTCTGGTACAATATATACAACGTAAACTTAGTATACACGACTTCGCCTTTGCCGCTTGATCTGCAACAGGTGATCATGAACCACCCAAGGAAAGCTCAGCAACTGTTCCTTGCGATTTATCATCCCCCTCACACCAGGATTATACGTCACATGATACCATGCAAAAGCCTTGGCATAAACTTCCTGTCCAGTCTCTTTGCCTTCATCAAACCATCCTCTTGCTTCCTTCACCAAAGCCTTCGCAGCAAGCACAATCCGGTCCTTGACATCTCCTTGCCTCCTCTTATAATACCTTGACAATCCCCGAATGCTCCCACTCATGATCTCAGCTTCGGTAACTCTGTAATGGTTTAAAATTCCCATTAACTTCTCATCATACGACTCCTTGTAGGAAACAGCTTCATCCAGGTGTCGTTCATAGCCCTCAATGATGAGATCGCGATCGTACTCCTCAGAAGGTGGTAGCTCAACAACTTCATCAAACTTGTGATCTTTGACTGATCTGTAGAGCTTTCCGATGACTCTCTTGGAAACATAAGACGGCTTATTGCGTTTTTCCATGAAGTCTGGATAGCTTGTTACTCTCAGATGAGGAGGAATGACTGCCGGAACTCCAGTCTTAGGGAAGTCTACTGCAATCGAGAAAAATTCAGCAAGCTCCATGCAAGATGGATCCGTCGATTGCAATTCAGAAGAGTCGGCTAGTGCTAAGTAAGTGTGTGCAATCATTCCGAGATTGTCACTTTTCATGTGATCCACAAAAAACTTGGTAATTTCCTGTTAATTTATCTATTAGGTTAAGATAATGTGAGAAATGCAGCTTACTTGGAGGGTGACACGATGGTCGACTTCGATGGGTTTAGTAGCTTGATAATTCATGGGATCAACTTTGTAGTGAGGAATGAGGTTGTGATCCCAGCTAACTACGTACAAATCCCCAT